>JAMZEH010000005.1:29010000-29540000 GCA_024699665.1 Ostrea denselamellosa | reverse complement strand
CCTGGCCATACAATGCTTAATCTGACCTACTGAATTGAACATATTTTATTGTATATAATATATACAAAAGGATCGGAAACAAGTTCTTAAACCTCACTAATCCTTTTCCCTAAGATATAATAACATACACAATTGTCATTGAATATTAGTACACAAATATGTTACATGTAAGTAATCATTATTGAAGATTAGTATACAAAGAATACATATATAATGTTCCATGTAGGTATATTCTATAGATAGGTTATGTGAGCATCAGTTGAACCTATTGGTTTCTTCAATATACTTTTGAACATAGTAAAAAATACAACAATTTAATTCAATAGATTAAATTATTTATTCTTAGCAATCTGTCCATTAATATATATCTAGCATTAGAATATTTCTTACAAGTAAGGAAAAAGTGATATGCATCTTCATGCATACCACAGGAGCGTAATAGAGAATCAACAATATTGCATCTATATAGATCATAATTCAAGACATACAGGTGTGTTTAAGTTTGGTATGGATTATATTCAGCAGACGAGAGTCATATGAAAAATATACAGGTGGTTTGGGATTGGTTGATTGATTGTTGCTTTCCGCCACACTCAACAATTTTTCAGTTATCTGGTGGTGTCCAGTTTTTATTGGTGGAGGAGATAACCCAGGTACAATGTACCCGACCTTCCGAAAGTAAACTGGCAAACTTTCTCACATATATCGGCGCGAGCGAGAGTCGAAACCGCGCCAACTAGAGGTGAGAGGCCTTGTGATTTTGAGCGCGATGCCACTCGGCCACGGAGGACCCTGGTTTGGGATTATTAGAGCTAACACTTAAATGAAATTGTTTTATTGAAGTAGCCTGTCTTGATTCGATACTAAGAGAATTCCCACTTTGATATAGCGTCTGGAACAAATGATTGTTTCATAAACTTCAAGTCTGCATTTTGGTATTGTATAGTTGTCTCCATTACGGAGACTGTAGGTAGACATTTTGTTTGTTTTACTACGTATTGTGTCTTTTAGATACAGAGGAACTTCATAATTACTTGTACATGGTAATTAATTTAGCAGACGTTTGTTTAGAAGATAGAGGTTCTAAAACAGTTTCTAAATAAAGAGAATCTATCGAGGATAGTATTGGAAGACCAGTAATAATTCGTGCTGGACATAATTGAACTTTTTCTAAAAGATCATTATCATATGAGCTACATCCATCCCAAACAACAGAGGCATATTCTAAAGCTGGTCTTATAAAAGTAGTGTACATTTTTAAAAGAGTTCTCTTCCTAAGATAAATTTTAGTTTTTTCAGAAGTCCTAGTTTTTTGTAAGTTGTACTAGTCATTGTTTTTATATAATAGGACCAACCCAAATCGCATGAAACAATCCTAGATGTTTGTGCAATGGCACATACTCCAGTTGACAGTTTTAAAAAATGATTTAGGAAGATCAACGTTCTTATTCAAGGGAAAAAGAACAGCTTTGGTTTTAGATGGATTAAATTTTAACAACTTTTTTTTTTTTTGGACTAAAACACAAAGGTCATTGTTCAGTAAAATTCGATTTCATTTAGGTTCTTAGATGCATGTTGAATTGAATTATCACCAACAAACAACCTACAAAAAGACATAATGTTTTCCGCAATATCGTTAACATAGATTACAAATAACAGAGGTTCAAGAACAGAGCCCTGGGGGTACCCCTGCATTTAAGCTTATACTTGAGGATAATTTATCTTTATACATAACGTTTTTACGAACGACAAGAAAGATAGTTAGTAAACTAATGAAAAATACTGTCTCTAATACCATAAGCCTGTAGTTTAAAAAGAAGACCTTTGTGTCATACTCTATCAAAAGCTTTGGAGAGTCCGCAGTAAACCGTACAACGATATTTCCCCTCATTAATACTTTTAACAATACTATGATAAGTTTCCAATAATTGGAAAACTGTAGAATGGCAGCGCAAAAAAAAAAAAACCAGTTTGATATTTATAAAATAATTTGTTCTTGTGAAAAAAAATGTATACATGTTTAAAAATTATTATTTCCATAACTTTGCTAACACAGCTAAAAAGGGACACAGGTCTATAATTTTTTGAAAAGAGGTAGAACATGTGGCTCTTTCCAGTAGCTAGGAAAGGATTTTTCACACAGATATTTAGCATACAGAGTGGTCTAGAAATAGCATGCGTAGTTGATTTCAGCATCCTGTGATTTATACAGTTGGGTCCAATAGCTTTATTGACAGGGAGGCTGGAAATTATATCTGACTTCTTGCTCCTCAGTAACAATATCATGAAGACTGTCAATGCTTAAGGAGTATAAATTTGGCAGATTGTGGTTTGTCTCGTCGATATCGATATTTGAGATTGAAGAAAAATACGTATTTAATACTTCTGAATTTTCTTTATCTAAAAATGCTACCGTATTGTTACCATTATCGGAAGTACATTGAATGGGCGGGATTTCATTAAATGATTTACCTTAGAAAAACTTCTTTAATTAATTTCCAATACAATTTATTATTTTTTGAATAGTCGTTTAATTGCGTTTCAATGTTATTGTAGTAGTTTAAAGCGTGCTTTTTCATGTTATTGTCGTTATTTCGTACTGAATGAATTACTGATCAATACAGGATGGCAAGCCTCTGAAAATTACATAAGAGAGCTCCATTGCCATAGCAACTGGTCAGTGTCCTGCTGGTAAGACAACCACTCCGAAGATCTTAAGCTAAACTTTGTGTATCTATACATGTAACTCGTGTTCTGTGCCGTAAAAAGTAATAATAATAATAAAAATAATAGCAATAAAAGTAATAAGTGACTTTATGTTTTAAGAATGTCATATGAATATATTTTCCCAAAAACGTTTTTCGCATCATGATAATACGTCTAGCTTTCCGTTAAATTAAAGTTGCTTTGATTTACACGAGACATGTTGAGATATTGTATTTAAAACTGAAAGTTATATGAAATAACTTTTATGAAATCTGTACATTAAATGTAAAGTCAACATTTTTGGTAAATATAATTAATTATTGCTTTATTTGTACATTGGGTTGAAATACTGCATCCATGTATAAACCCTCAACACAGATTTACGCATGATCATTTATTGGTCAAATACAAAATTAACTGTCATTCAATGTTTTATTCCCGACTAATTCCGGTAATATGTTGACATTGGTCCGATGTTGGGCCAACATTGCGTTGTCAACAAACTCTGTACAACATTGGCTCAATATTGGGTCAATGTTGCATTCCCAACTAACCTCGGGACCAGAGTAAGAAAATGTTTGGACCAACGTTGTTTAACTAACGCCAAGCATCGGCCAACAGTCCAACCATTTGACAACGTTGAATAAATGTAGTCATGCTGTCTGGGAATTAGATAGACCAATTCTATGGATATCTGCGGTTATAATGTCATTCACCTATCGTTCTAACTATATTGGAAATAAGAATAGATAACGTACACTGTTTCAATACTTTATATATGACAAGGAAATGGTTATGCGATGTTTATTTCTGAAATAAAACTTCATTAGTGGATGACGAGAAGCCCCCATGCCGCCTCCTTCCGCACAATTTATTTACCAAAAGTGGTTTGTGGCTCATTTTGACTAGAGAGACTCGAACGTAAAATACTGATCAGTCCTTGTGTATTTCCAATTAACAAAGTTCCCCGTTGTATCCCATTGAATCCTGACCGTTATGTTTTTCACCGGACACTACCCAGACTCTACCTAATCTTTGATATTTTATGTGATAAATCTCTAGACCTCATAGATTTGATTCATTCTCACTTAGCTAAAATTCTGAAATTATTATTCCCACTTACCTAAAACTCTGATTTTCACACCTGAATGGTCCCTAGGTATAGTCTGTTTAAATTAAATACCTGCAATTACCAGTCAGGCCTATGATATCCCCCTTGAAGACGAATTAATGTCTTCAACTAAATATTAAATGGAGTAATTAAGGTCAGAGGGCAATCGTGTAAGCCTGTTACCTAAAATCAACCCGAAACAGTTCCACAAAGCCTTTAGTAAGAAATTTCGCTCTCCTCCAACCGATTTATGTCTAAACTGTGCTTTGCTTTTGCATTCTAGTCAAATTATCAACTGACAATTGCTATGAATTACTTGAATTTATGTATTAATCTATGTTTGTCCATCCTCTAAATATTCATGCCACTCTTTATATATTTATACTGTGTACAACGTCTCTTGTTAAAACATATTTTTTGTATTCATATGTTTTATGCTGATGAGCCATATGGCTTAAAGCCAATAAACAATACAATACAATTATTTTTTTTCAAATCAAATGTAGCGTTTTCTTGTTCACACCAAATACAAATCACACCCTAAACCAATCTCAAACAATTTTTCTTTTATACAGTAAGCCAATTTTCTTTTATACAGTAAGCCAAGTGTTTGTTACAATTTTTCATTCTATAACATTTCTAATATGATGTATCATAGCAATTTCTAATAAATATGATATTCAATATGTAACACTTTTAACCAAAATTTGAAAATCCTAAAAAAAATCGAATAATTCAAGAACACTGAATAATTAATTACTTCTGTCATGAATTGTAAAAGTTGTATTCTCTCTCTTTCTCTCTCTCTCTCTCTCTCTCTCTCTCTCTCTCTCTCTCTCTCTCTCTCTCCTAGTTAATGAGATACACTGCCTGATATTAAGTTTTGTATAGGACAAATTATTACGAAAATGCAAGTACAACTTACTTTTTAGTAGTAAAACATAATAACTGTATAGATAATTCTACAGATAAACAAACATACCAATTTTGAATTATGATCCTTGGGTGTGACCCTCTCATTGGTTGGCTAGAAGTCTTTTATTTGTACTGGAAATAATTATGAGCATAATTGTTTTGTCCAGAAACATCAATAGTACTCTCATCCTTTGTCTAAAAGCAACTCATGATAAACATATGCTCAGTTTTCATTCATTCTATGTAATTTAGTAAGATTCTATATCACTTTCTATGTCACTATATCACAGGAGGACTATGCAATACTGAATGTGATGAGTCGGTGGATGATTCGGCGGATACCAACTTTTCAGGCCTGCAAGTCTGCACTTTATAGAGCTCGTGCCAAGACAACTCCAAAATTTCTAACATCACTGGATGACATCAACCTCCATGGACCATGGATCAACACCTTAGCAGGTGAAAGGTTTCTGCTGTGTGATGATATTGAGGCACAAAGACACAGAATCATGATCTTCGCAACTGACACCAACATATATCATTTGTGTGCAGTGGAGACAATTTTTAGTGATGGAACATTTTATTCATGCACACGATTCTTCACGCAGCTGTACATTCTTCATGGAAATGTAAATGGAACAAATTTTCCTCTCATCTATAGACTATTGCCTAACAAAAGAGAGGCCACCTACAATCGGTTTTTCAGTCTCCTGAAGGATCAGCTAAAAGACTCTAGATTGTGCTGACCCCTGAAAGTTGGCTGTTAGACTTTGAGATCGCTACTCGAAATGCAGTTCATCACAACATCCCAGGGGCTTCAATCAAGGGATGTTTTTTCCACTTCACTCAGTGTATCTGGAGGAAAGTACAATCCTTTGGGTTAACTGTGCAATTCCGGGATGATGAGGACTTCCATCGCTGGAAGACAATGACGATGATGGCCAGGATGTCCTATGTTTCAAGGACTATGTCACTGAGACATGGGTAGAAGGGCATCTGACGAACTGGAACAACTTTGACAATGATGGGCCCAGAACGACAAATGCCGTAGAAGGATGGCACAACAAATTGAACAGGATGTTTCGATACTCTCATCCAAATATCTATGTGTTCATCCAACTCATTCAGAGAGAACAGGCAGCCAATGAAGCCAAAATCACACAACTTGATGCTGGAGGAGTGGTCCGGCCAAAAAAGAGGAAATACAGGCAGTTAGACGCACGAATTCAGCAACTTAAGGAAATATTTCGCCGGGGTGAAATCCAAGTGATGGACTATGCAGATGCTGTTAAATTTTTTAAATGTCTTTGTTTCATGTATAAAAATAAAGAATAAATCCCAAATCTTTCTTTCTTTTAAAATTTTAATGATACACTTACCTGTGCACCATTCCCCTCTAGCTAAAATCAGTCACCCGTGAAGATTTCAGAATTTTAGCTAAGAGGGAAGACACCATAGATTTATATATCGGCGTTAAAATACTGATCAGTCCTTGTATATTTCCAATTAACAAAGTTTCCCCATTGAATACTTACCGTTTCGCTCCACCGCACACTATCCAGACACTACCTAATCTCTGATATTTTACGTGATAAATTCCTAGACCTCAGATATTTATATATCAGCTTTTTGTTATTGTATTTTTTTTACTCCAAAAGTACGTGGTATTCACTTGGTATTCTAGGTATATATATTGAAGCTTACAATAGATAACGTCAACATTTTGAATACGTTAAATATGCAAAGGACATAATCATACTATATGTTTATCTTTGAAATAAAAACATTTGTAACGGAACATCCCCTCCCTGCACAATTTCTCAAAGTTGCTTATTTTGATCTTATTCGTACTCATATTTTATCTTTATTTAATGTACTTCATGTACCATATATACTGTGTTTTGAGCGCATAAGTGAACTTGCACTTGACAAGAGAGACGGGACAATTGAACATCAGGCGCTTCTCAGTCAATCCACAAACTGCCCCATTAAATTGTATTTGCTACGCGTCGTAGGACACAAGACTAAAAGCCATATGCACTACCCAGTCTCCGATTTCAGATATGATAAAGTTCTACGCAATGCCTAACATTTATATAGGTTTTCTCGTTTGTTGGAATTAAGATCTTCAGTTTATAACGGATATCATAACATCGATGTCATTCTGAAATTTTTTGCCACTATTAAGGTCTTCCGTTTTCCAATGAACGACTTGAATTTTTTCTCTATTATTGATATTCTATCTATCTATCTATCTATATATATATATATATATATAAATTTTTCTTAAACATTATAAAAGAGAATTTGTTGGTAATGAGGAAGGTATTCATTACAAACAAATTTTACGGCTCAGTCCTATAGAAATACAAAATAATAATAATAATAAACAACTAGACATGATCTCGTTGAAAGCAACGAGTAGGTCTTCCGTCTGATGAGATAAGATCTTATCTGTGATAATTCGACTGATGAAGAACGAGAATAAATGAATGGAAGAAGCACCTAAATTTGTCGAAATAGAACGAAAATCACACAGAAGATGAGAGTTATCAATTTTCAACCACTTCCAGTTTTTTCCATTCACTTCCGGTTTCTTAAAACTCCTTAAATCCAACGAAAAATACACTATGACATGCAGGAATCGTCCCTGAAAGATTCAAAGAAAAATGCTCATTTTTTGGACAACTTCCGGTTTCGTAAAATTAACTTCCGGTGGAAATAGTATGATGCGAAATGCTATGCTAAACTCTGTTGTCAACATTTAAAATTGACAAAAATAAAAAATTACATATTTCTAACCTACTTCCTCTGGACGACGGAAGTGACCCCTGGGAGTATTTGTACGCTAAATAGTCCCTGAAAGTTTCAATACAATCCATCAAACCATATCTGAGAAAACTGAGGGGGGAAAATAATAAATAATACGATCAGTAGAAGGTCTTCCGTTGGAAACCGAAGACCTTAATAATGATGATAAAATGAAAATCTGTCAAATGATTCCAATGTTTAGAAATAAGATTAAAATGTATCAATTTATATATCTAAATCATTTAATTTGATGTGAAATTACTATTATTAATCCATAGATGTAAGAAAAATTAGTTTGAGAACGGTAGCCAACATTTCATGTCGTTTGTTGGTTTATCGGGCTACCAGAACTGTTGTTGCAGGCAACACATGATTGATAAAGGTAATTCGGGCGTTCTGTAAATGATGCGCGAGATCAAGAATGGTAGGCACGAAATCTGATGTTGCTTTGTGGATTCCAAATACGAGCCATAATTGCTTGAATCGTCGCTAATTTTGAAGACACTTTCTCTCCGCGATACAATTCGATTGTGACTGATTGAATCTTTAGATCAGGTAATTATCAACTCATAAGTAAAAAAGAATATTGCGAACTTATTTTGCGATAGAGAAAAGTGGTACATATGTCTGGAATTCATTGACAGAAACACATCCAACGACCTTGGTCCAATCTGTCGGCCACGGCCTGATCTATTGTCTCGTCTTTGATTGACAAGCGGCAATAATATCTTAATTATTTGCACGAAGTATTTTACATTATTGTTCTGTCTTTAACATACATACATAATGACAACAGATATCATAAAAATGGAAATAAGAACTACATGCACCTCAAAAGAGACCATAAACATTAGAGTATTATTGGGTATCAAAATAATGTTTGAATTTATAAGTGTTAAATATCTTAGTCCAGGAAAACTTTACGGGAGGTGGCTTAAGAGATTCATTTTAACAAGGGAGACATGACATGACTGGCCAGGCATTGTGTATTTTCAATTAACAAAGCCCAAGTTCCCATTGAATCCTGGTACCCTTCGTCCGACAGTAGCTAGTCCTCAAGCCCCTGAATTATACAGTCACTGATACTGAACGTGATCAATTTCTACAATCTGAAATTTACATTGTCGTTCTGTATTTTATTGGTGTGTTTATTTGAACTAGAACGTAAGCTCGTGACACTGTCTAGTCACTGATACTATATGTGATAAAATTCTACAATCCCAAACATTAAAGTTTCCGTATTATATTGTTGATTGTTTGTTTTGTTTACTTTTTATCCATTCTAGAAATAAAATTTCATGCTTACTTTTTAACCCCCTGGATCCGCCACGAATTAGCTAGACGCATTGTGTTGATCTACTTTAAATATGTAAAGGAAATAATCATACTATGTTTATTTTTGAAATAAAAAATTTAGTGGCTGAGGAGTGGATTCCTTTCTCCCTGTACAAATTTGACCAGTGGTTCATTTTGACCAGAGAGACATGACAACACTAGTCAGACCTTGTGTATTTCCAATTAACGATCCAGCTCGTTAGATTCGCTGAACTCGATGTAGACCTTAAGCCGCTATCTAGCTAGTCACTCAGATATTAATACTCCTGTTTCTTTTGTTTCCTTCTTTTCCATTCCAAAAGTAAAGTATTGTTATAGCGATTTCTGGCCTATGTTGACATCTCACCCCGAATCTACTTATTAGACATACAAATTCTATGGATGATCTTCGGTTATAGCGGTATTCACTTGGCATTCTAGGTAAATTGAAAGTTAAAATAGATAAGTAACATTTTGAATACTTTGGACAAGTGTAACGGAAATAATCATACTATGTTTATTTTTTAAATAAAATCTTTAGTGGCGAAGGAGCGCCCCCCCCCCCCCTTTTGCAAAGATTATATAAGAGGCTCATTTTGACCAGAGAGACGGACAATTGAATGTAAGACACTGCTCAGTCATTATGGACTTACAATTAATAAATCGCCCTATTAAATAGTATCAAACCCAAACCATAATATAGTTCTCCGACTTTTATACGTGATGAATATTGGTTTTAATTAATATCTCTTGTTTGCAACGGATAATCGCTGAAAATTACTCTGTAGCTTTGGGTTTTTTTCTGTCACTCAACAAGGTTTTCGTTTTTGATCGAAATATCTCATTTTCAATCAATCTTTCTCTCTCTCTCTCTCTCTCTCACACGCACACACATACACACACACACACACATATATATATAAACACATACATACACACACACATACATACATATAAGGTCTTTCGTTTTACAATGGAAGATCTTATTGTTATTCTTAAGTTTTCCCTCTTTTCTTTATTTCAGATAATCTATTGCCGTTGGATTTCGTCGGTCGTCGTCCGTTAACAATTTTATATTTTTAACTTCTTCTTGAAATCTACAAGTTCAATTATTACAATTTTTGGTGTGATAGGATAAGAGAATGTAAATTGTGGAATTTATTACTTCACCACACCCCCTTAGGCCTCATGAACAGGACCGAATATGCTACCCCCGTGTTTTATTGTTGTTTGTTTTTTCCGCCCTCGCCCACTTTTTCTTTCATTTCAAAAGTAAAGTATTGTTATCGCGATTTGAGGCTTCTTAAACTCTTTCATGCGCCACGAATTAGCTAGACGTATTGTGTTGATCTACGTATTAGGTATACCAATTCTATTGATATCTGCAGTTACAACGGTATTCACATGAAATTCTCACTATATTGAGAGTTAAAGTAGATAACGTTAACCCTTCAGTGGCGGAACAGCGGAAGCCCCCCCCCCCCCCCCCCCCCCCCCCCCGTCCCACTTGCACAATTTATTTCCCAAATTAAGAAGTGGCTCATTTTACCAGAGATAAGATACATGGCCAATATCCCCTGAGAGCAATACAATTTCTAGTATATATCCTGTTCGATCTCTAGGGAGAGGGCTTACACAATACCTGTTGCCAGATCACTTAAATTTAATTAAATAAATATAGTCTAAATATTGTTTAAAATCAAAGACACAAAATTTTTGACGAAGTTTGAATTCAAGTTCGTTCACAAGTCCTAATATTTGTATAGTTTCACATATATTTGATATAGGCTAACCATCAAAGCTCATAAAAAAATAATTACTCCGAGATGCGTCATCTTCGCTAGCCAAAGGTGTTTTAGTCCACTCCGCTCCCTACAAACATGTTTATGGGGAGAGGAGTGAGCAGAAAACCCTTGGCTAGCGAAGATGAGATGTTTTTCCATGTGAAACACATGATGAAGACCATTTTCACTTTAGTGCAGTTTGATTTTAATTCAGTGTGATCATCCATTTTAGCAGAATGTTGAACTCATCAGCAGTTAAGATTCTGTCCGCAACTCATGATGTATATAGTTAATACACTAGTTAATTACAATTATTCTTATAATTACTTGCAAATCATTTGTGAATAGTATCACCTATTCCATTTGATTTTAACTTTATTTGTAAATTTTTCTACTATGCACAATAAAACGCTTTTGAAAGGTCAAGAGAAATATCATGCAACAAAATCAAACCTCATCAAAATACTAGTGTTTCAAAACAATATCATGAACTTCAGTAAACTGACCAATGTAAAGTACAATGACCAGACCAAAATCCGGCTTTGTATTTATTACTAACATAATCAATGTTGCCCGAAAACACAGTCAATAACTGTTTTGTTATATGAAATACAGTACAGAATTAGGGGGGGGGGGGGGGGGGGGTATTGTGAAGAAGCATGACAAAACAAGACGTAAACAAAATGGTGGATTTACTTTACATATTGTAAAAAAAATGTAATTTTTAAAGGTAACAATCAACGTTTACTCAATTCTAACTGTAATTGTAGTTTATCGTAACATTGCTATTAGTGATGAAGTTTTGAGGACGGGGTTTAGTGTTCATCATGGACTGCTGCAACACATTCATCAGATACTGGTCATCGATGTCGTTCAAAAAGTCCAGTTATTCAAAATTTTCTGAGGTATTTTTCATTGCTACTGTTTTCCTGGTTAGAGATAAAACTTTCGATAACATCGCCGTTGACATTTCACGCTTTTTTGTTTCATTCAGACGGGATGCATAGTGTTTAATGTTCGATTCGGATTTGTGTCCCGATAATTCTATGATGTGTTGTGCCCCGTGTACACATTCATTGAGGACTGATATTCAAGTAGCCCCTATGTAATGATTAGTGTAAACTTTGTTCAGGTTCGCCTCCTTACTGATTTTTTGCATCATGTTTCCAAGTGTTTTTGCCGACCGGTACATTACAAAACCATACGTTATCTTCGTCCGCATAGGAGTCGCGTGGTTTCTGCCAAAGCCAATTGTTGTCGGAATGTAGTTTGGCCAAGTATTTTTCCTTGCTGTTGACCGTACATCGTTCATCTCCAGGCTCTTCATACATTCTTGATGACTTTTCATCGCTGTCGGTCGTGTCCCTGGATGGTTTTTCGTAAGACGCGATGTAGTTTGCTTCACAAAACGCTTCCCCTACAATATTCAAGGATTTACTATCATGTTAAAATGCATTTATGTATATCAAGCAAAAACAAAATACAAAAACTACATAAAATTATCATTTTTTTACCTGGGCGTCAGTGCAGATTTCAAAGTCAGTTTTTTTCCTTTTCTCGTACATTTTCCCGACCTCTGTTGCAAAAGAATAGTTGAAGTTCGAAGAAAACCTTGTATTGGAGACTGGTAGGGTTGTTTGTAGACAGAATTCCTGTGCTGTACATTTTTCTCGATCTTCATCAGTAATAATTTCCTTGTGTTTGGTTTCTCCTTTTCCATCCCTTTTAACATTAACTAAATATGCCTTGAATACGTCATTAGCCGGTTTAAATTCTTGATTATGATGTCAATACTTTTGGTTTTTAAGAGATGTTACTACAATACGTATGGAAATTAATGATGATTTTGGTATATTTCATTGTTTTTCTTCCTGAGTTCCGCATAAAATTTCCTTAATACTGAATTTAATTTCTCGTTAGGATCACTTTCCAAATTTTTCAAGGAAATGTTAGTGGCTTTTTCTTCCAAGTAGTCCTGGATGATTCTCACGGTCACAGATATTAAATTCGATGAGTTCGTCAATCTCCGCTTCCGAGGTGTATGTAAGTCTCGCCATTTTTACCTGTTGTGTATTTGACCACATGGGTTCGGCACGAACTTTTTGTCTCATTAAAATTGGCACCATCTAGGATCATAGTTAGTAAATACTTAATATATGTTTGCACTGGCAATAAATATGAAGAAGTAATGCATTTTCTACTATTTTTGGACTTCGGGAACTTTTCCTCAATCACCCAAAATGGAATACGCGCTCTCATTGGTCAATTCAATTCGCTCAATTTCAATTAAGTTGACTCGTACATTGTGTGCGAGAGTAGGTTGTTTGAGATTGAGAGGGAACACATGGGTTTCGTAGAAAGTCGGAAGTAAGACTTTAATAAGTATTAGAATAATATATATTAAGTATCAAAACAATCAGAAAAATTAGGGTGTTCTCAAACTTTTCTAGTTGATTCTTGTTTTATCATTAATTTTGTTTCATCTGGCATGCATCCCGACAAGAAATGTTACTTAAATTTAGCATTTAGTCCCTTGTGTTTTAGCTATCATATAAGAATATAATTGTTTTTGTTTAGTAAAAAGCAAAGAGCCAAGTGGTATATATATATATATATATATATATATATATATATATATATATATATAGACCTTATTAAGCGCCTTTTATTTTTAAAATTTGACCCTTGACCTCGCGCATGCGCAAGTTGCGTAGGGCAAGAAAATTCTCGCCATGTAAAGAGATAAGGCCATAGGCTTGTTTGTTTAACAGCGGATTAACTGTTCAGGATGAGTTTATATTATAAATCACTGCCGGAGGCTTGTCAGGTGGATTACGCAGATAAACTACTACAGCTGGGAGTGAGCGATTTGTGTTTGGATCCTTTCATAGACAATGATAATTGGATAAACAATGTGTCAAAATGGCCAGACGTGGAGTTTGGACAAATTTATTGTTACCCTCGTTGATAGCCCTGGGCAGTTTACACGTGAGACTTTGAAGGCATACAGATCGTTAGAAGCTTACAATTATTTTCACAGCGGGTGGGTGCAAACGGTGTTGTTGTGTGATTTAAAAACAAATTGTTTTCTGCGTGCCAAAGTTTGAACGGTGAATGTTTAGAATTGAGCAATTCTTGTAATTTCGATTTGGACTATCAATATGACCCACATGAGCATGCATTACATGTATGATTCTTTTTAAAATTTAAGTGAGCAGTTTGTGATACAGTGAAAAATTGTCATTGAAATCCATAGTTGCAGAATTAAACATAAAATCATTATGTATTGGCTTATTTCATTATATTACTACTTGATGCTAGTTCTTTGGCCATGAATTAAAAAAATATTTGTTTGATATACTCTGACCCATCAAGTTTGTCCGTGGTACCCAATATTTTTTTCCAGCAATTTCCTTTAATATTAATTTAAAGAAAATTTTGTACATTTTAATTTCACGATATATATAGAAAAAAAAATCAGCCTACCGACTCACCTTAAAAAATGTGTGTCGGAGTACATCAAACGAAAGTATTTTCAATGATGGCCTCAAGATGGAATACACACACACTGAGAAGTAAATTGGAAGGAGAAAATTTTATTCGGAATGCAAATGTTACCAAACAATAATGCAAACATGATCAAAAGTAGTTTAGATAATAAACAGCAAAGTGAAAGTCACAAAGGCTTTGGTGGAATTATGTAAGACGGGGGGGGGGGGGGGGTTATTTAGGAGCTTGCATAATTAACAAATTGTTGTTTTAATAACACTTTCCATAGAATGGGTTATCTGTCATTGATGTCTCAAAGAATGGCTCCATTGGTATTTACTACTGCCGCAACCACACGTACGATCTTGTCTCCTGCAGGAATCCAAGAGTTGAATCGTTTGCTCACGAGGTTTATTGGTAAGGATCCCTTGATAATTTCGAAATCCTTAAGACGTCCAATTACTCTCTCGATGTGAATCCTAGCCCTCGACATCATCCTTGAAGTTTCAACTCTCAGGTGAGGGTCCTTGGGTATTCTGAAAAACTTCACTTCTACGCCAGGTCTCTGTCTGTTTTTACAGTCATACGCACAACAATGGGCGGGCATTATGTTGTCTGCATACCAATGAACCCAAGCATGACATCAATTACGATAGTAATCCAGGTTAACAGACAAAATGGCTACCATACAGGTGAACTTCTATTATGAGACATGTGTATTCTTGCCCTACGCAACACTGCGCATGCGCGACCGCGGTGAATTCTGGGACGGAATTTTTTAAATATTTTGGGCGCGTAATAAGGTCTATATATATATATATATATATATATATATATATATATATATATATATATAAACCTATGCATAGCCTTTTCATTGATTGTGTAAATGCCAAGATAAGTGTATGGCAAAACTGATATTGTTGCGAAGAATTTAATCAGCTCGTTGTTCAAAATATTTTAACCCAGTGGGGTATCTTGCATAAAGGATGTCCAGTCTTACAGATGCCTTTAATTAGCATATGCCAATATTACGATTTACAATAGAGAATGATTGGGCAGAAAAGGGACGCCTTATGTTATACCAATATACAACTATGTATAATCATATTTTGAAATGGGGAACTTTCAAATTTACTTTATTTAGTCAAAAAATGCAAAAAATGAAAACCCATGCAGGACCTACAGATCTGACAGCAGTTGAAAGTTAAAAAGGAATATACAAATATTGCTGATATCTGATTATTCATTCATGCTTTAAAAGGAATTCAGCCATTACGACGATATAGTATACCTCCTTAATTAAACGCATCACAGAAGTGAAAGCTAGAATCCCTGACTTATGTGAGCATGCTGAAGTATTCATTACTGACCAGTTGAAGAAAAATCACTACAAGAAAATGCGACAACTCTAATCAATGTTGAAGTCCACATATATCTAAGACTTTCCACATTTTTGTAAAATTTCACATTGTTAACCAGTATTAGTTTGTTATTATTTTCCTGCTATCAAAATGCTTTTATGCGTTAAGACTTATTGAAATACTGTATAAGTTTATAATACAGTGTATATCGAGAAATGATCAGATAACCCTGTGTAGTTACATTTTGACGATCTACAGTTTAAACTTTATTTTATGAAATGAACAAACAAGTTCTACAACTCATATTAATGCTTTCATCGGCCCAGATTTTGGTTTTGAAGGGGTTATTGATGTGGGTGGCAATCAGAGTACGCAGAGGAAACCCATGTGTCTGAGTGGGCGATTACATTACCCTCTCACATAATCCTGTGGATCAAACTCGGTAAGAAGTGAACGTGTTAACCACAATGCTACCCTGACACTACAGAGAACAAGATACACATGTGAACTTCCTCTCCACAACCAATGGACCAATTTCAAGCAAACATGGTAGAAAGTATCCTTCAATAAAATAAATAAACCTTTGTTCAAGCGAAGGGGCATGCCCATTTCAAAGGGGAGATAATTTTTTAAAACCTAACAATGGGTGGGTGTTCTAATATTTTTCTTCTCAAAGCCACTGCACCAGAAATGCCAATATTTACAATAAAGCTTCTTCATACAGTATAAATGAATTCGATCATTAAGATCAATATGCATGTTTGGGGTCACAGGAAAGGAAGCAAACAAATTTCTATTTGTTACAACAAACTGGTTTAAACATGGCTCTTTCAGTTAATTAGTAGAAAGATACCAACATTATATTGTTACAGCTGTAACCTGTTGCTCTGGTGAGCGTGTGGTCCAAGGACTCGTCACTAAACTTCTAGTTGGATTTTGTAATGTTCATACATAACGATGTTCATGAAAGTTTCTCTACTGGAGTATTAAATTTCATTAAAATACTATATATATACAGTAGGGGGACAAAAGTGTTGAGAAAAAAAATGGCGTCACGTTACCAATGCAAGCGAGATAACTCATACGGAAAACCTTCTTGACAGTTGGTTTACTTAGATAAAATAAAATAACTTACCTCAGTACTTAGTTAAGTGTCCCTTCAATCGAATTACTTGCTGTATTCTCCTGGGAACAGAATTATAAAGATTTCTCACATAATTTAAGTTAATGTCCTGCCATATCCTCAGCGTGTGTTGAAAAAGTTCATCTGCGGAATTTATATTGTGCATCTGTGATTGAAGTTTCCGTTTAATATATAGCCAAACATTTTCGATAATGTTTAAGTCTGGAGACTGTGCAGGCCAGCTCATGCCTTTAATTCGATTTCTGGCAATGAATTCCTGGGTCCTACGAGATCGATGTACGGGGGCATTGTCATCCTGAAAAAGGTAGCTTCCGTTGGGAAAATGACGCACTATCACAGGCCAGAGGTTTGTATCTAATATGTCAATGTATTTTTCAGAATTTATATTTCCTTCCACTCGACATAATGTCCCCACGCCATGAAAACATAAGCAACCCCAAACCATGATGCTGAACTTTCGGCCATTTTGTCGCGGTACTAAGTCGGGTCTCCAACCTTCACCGGCTTTTTTCCACACATACACTCGGTTGTTCTCACCAACACATATCTGAGACTCGTCACTGAATATAACTTTCGACCACTGATTTTGTACATCCCATCGCCTCTTCCCTCTACACCATGATAAACGTTTCTTTCTGTTGACACTCTTTATCACAACTTTTTTCCTATATACACCCCTTGAGAAACCACTAGCTTTCAATCGGCGTTTAATAGTTTTCTGAGACACTGATGTTGCTCTTCTGTCATTAAATTCAGCAGTAATGTCCCTAAGAGGAGCCCGACGATCCTTGTTTACAATCCTCTGAAGCCTCCGATACTCCCGATCGTCAATAGAACGAGGCCGACCTGATCTTGGTAAATTTTCCGTAGATCCCGTACTCTGAAACTTCCGAATAACACGATACACTGAAGCTAGAGATCTGTTGACACTGCTTGCAATATCTGATGCCTTTTCTCCGTTCAAAAACAATTCCACGATCACTTGTTTCAAGGGTGTTGACATTTCTTGTCGATTTGCCTCCATTTTGTTATCGAGATATTATGTAAACAAAACTATGAGCAGACGATGAATTACACGTAATGTTCTACGTCACACATGCTAACCTATTTATATTTCAAGGGAATTTCCATAACTCGAACAATAAACAGTAAATAAACAGATTTATTCTGCGCGATATTTTGATAAGGTAACGTGACGCCATTTTTTTCTCAACACTTTTGTCCCCCTACTGTATATATATATATATATATATATATATATATATACACGCAAACAAACATACGATATATATATATATATGTTTGTATATTGTTTTACGTCTCGATGAAGAATTTTTCAGCCGCCCGCGTGGCGCAGTGGTTAGAGCGTCGGGCTCAAAGATCTGATGATCCTTGAGTCGGGGGTTCGAATCCCACTGTGGGACGTGGGTGCCGGTCTTTCGGATGAGACCGTATAAACCGAGGTCCCGTGTCGCAATAGGTGTGGCACGATAAAGATCCCTCCCTGCTCAAAGGCCCTGAGTGCCGAGCATAGGCCTAAAATTTGCAGCCCTGTCACCGGTAATGGTGACAGCCGCCGGATAGCTGAAATTGCTCAGGCGGCTATAAACAAACAAACAAACAAAAAAAAAAAGAATTTTTCACTCATATGGAGACGTCACCATTGGCGGTGAAGGACTGCAAAAGTTAGGTCTATTCCTCGGCTCTTAAGGCCTCTGAGCAGTGAGGGATGTTTACCGTACCACACCAGCTGTGACACGAGACATCCCACATTTAGTTGCCTTTCACGACAAGCAAGGGGTACTGAGGACCTATTCTAACCCGGATCTCCACGGGGCTGTACACACACACATATATATATATATATATACATATATATATATAGGGGCCTTCGTACCCGAGTGGTTAGAGCATCGCGCTTAAAACAATAAAGCCTCTCACCTCTAGTCGGCGCGGGTTCGAATTTCGCTCGCGCCGATATATGTGAAAAAGTTTGCCAGTTTATTTTCGGAAGGTTGGTGGTCTCTTCCCAGATACATTGTATCTGGGTTCTTTCCTCTACCAATAAAAACTGGAAAATTGTTGAGTGTGGCGGAAAACAACAATCAATCAATCGTAGCCGAGTGTGCCCCGCGGGGATCCCATGGCCGCGTCAAACCAAGACGAAAAATAGGTAGTGATTGCTCCTTCGCCAAACGCTCGGCATTCAGATGTGAGAATCGCGGGTCCTTTGGATATGACGTTAAAAACGGAGGTCCCGTTAAAGAACCCTCACTGCTACGGCCCTGAGCGCCAAGCCTAAATTTGTGGTACTTCACCTACAGCTGGTGAGTGAAAAGTTCTCGACGGGACGTAAAACAAACAAATAATCAGCTTATCGTAAGAGGCGGCTAAATGGGAAGGTCCTTCGGATGAGACCGCATAAACCGAGGTCCCGTGTCACAGCAGATGTGGCACGATAAAGATCCCTCCCTGCTCAAAGGCCATAAGCGCCGAGCATAGGCCTAAATTTTACAGTCCTTCACCGGCAATGGTGACGTCTCCATAGGAGTGAAAAAATTCTCGAGCGGAACGTTAAACAATATATAATCAATCAATCAATCAATCAATCGTAGCCGAGTGGTTAGAGCATCGCGCTTAAAATCACAAGGCCTCTCACCTCTAGTTGGGTTCGATTCTCGCATATGTGTGAAAGTTTGCCAGTTTACTTTCGGAAGGTCTGTAATGTACTTCTATATATGTTTGTCGTACGACTTATCTAATAACGAAAATAGAGTCATCTGCCCTTATCAACTCTGTATTTTACCGCTATGTCTGAATGTCACTGTCTGGAATAAATTAATACACCCAGCGGTGTCCGTTCGCATGTTGAGTAATCAGAATATTACATGGTGTCACAAATAAGGAACTCAAAATTACAGATCTTCTTTTCGATCACCCTAGATTCGACTGGTAAGCCGGAGATCTGTATCAGGAATTTTGTCGGTTCAAGTAACACGTGGGTTTAATCTTCAAAGGGCCACACGCCAAATCCGACGCCAAACACACGGCAGGATGGATCGGCATGTGGATTGGACAAGAAGTTAGGGAAGTGTACAAAACCTTTGTGTTTGAAAATGATGAGAAAGACAAATCGGAGAAAATTCTGGAGAAATTAGAAAACTACGTTTGCCCAAGAAAAATAAGCGAATGGAGAGATTTAGACTTCATCAAAGAACACAGAAAGAGTTCGATAACTTTGTTAAGGATCTCAAAATCTTAGCTATGGATTGTGATTACGCGGATAATGATGATGTTTTGATTGACTTAATCATTAATGGCGTCAGACATAAGAAAGTGCAAGAGAGGCTGTTGGAACAAGGTCAGGGCATCACGCTTAAGAAAGCCATAGAAATTAGACAACAGTTTGAACTGTTACAAGCACAAGACAAATTCATGAGAGGACAGGAAATGTTGAGAATAGACTCTCATTCACACAAGAAGCACCCCACCAAGAATAATGCGTTGCACATCAAAAGTGTGAAAACTGAAAAACCGAAAACCTCTAAACCCAAATTGTTCAAGTTGTGGCTTGGAACATGAATGTGGAAAGTGTCTAGAGCTAGGAACCTTTTGCAGTTACTGCAAACTGCGAAATCACTGGAAGAAAGTGTGTCGTCGTCCACTGAAACAGGTTAAAGTACAGGGAGATACATGATTGATTGATTATTTATTGCTTTCCGCCACACTCAACAATTTTTCAGTTATCTGGTGGCATCCAGTTTTTGTTGGTAGAGGAGAGAACCCAGATACAATGTACCTGGGAAGAGACCACCGACCTTCCGCAAGTAAACTTGGTCACATAACGCCGAGATTCGAACGCGCGCCGACAGAGGTGAGAGGCTTTGTGATTTTGAGCCCGATGCTCTAACCACTCGGTCACGGAGACCCCTCAAGGAGATACAGAGTCAGAATGAGAACTACTTACCATTAGTATGTGTACTCCCGTCAAGTCTGCTCAGGATGACAACTGGGATGGTAACCTCAGTATCAAAGATTATCAGGTTCGCTGCAAAATAGACACTGGTGCACGGACTAACATACTCACATCTGCTCAAATCAGAAACTTGGGAGGATGCAAACTAGAAAATTCCAAAAAGACTCTTAAGTTATTCAGCAACAATAAGATAAAACCAATAGAACCAGTAACTCTTCCCGTTGGCTACCGTAAAACTAATGTTCACTTTGAAGTGGTCGACTTAGATCAAGAGAATTGTCATCAGTGGTGATACTGCAGTCGCTCTAGGACAAAACCGACCCTGATCCGCAGACTCCGATATTAGTTGTGACTGAGACTCCAGAAAGTGCACAAAGTGAACTGACCAGAACTCATAAAAACCACAGGAACACTACCCGGAGAGTACCATCTCAGTATAGATGAATCTGTACCAGCAGTTATTCATCCTGTAAGGAAACTTCCAGCAGCAATCAAGCCTAGGGCAGTTGACAAGCTGAGAGAGATGGAAACTAATGGATACATCACAAAAGTGGACTGTCCAACAGAGTGGGTCAGCTCTATGGTAGTGAGTGTACAGGGAGAAAAGATATGCATCTGTATAGATCCAAGAGATCTGAATCGTGCCATAAAACGAGAGCATCACCCTATGAAGACTATTGAAGATGTCGTATCAGACATTCCGAATATTCTCGGTATTAGATGCCAAATCAGGATTTTTGCAGATTCAGCTCGACAAGAAGTCCTCTTACCTGACAACATTTAACACACCGATAAGAAGATATCGTTGGTTCCGCCTCCCCTTTCGGCATAAAATCTGCACCAGAAATCTATCAGAAGATTATGGACAACATGATATCCAGAATCAAAGGTACATCTGCAAATCATAGATGACATCCTCATTGCAGGAGAAACACTCGAGGAACACGACGCCATACTTAGAAAAGTTGTGGAAAGTGCAACAAGGTACAATCTGAAATTTAATTTCGAAAAATGCAAAATTCGTAAATCTAGTGCGCCATACATGGCCCATATAGTTTCAGACCAAGAACTCAAACCAGACCCCGACAAAATCAAAACTATATGCGACATGCCAGCTCCACATGACAAGGGAGGCGTCCGCAGATTCCTAGGACTTATCTAGTACTTGTTGAAATTTATTCCAAACCTGAGTGATTCAAGTCGGATGTGGAATTTCAATGGAACCACGAACAGGATGAAAGGTTCCAGAGACTGAAAGACGTGTGTACCAAACCACCAGTATTAGCTTTTTTTGACGAGAACAAACCGGTCGAGATCGAATGCGACTCAAGCAAAGACGAACTTTTGTACAAGAAGGACGCACAGTAGCTTATGGTTCCAGAGCTCTTACATAAACAGAGAAACGATATGCACAAATCGAGAAGGAACTGTAAGCTATTGTATACAGTTGTCAGAAATTTTACTACATTTTTGGCAAGAAGGTCACAGTGTACAGTGATCATAAGCCCTTAGAGACTTTGTTCAACAAACCTTTACTGTCAGCTCCTATGAGGATTTAAAGGATGATGATAAAACTACAGTGGTAAGGCATCACCGTCAAATACAGAAAGGGAACAACAATGTACATTTCAGACACTCTATCAAGGACTTATATAAAGGAAAGCGGTGAAGATGAGACCGAGAAAGCACATATGATCTGTATGTTAATCATAACACCTGAAAAATACTCTTGATATCCAGCGATCAACAAGAAGTGAGCTTGAAACTCTAATGAGCACCACTCAAACAGGATGGTCAGACACAAAGAATGAATCGAAGTGAGACAGTACTTTGACTCAAGGGATCAGTTATCCGTTCTTGACAGCATTGTGTACAAGAGCAATCGAATAGTCATCCCACCCAGCTTGCGGAAAGAGATGCTTAACCTTATACACAAGTCTCACCTTGGAATGGTCAAGTAAAAGAGTCGTGCAAGAGAGGTCATGTATTGGCCAGCCATGAATGCTGACATAGAACAGACTGTAAACAATTGTCCGTCGTGTGCAGAATATCAAAATCAGCAAAACAGAGAACCTATAATGCCAACACCAACCCCAGATATTCCATACACTCATGTT
Source organism: Ostrea denselamellosa (assembly GCA_024699665.1). NCBI lineage: Eukaryota > Metazoa > Mollusca > Bivalvia > Ostreida > Ostreidae > Ostrea > Ostrea denselamellosa. The sequence goes on along the minus strand of JAMZEH010000005.1, from coordinate 29,517,269 downwards.
GGCTGTGATGTATTTGAATCTAAAGGTAAGAAATATCCGATTCTGGTGGACTACTCGAAATACATTGACGTCAGAGAACTAAGATCAGAGACAACTATAGCAGTAATAGAAGCCATGAAAACAGTATTCGCATACCATGGACTTCCAGGGGTACTTGGGTCTGACAATGGACCACGATTTAGCTCATCTAACTTCAAAAATTTCTCCACAGAGCACGGAATGGCGAGGCTGAACGAGCAGTACAAACAATAAAAAGTCTGTGGACAAAGTGTGACGACAAGCAGATTGCTCTGCTAGATTAGAGAACAACTCCTCTAGAAAACATTAATTTGTCACCAGCTCAATTATTAATGGGACGCAGACCTCGAAACATGCTCCCAGCATCACAAGATATACTCAAGCCAGCAACACACGACCATGGAAAAGTAAAGCAACAAATAAATGCGCAGAACTTTACTATGACCGGAGAAAAAATGTGAAGGAGTCATCACCCCTAGACAATGGAACAACGGTCAGAATGGAAACGCCTGGTACAAAGTCTTTATCCCCTTATCTTACAGAAAACAGTCAAAACCAAGATTTTATTTAGTGAATAGCAATGGGAAGCTTTATCGCAGAAATCGTGTTCACCTTCACAAATCAAGCGACAATCCTCAGGATGAACAGGACATCCCAATGGAAGACAGCGGTTCCAATGAGCCTACCATAGACAATACTGTCGCATCCCAAGTCAGCGACAAACCCGCCAATAAAAAAAACACACTCCAAACTAGATCTAGATGAATTGTAAAACCTCCAGAGAAACTTGACTTTTGAAGTGCTTGTAAATAATTCCGTTAGTGTTACTGACTTTTGATATTAGTTTCATGTCTAGTCAGCAGTATGCACTGTGCTTTGGGGCATAATAATCCCCGTGCAACTGCCAGAACAGAGTGTTTGAAACAAAATCCAGACTCTTGCCATAAACTATTGAAAGATTTAAATTTATACATTCACTATCTGTATGTTTCAAGATAATAACAGTCTTTAATTTAGTGATGTCTGAATGTCACTGTCTGGAATAAATTCTGTTTAATACACCCAGCAGTGTCCGTTCGCATCTTGAGTAACCAGAATATAACAAGGTCGGTGGTCTCTTCCCAGGTACATTGTATCTGGGTTCTCTCCTCCACCAATAAAAACTGGACGCCACCAAATAACTGAAAACAATATATATATATATATATATATATATATAGAGAGAGAGAGAGAGAGAGAGAGAGAGAGAGAATGATGAAATATAACGCAAACTGAACAGTTTTTATAGCAACTGTGAAACATAACAGCACTTGCATATATGTAGGGATTGTTTTGTCTGTCCATCACATCCTACAACGTACTAAGAGATAGGATTTCTAGCATGTGTGTACCTTGTGTGAAGGTCATTTTGATTAATATTTTTAAAGGACACACTACATATATCCTCACGATTTCATGAATAAAATTTATGATGCTTTAGTAAGCTGCAACTATGTTCCTTGTATGGAATGTGGTGAGTATAATCATATAAATTTGTGATATTCATCACTCATTTTGATCAAGCATCTTTATTATATATCATAATACTTAGGTGTATCTTATTTGTGCATGATTTTACTTGATATCTAAATAACCTTGTTGTTTCTGTTATTATTTCTATAGTAACATTGTGATGCATGCTCGCTGAATTGTATTAAATAGAGCTGTTCTGCGTTAATATCAAAGATTAATTGATTCACATAAACTTGTAAGAATTCATATAAATCATATGTAAAGGTAGTGTCTGCATTTTGAAACTTTACAGAAACATCATGTTTCAGTAAATGAACATTGTAAGTATTGATAGTGTAAAAATTTTATGCGGCATGACATTTTTAAGTAGAGACTGTGCACTTGAATTTTTGCAGATTTGTGCACATGGAATTTTTATTTTCATTCAGTGATTCAAATTTACCAAATTAAAGGACCTTAGGGAAATAATTGCTAAATAGTGAAATAAGGATGGACTATACTTATTTACAAGTATAAAAGTTAGCACCGCCTGAATTAATGCTACGACCTTGGGTTCGATTCTTGACATGATAACTCACTAATTATCATTTTGTCATCTATTCGCCTCGCAATAACAAGAACACAAAAAGCCAAATGTAAAGAGCAAAGACGACAAAGTTAGTTTGCAGGTTTTCTTTGTCATCTTTTCTGCATGTATTTTGTTGACTTTTTTACTTTCGTCTGCTTTTTGTTTACTATTTCCTTGATTGTCGTCTTTTCGCAGTGTTTTGTATATATATATATATATATATATATATATATATATAAAGAAACATAGGATCACACACCAAAATGTGACTACATATAAAATTTGAAGGAAGATAACTAACAGTATTCAATTTCGTAATTCCTATAACAAATACATATCAGAGAGATGTACTTTGTCAGTTATATATATATCTATATATATATATATATATAGAGAGAGAGAGAGAGAGAGAGAGAGAGATAAAATATTGTTTAACGTCCCGCTCGAGAATCTTTCACTCATGGAGACGTCACCATTGCCGGTGAAGGGCTGTAAATTTAGGCCTATGCTCGACGCTATGGCCTTTGAGCAGGGAAGGATCTTTAACGTGCCACACCTGCTGTGACACGGGGCCTCGTTTTTTTCGCTCTCATCCGAAGGACCGCCGCATTTAATCGCCTTTTACAAGCAAGGGTTACTGAGGATCTACTCTAACGACCCGGATCCCCACTGAAAAATTATATGCAAGCGAAAATAAAGTACAATTTATTCCTTCAAATTTTACTATATGTAGTGACTTTCTGGTGCGTGATCCTCTGTTTCATTATTGTACCAAGTGTCAGGTGTGTTTGCTAAAAAAGTCATGTGACACATACAGTGACTAGTCTACGTGCGGTGTGTGTGTGATTATACAACATCACATGACAAAATGTAGTGACTTTCAGGTGAAAATCTTCTTTTAATTGTTTGTTTTTCTTCCCATCCAATTAAACTTCGCATATATATTTTGTATTGCTGGAACATACTGTAGTGACTTTAGGTGGAAAATCTCGTATAGTGAGAATCGGGATTGTACAGGTATAGGTATCCTGTAGGACATGGAACATCTCCACTAGATTTGTATCAATTTTTTCTACCTTTGTAACAGAAAGGGGAGGGTAATTATAACCAGTCTGTGAATGATAAACAAGGGAAAATCAATAAGATATAACTGTAAATATACATAAAACATGGGAAAATACTGAAATTACAACAGGCATGTAAAGGTCTTTGTTAAAATCAACTATGTGCACCTAGTCTTTATAAAATGATATGCTGATGTGCATCTACCAACAAATGCTGACACCATAAACCTTCGAATTTTTAACAGAATGAATCATCATAATATTACTGATATTTACACCAAGTATTAAAAAAAGCTACAATGAAAACAATATTTAAACAAGATCAAAGTATATGGGATCAACCTAGAATATCAATGGCCTGAAATCAATTTAAACGACAGTTTAATCTTATTTATCTTATTACAGTTATAACCACAATAAAATAAAAATGTTTCATTGTTTTAATCATATCAGAAATGCAAGCTTCCATATTCTATGTGAAAACCAACAATCCAAATAATATATATATATATATATATATATATATATATATATATATATATATATATGGCATGCTTCTTCATAAATGTTCATTTCACTTCACATCAAGAAAAACTGGAATGGTGCACTTTCTAACTTTTTAATTTAACACTGCCTTTTGTATCACATCAATGAGCTATGTAGTATGTATACTGTTTTTAAATAGTTTAGGCATTTCCAGATTGTACTGTAATTTCAATTCAACATCTTCATCAGAATCAACTGGGATCCCTTTTCTCATTACTTGTTCCTAACACTGGCTTTTCTAATTCCCAAAGTTCAATCTTGTGTTCCTTCACTGCTTTCTGAAAATAATAATTACGATATATTGATTTTGATCCCATATTGTCGCCCCAAGCTAGCCTTAAAGGATCATAACATAACAAAAAATCAATTCACACTAGAGGCCCACAGGCCTTATTGGTCACCTGAGTATTAGTTAAAAGTATCACTAATACCATAGGCTATGAAATCTAGAAAAAAAAATCCTGTTCTGCATATCTAAGCTAAATTCTAATATCCAGCAACAGTATAAAAATTATGGGAGCGGGACTGTCATAAAACCAAAAAAAGCAAAAAAAAAAAAAAATAAAAAAAAATCCATAACTGAGTAAAATAGAAAATAGATAGTATATGTATTTTAATAGAAAAAGTCATTTTTTAAGATAGGTTTGTGATTTCGTTTCCATGGTAACAAACATCAAACATATTGCTTAAGAAATCACAACCTGTCAAAAAGGAAGTGTGTGACTGACATTAAAGTTATTGAAAAATTAGCAAATTGAATTTCTTGTTAGATAGATCCGAGTTCATTTTCATTGCAACAAGGTTGTGAATGTATGTTGGTATTCTTAACACAAATATTTAGCAGAATCACTTTTGCGCACGTTTGCTAAATTCTGATTGACCAATTTTCAAATCGCCCTAACTTTCTTATAAATGATGCAAACGACATGACATTTATACTATTAGTACATCTATCAAATGCCTATCGAATGGCATCAACATCAATTTTGAGACTTACTCGCGTGCACAAATATGCACGTACATTGCTTTTACGTTAATTTTTAGTGCTAAAAACTTATTTAATGGCAATATTCCATTATCACCTGCATATGGTGTATATATCTCCAAACTGATTCGATACGCAAGATCAGTTTTTAAATCGAGGAAAGCTGATGACAAAGAAGTTGATGTTACAGGGGTTTGTACAATCTCGTTTAAAGTCTGCATTTCGCAAATTTTATGGTCGTTATAATGATCTAGTTTGCCAATACAACTTTCCATTAAGTCAAATGCTGTCTGACGTGTTCATGCCATTTGTTAGGCCGTTCTTGGCACACTGATTCTGACTACGAATTACTCAATTTACCTGATCGGGATGTATGGCTCGTGGCGGGTGTGACCGGTCAACAGGGGATGCTTCCTCCTCCTAGACACCTGATCCCACCTTAGGTATGTCCAGGGGTCCGTGATTGCCCATATCTTTGATTATCGGCGGCCAGAAGGCGTGTGATAAAATGTCATGGTTTTAGAAAAGGTAACATGATTTACTGCGGGCCTATATTTATTGATCATGAAATTCATTTGATCAGTTATCATTTTCTATTTCATAATTACACTAGAAACAAATATTTAATAATCACAATTTTTATAAATGCGACCTTTATCCAGAATATTTTAGTTTACTGCATTCCGTTTATAGAACTCGCTATCGCGCCCTCCATTTTTGTCATTGTATATACCGATCCCGATTACGATGAAAAAAGGATACTGTTATAATAATATTAATAATTAGTCTTTATATAGCGCTTTCCCAGCATATTCTGCTCAGAGCGTTTCACAATACATTATTACCCCAGCAGATGTTATAACATTCCACAGCTTCCTCAGGCCAAACTGCCGTTAAGGCGCTAGAGCACTAACATTCTAACAATACCTTTCACTGCGTATAGCCAGGTACCATTTTACACTTGGGTGAAGTGAATAAATTCGTGTAAAGTGTCTTTCCCAAGGACACAACGTCGGTCCTGCCTTAGCCAGAACTCGAATCCACAACCTTTCGGTTGAGTCAAACAGCCTAACCACTAGGCCACCGACGCCACATAAATCTTTGTTTAAAACAAATATGATCTTTTTTATATGAGCAAGTAATCCAATTTTATATTTTTATGAGAGAGAGAGAGATTAAAACCTTGCACATTCGGCATTATAACTACTGTGCAATACTAGAATCATAACAATGTTTAATCAAACATTTATATTGCTGTTCTATCTCTGATAATACTTTCAATTTCATGTACACTACTTATACAGACCACATTTGTTAATGTTATTCTTTAGTCCTTTACCGGCTTTGCCCAAGGAAACTATTAGTTTACCGCCGGTCTGTCGTTCCAAATCAGCTTTCCGGACTTTTCTCCGCTTTGAATGAAGACATTCAACTGAAATTTTAGACATAACTTTGTTTTGAATAGTTACAGATCACGTTTGACTTTCGTTATGCTTGACCTACTTTTAACTGAATTATGCCCCTTGAGGTTTTCAGGACTTTTCTCCGCATTGGATCAAGGTATTCAATTGAAATTTGATATGTGGCTTTGTCATGGCTAGTTACAGATCAAGTTTGGGTTTCGTAATGCTTGACCTACTTTTGACTGAATTATCCTATTGGTAGGGGACTTTGTGTTGCCAGCAATACACCCAGAATGCTTTTTTTTCCAAATATTTGTCGAAATGCATAACCCCGTGGGGATCCGGGTTGTTAGAATATATTCTTAGTATGCCTTGCTTGTCGTAAGAGGTGACTAAATGGGACGGTCCTTCGGAAGAGACCGCAAAAACCGAGGCCCCGTGTCACAGCAGGTGTGGCACGTAAAAGATCCCTCCCTGCTCAAAGGCCATCAGCGCCGAGCATAGGCCTAAATTTCAAGCCCTTCACCGGCACGTCTCCATATGAGTGAAAGATTCTCGAGCACATTTAATCAATCAATCGAAATGCATAACTTTTAAAAAAATATTTTTAATTATTAAATAGTTTAAAAACGTCTATTTATATTTTTATGTTAATGGAATCCGCATAATGGCAAGTGGATATTCTGCGAGAAAGCAGAACAGTGAAGGATTTGTACACAGAAAGTATGCTTCAATATGGAAATACATATATCAAAATACTTCATGGTTTGCCTTATAAAGTACATCAAATGGAGACCTCTGATGCTTGTATGTATACTGAGCAGTTAAAGCCGATTTTGACGCTTGCGTCAAGCAGTTTGTATTTGTTATAGGAAGAACGAGATTGAATACTGTTAGTTATCTTCGTCTTTACATTGTAGATATATCTATCAAATACCTATTGATTGATTGATTATCTATTGTTTAATGTCCTGCTCGAGAATTTTTCACTCATAAATGCCTATTGAATGACTTCAACAACAAAGTTGTGTCTTACCCACGTTCAAGTATATGCACGTGCACTGGTTTTCTTTCATTTTTAGGTTACTAATATGGCCATAACCTTCAAATCAAAAGTTGAAATAAACCAAAATTTTACTTGTGAGTTTATGATTGAAATGGCCTATTGAATAGTGTCAATAAAAATTCCATCGTCGAATTCACGTGCGCGTGCATTGTCAATTTTGACGTCTGAATTCAAGGATCGGTCTATAATATTGTCAGATTTCAATTAATTGTATCGCAATTTATGTTGCAGACATGTATTGGGACTCTCTACTCAATGGTGTTGTCAAAATCACTTCCCCGCACGCGCACTGAAATTTGATTGGCTAATATTAAAATTCATATATCTCGCTTATCAGTGAGGTATTTTCAGCGATATTAAGGTCATAAACAGAGAGTACTGTAACCTACAATGTAGGATCATTAGGTGTGTAGGAACACACGCGCAGGCGAGTGTATGCACGAGCATTGTTTGTGGTCTTTGTAATTTCTACTCGGTGTTAGTTTGTCATTTTTCATTGAAATGTTTTGAAATTTGTGCTGTAGTCGTACATTTTGACTTCCAACATATCAACGTGGTCAAATTAATCATCAGCACGTGCACTATATATAGAATCAGGCATTCTTAAATGTTTATATCTGATTAGTTTGACTACCAAATACAGTGAACGTTCAAAATTATTCATATATATTGACACCCTACACGGTTTGTAATGGTGCAAATCAGTTGTCGTAATACAATTAACACGACTTCCTACACGGGGGAATGTTTAGGGAACATCTGTAACAGTCCCCGTTACAATAAGTGCTAGTTATTATAATTATTAAGGTCTTCCGTTTCAACGGAAGACCTTCTACTGATGGTACTGTTTATTATCATTAATTTTTCCTCCTTCAATTTCTCAGAAATGGTTTGATGGATTGTCAACATGGAAGCTTAACATATTGATAAATAGTAGTTTAAGTGATAAATAAGCAAAAACTGCAGTCCAGTAGGATGAACTGCCTACCACCTCTCTCCTGATAAAAACCAAATAGGTTTTCAATCATTTCCATAAACAAGCTATATACTGTAATGCTATGTCAACAATTGTTAATTTCTATAAAAGAACTGGAATTACATGAATATCATAACATAAAATGTTTGTTAAGCATATACATGCATCACCCCCCCCCCACACACACACACACACACACACACACACAACCCATACGCCTTTTGTACTGGTGAAAATGTTTACACTACCACAATCAAAGCAAGGAAGTGCAGGGCTTGCAATAAGGTATTCAATGTACAGTCAAAACTGAAAATAGCGATCCACTGTATTAAGCGACTTAATGTCGTATATGACCATAAATCAAAGACCTGAAGGGCCACAAAGGCGTCGAGTGCAATATCATATACATTACGATTCTCAATACATTTAGAGGGCAGGTAAATTAGAGAAAGTAAGAGAAGAAATGTTTGAGTGCCACAGGAGACATTTCCTCATGTTCAAGTACATAAATAAAGCATTACAATCATTTGTAAAATGTCAGCAAAGTGTGTTTATTTACATAAAAAGAAATAGAGCTTGGACTGAAGTTGCTTATCCTAACAAGTTCATACATATGCCCTCCTCTAGCTAGATAATACCCCCTCAAGATTAGTTACTTTACAAAGACTATAATAAATAAATGAAACTGCAGACTAAATATGCTGAAAAGAATATAACTACTTCAGGCGGCCAACGACCATGAATTTTACGTTTTCGTGTATTTTAATGAAATTTTACCTTTATTCAACGACATTGCATTTTTCGATTACAATGCGATCCCTGCTTTCGCTTTTGGTCGATCATGGTTATTCTGGGAGTTATCGTCCCTAACACTTTCACTTTAAAACGCGGCGGTGATTTTGTTTAGTCGGCACTCTGAATCAATTAACTATCGTGTAATCAAAAGACAGAGTCGCGTTGGGTTAATTAACGAAACCCGAGTTGTTTATTAACAAAATCAAAGTTCAGTGTAGTAAGAGCGTAGTTTTCAAAGGTGTGAATTGCGACGGACTTAAAGGTGTGCGGAGTTGATCAGATGTAAAAATCTAGCACCTGATGCATTTTGTTCCACAGAGTGGAAAATTAGCGTGATTGCAATATAAATCATGTTAATACTGGGTAGATACTTATATAACTGGAGTATTCTAGATTTTCCTGCACGAGATATCCAACGTTTCAGATTGCAGACATAACCGGCACTAGCGGCTCACTTCAACATATCCCAAGTATTTAACACACCCGAGTCAAAACGTAAAAAGATTTGCTGTGCACAATGGATGTTGTGGTTTATTTAATGTCTTTCAAATTGAATAACAGATTTCAAGCATTACAAAAGGAGAAGCAACACTTCTTCACTTACTTTCTTTTACGACCAGAGAAGCAATGCAGTTGTGTTTTTTTTTTTGGTTGCAAGTGTACATAAATGATCTTTACAACAAAATGTAAGAAATCATAAGACAACATATTATATTTCAGATGTTTAGCTATTTTTTATTTTATTTTAGAACTGTTAAAACCATACTTTATATTCTTAATAACGAATTTCAAATACGTGTACAAATCTCTATTGTACAAATTATTCGGTATATTATTTGCCTTTACAGCAGAAAATAAGCAACCTGTATTAAGAGACCACCTGTCATATGTGACCTTTTTTCCATTCTCCGTTGGACGGTCTCTTCATACAGGTTTGACTGTATTAAGATTGATTATTGATTGATTATTTATTGCTTTCCGCCACACTCAACAATTTTTCAGTTATCAGTTTTTGTTGGTGGAGGAGAGAACCCAGATACAATGTACCCGGGAAGAGACCACCGACCTTCCGCAAGTAAACTGGCAAACTTGCTCACATAACGCCGCGGCCGAGATTCGAACACACGCCGACAGAGGTGAGAGGCTTTGTGATTTTGAGCCCGATGCTCTAACCACTCGGCCACGGAGGCCCCTATCGGTCACCTGAGTATTAGTTTAAAGTATCGGCTATGAAATGTAGAAAAAAAATTCCTGTATTACATACCTAAGCTAAATCCTAATATTCAGCAACAGTATAAAATAAGATGTGTTCATTGATGAAAGACTTTGCATAATATCTAATATTTGTAATGTTAACACGATATGACTGATTTGGACCCGTCCTCGAGTCAAAACCCTGGGGTTGCAAAGTTCACAAACTTGGTACATCCTGTATTAAGAAATGACAATGAACAATTTTGAATGATATAAATGATATGTGTGATAAACGAGAAATTTTATTTTATATTTTTATACACCCAAGAGATTTTATGAAAATATTAATTCTTTAAATTTTTTAAAATAAAATCTACTCTTCCCATATACCTCAATGTAAAAAAAAAAATCCTGAAAATTTGAATTAGCTGTCAGTCAATCTTTAGCTTCTTTATTACATTTCATCAAATGTTGGTGAATAGTTGTAAGTGTGAAATTCCCTCATTTCCTTGAGGGCAAAGCAGACATAAATTGCATTAGTGTACTCTTCCAATTGACATCAAAATGCATGGAGACATCATTGCATTCAGTGATCTTTTGAACTGAAAATCACCAGAGGTCTCCAATACGAAAGACAAACCCAAGCATGAAATATCATCACTATCAAGTAAAGGTTTCTCAAAGATATTGGGCAGATACCATTGTACTGCATTGCACCATCTGACCTTGAAAATCATTGGGTTTATCTGCTACTCATAACCAAACACAAATGAAATATCATAACAATTAAGCAAAATGTTCACAAAACATTTGGAAGGACTACATTACACCTGTTAACCTTTGATCTGTACATCAATAGGGGTCCTTTTCTACTAATATCCAACCCACATACAAACGATCATGTGAATGGTTCTCAAGATATTGAGCAGACAATATATGGTGTTTTAACCAACTGACAGGTGCAAAGAAATATTCTTCTTTGAAGGGTGACATAAATATAGATGTGTATATGCATTTACTTTATAAATACATGTAGCATTGTATAGTACTATAAAAAATAGGTCATATTGTAAAATTGACCTAATATTTGATTGCTACAAATGCTACTTTGATCTTGATTTTATTAATTATTTGAACAGACCTACAGCCACCTCTGGATGATAAATACAAACTCCACAAGGTTTAAATAATGTATGTTTTAAATACGTTTAAATAAGGTACGCTTATGATTTCTGCACAAAAACTCCCCACGTTTTAGCACAGACTTTGGCTATCTACATTTCCATATGGCTTCCACTATGCAAACTTGCAGAAACTTAAAGTTTCTGCGTAGTTTCAGCTCCAGACATTACTTGTATACACGTGGTTTCTGATAAGTTTCTGCATTGTTTCAGTGCAAATAACATAAATTGTGCCAAGTTTCTGCACTGCATAAACTGAACGAAACTTCACGTAAAAGATCCCTCCCTGCTCAAAGGCCATAAGCGCCAAGCATAGGCCTAAATTTGCAGCCCTTCACCGGCAATGGTGATGTCTCCATATGAGTGAAAGATTCTCGAGCGGGACATTAAACAATATTTAATCAATCAATCAAAATATATCAATGTTTTCTAATCTATGTCGATTAGTAAATCTGCAGCATTAACACAGAACCTGTTTCTACGAAGTTGTTTATTTAACAAACATGGATCACAATTTTGGTCCAGTGGGAGCACTGACATGTAGCACATTTGTTGAAAAACTGAATATAAATCTTTGCAACATGTGCAGTACACAACCCTTGGTAACTATAAGTTTATTTACATTTACAAAAAAACCAAGCACTAGAATATGGACTTAAATACAATGTTGATATTAAAGAGTAGATTCAATCTTTTTTTTTTATCTTTATAGGGATTTTTCAGTAATGAATCCACATCCAGTATGCCCACACAAGATACTTCTGTGGGTCCTAGCTTGTGAATTTTACATAATTCTTAATTACAATGGTCTTCTGATACTAAAACTTGATCTTAACTTAATCATAGTATATCCTTAGAAGAATGGACTGCCAGTTTACTGAATCAGGATGGACTTGTGTCATGGAGAGTGTTCAATGACTGTAAAACTTGTAGTTTTTTCTGTTTTCAAGAGCTCTTCTTTATATACTTCATATCATATGAGAGTCAGTCATGAAATGCATCTTCTGCTCTTCAAGTTCTATAAAAAATATTGTGGACAAATAAAATTATCTTATTTTTTCACATTTTACATATAGTACAGCCGAATTCAATTTGCTCAAACTGTCTTCACTCTACATTTACATGTACAAGATTATTCTTATCAAGTCATGATGCTAAAATAGTATATTTTCTTACCAGTTTCGATACACTTTGTATTCATGTGTTTATGTTGTATTTAGAAATTTTAATACATGTAAATTAACAAAAGGTCCACAGACTGTATTCAATGTTGGTCTCCTGAAGAAGTAAATACTCGCTAGTTTTAAGGGCTATAATATCCATAATAATCTTCATGTTATGCATATCTATTTATAAAGCCAAACTGTATTTGTGTTTCCGGCTTCCCAACCCTATCTACATTTTTGCTGCAGACCCTATATATTTTATTGATGATCTATATAAATAAAAAAAAAAAACCCTGGGATTTTGAAACTGGAATGTTTCACATTCATGTTCAAGTTTCTCTGATTAACTTTTTTGACTACTGTTGATCTTCATAAAGTTTGAAAAATATTTGAATGTATATAAGCCTGCATTTAGAGTATATCAAAATCTAAGATTTGGAATAAAATGTTTTAATAAAATAAAATGCTTCACCTAATTTTTGTGGGTAGTGAAATAGGAAACATACATATTTTTTTCGAATTTGTTCAAACACAAATTCCCCCAAAAGTGCCCATGCTTATGACAGACTTGAACCATTATACATGTATTATATGCTATATTAACACTGTATGACTATTTTGGACCCTTCCTTCAGTCACAACCCTGAATTTTGAACTTCACAAATTCACATTTTTGGTACATTCCCCTTTCAGCTTTTTCCCCCATATGCATAAATTTAGTTTTATGTACTATAAGCAAACTTAAAGAAGGCTTTGAACTGAAAAAAGAAAAAAAAAACAAAAAAAAACCATTGCTATGGCCATTCTGTTACTATAACCCCTATCCCCGGGATCATGAAATTTTCAATTTGCCATAACTTTCTTAAAAATAAAGCAATAAATATGAAATTCATACAGCGAGTATATCTTTCAAATGCCTTGTGAATGACAGTAACAATAATGCTGAGTCCTATTCACATTCGCATGTATGCACATCTATTGCTTTTTTCACATTTCGGGTACTAAAATGACTTTTGTGGTCTCATCCGAAGGACCGCCCCATTTAGTCGCCTCTTACGACACCTCTTACGGGTCCCCATGGGGTATGGGTTTATGATTTAAATGCCTATTGAAAGGTGTCAAAAAACTTTCCATCGTCAAAATTCGCGTGCGCTTGAGTGCACATGCATTGTCATTTTTGATGTCTAAATTCAAATATCGGTCTATAATATTGTTGGATTTCAATGAATTCCATTGAAATTTATGTTACTGACTTGTACTGGGATTCTCTACTCAATGGTGTCAAAATCACTTCCCCACACACGCACGCACGTGCACTGAAATTTGACTGGCTAATATTCAAATACATATATCTCACCCATCAATGAGATATTCAGTGACATTGTGGTCATAAGTAGAGTATTAAAACCCACAATGTAAGATCATCGGGTGTGCAGAAACATGTGCGTCCATTGTTCTTAGTCTTTGTAATTTCTACTCGCTGTTAGTTTCTCATTTTTCATTGAAATGTTTTGAAATGTATGTTGTAGTCATATATTTAGACTTCCAACATATCAACGTGGTCATATTAATTATCAGCATGTGCATACACGTGGCACTGTATTTAGTTTGTGGCATTCCTAAATGTTGATATCTGATTTGTTTGACTACAAAATGGAGTGAACGTCATCAATTAGTTATTTGAAACATAAACCCACTACTCAAATTCCAGTTCAGTTTTACTTTTAATAATCATTTATAAGAAAGTTATGGCGATTTGAAAATCGGCCAATCATCTTTAGCGCAGGCGCATGTGGCCTAAAGTCATTGACCGCAATGGAAATTAATAAGCCATATGTAAAGACTGAAACTAATAGCAGCCCAATGGGTCAACAATATATTTACATACCAGTGCTCCTTTCCATGACCGAGATAAAGATGAAAAATGCAAAATTCATGTTCATTTTTTTTTTTTTTTTTTTTTTTTACAATTTGACCATTTTCATGAAGTTATTAAAATATTTGTTGCTCTGTTTAAAGTATGAGAGCAATAAAACAGGAGGAGACAAGGGAGGGGGGGGTGTTACACATGCAAGAGTATATATCATGAAAGAATCATATATTTTAGCTCTTGCTTCCGATTTATTTTGTTTTCAGAACGTGCAAAGTCTCATAACACAAGATCATGAAAGAACTCTTCCTTCAGTTGCTATCAACCTTTGCATTTATGAGTTCAACGACAGCTTCTTACAGGTATTGTTTTTTTAACTTGGTTAAAAAAATCCCCTGCAATGTAAATTGTAAAATAAAAATGTCAGAAAGGACAATACAATGAAATAAAGATATTTTACGTACGAGTCAATGCTAATTTTCATTAAATCATGGTAGTGACCTATGGCATATATAGTCTCTATGTAGAAAGTTTTTGTAAATCACCTTACAGTATTCCTTAATAAAATTCCAGGTTCCACTCCTGTTTGTTTTGATGTAAGGAAAGAAGAAATCTGTTCCGGGTTGTAAAAGACCTTCCAACCATTGCCCTACAAAAGATAGTCGTGGCCTATGAGTTGGCTACATGGAAAATAGCTTCCTCCGTTTTCTCTGATATTTCCATCCATAGGTGCTCATTCCACTAGAGCCAGGCTGTTAGGAGGAAGATCCATAAGATCGGAATCCAGACCAATTACATGGAGTGGAAGAAAACATATGACTTCTGTAAGAAGATCATGGCCCTGTCCTACTACCCACATCCCGCTGAATATTTTTCCTCATCTTTTTGACCGGCTTAGGGAATCAGTCTGGATTCAGTCACCACTTCGGGTCTGGTCGATTTTTGTCGGTACATTAATTCCACCCACACCAACAATGACGTTGAGGGATGGCACCTACGCCTAAACCACGCTGTCGGGAAATCTCATTTTCCTTTGTAGCTGCTAGGAGAGGAGGCCAAACTAGTTGTTGTGTAAGTTTGCCTTCTCACTGTGGACAGCTTGCGACGAAGACAAATTTAAGGAAGGCGGCATTAAGGTTTCAGGGAGGACTTTTCCCGTGTGTGGGATCAACTCGCCACTGGAGACCTATCAGGGAGGGACACGCTTAAAAAGACGGCAGCGATGTTTGTCTGACTTTGTTGAAGTGATTGATTGATTAGGGTTTTACGCCGTGTTGGCAATATTTCAGCCATTTTACGGCGATTAAACAACTGAAACATGGTTGGTTATGAAAACTGAAGTTTCCCTGACGGCCCTCGGTGAGCCTACTCTTTTTCGAAAATCAAGGAAACAATCTTTTACGTGCCAAGGGGGTTGTAATCCTTGACATGGGGCACCCTTAAACGTCAAATCCGACGGACTTAAAAGTTAAAAATCGTAAACAGGTAAAAATATACTGGACAAAAAAAGTTAAGGATCATGATTTCAGAATTATTTTATTCATAACAAAACCAAATAAATTATGTTAAATATATACTCAAAATGTTCAACGACAATCGAACAATACATTCTAAACCTGTTTTTACAAATTCATCAATACATTAAGCAGCCAGAGCAACCATTGTCAGGTAACCCCCCAAAACAGTTTGAAAATCGGTATGAGCAACAATAACAAATTTCATTACAAATGATTGAATCTTTATAAAGGCAATATCAATAGGGTGTATGTCCACCCTGAGCCTGTATAACAGCATGACAACGCCTCTGCATACTTCTGATGAGCCTGCGGAACGCAATTTGTGGCAACCTTGCCCATTCCTGCTGTAAAGCTAACGTAAGCTCCTGGCAGTTTGTCGGAAGTACAGGGCGTCTGGAAACAGCTTGTTGCAACATGTCCCAGGCATGTTCTATTGGATTTAAATCCGGAGAACAACTCGGCCAATCCATACGTTCAATTGTCTCTGTAGCAAGGTAGTCTGTCACTATACGTGCTCTGTGGGGACGAGCATTATCATCCATTAACACAAAGTCGTTGCCTATAGCTCCCGCATAAGGTCTCACAATTGGATGTAGTATCTCGTCCCTGTAAATTGCACCGGTAAGATTGCCATTAATCACGTGCAAGTACATCCACCAATACTGATTCCGGCCCAAATCATCACAGAGCCACCTCCAAAACGATCATGCTCTGCTACACAGCAATCAGCGTACCGCTCTCCACGCATGCGCCATACACGCCTACGACCATCATGAAAGTCCACGCAGAACCGTGACTCGTCTGTGAAAAGAACAGGCGTTCAATGATGCAGTTGCCAGTTTATGTGATTTTGAGCCCAATTGAGTCATGCTACACGATGTCTTCTCCTCAAAATGGGACGAACAGCATGTCAATGAGCCCAAAGGTTAGCAGCATGAAGTCTCTGTCTGAGAGTTTGTGGTGTTATGTGCACCCCACTTGCTGCATGAAAGTCAGTATTGAGTTGGACAGCACTCTGAAACCTGTGTCTACGAGCCATAAGTGACATATAGCGATCCTGGCGAGCAGTTGTGGACCTTGGACGACCTGATCTCGGTCTCTCAGAAACATTACCTGTCTGCCTAAAACGATTCCACAACTTTGAAATCACACTTTGAGACACATTAAAATGTCTAGAGACAGTTCTCTGGACTTGGCCAGCTTGAAGCATACCTACTGCCTGACCAGATTCCAGAGCAGTTAAATGGCGCCTAATGGCTTTTAATGTCAATAATTGTTCACCTAAGAGTCGATTAGAGCAATAAATACCCACAATAAAATGAAAATCACAATTTTTCAATTTCAATATACACGTTGGCACACTTTGATTTTGACCCCTTGCTTGTGTTTGGGCGAAAAAATTGTGCACTTATGACGTCAATATGAAACCAGGTAAATCTATTGTGTTAAGGACACATTGGAGAAACTATACCTGTTAAAATTTGTCAAAATAATTATTTGGTTAATAAAAATTTTTGAGGTCAAAATTATGATCCTTAACTTTTTTTGTCCAGTATACATATCATTTTGTATATATGAATAGGTTATATTGTAAAGGATCAAATTTTTCTGTAAAAGTCGCATTCTTGTAAATATTTTATAATAAGATGATAGTCAATATTTGTTGATACATTGATTGCACATTATCAAAAAGTATATTTCGTTTGGGTGTAAAATCACTACATTCCAAAAGAATGTGTTGTATAGTTAATGGACAGTCACAAGATATACATTCAGGTTGAAGTTCTCTGTTTAATAAATAAGAGTGTGTCAATTTTGAATGTCCGATGCGTATTCTTGAAATAATAACTTCATCCTGGCGTTTCATTACAATGTTACACGATTTGTTTACTTTGTTTTGAATAGAATACAGTTTACTTCTGTCACAGAAATCCCAATATATTTGCCAAAGATCATTTACATATAGTTTTATGTTATATTTCAAATCTGTGTAAGGAATTTAAAACGTACAATATCGTTTTGTAGTGCATTCTTTGCCTCTTTGTTGTTACCATGGATACCAATATGACTAGGAATCCAGCAGAACTCAACTATTTTATTTGTTTAGTTAGAAGATAATACTGGTTTAAAATGTCTAAAATATATGGATGATCAATATTCATATTACTTATAGACTGTAGACAAGATAGGGAGTCTGAGAATATAGTGAAGTATATGTCCTTAGAAATTTTAATGTACTCTAACGCAAGTTGGATAGCCTTTGCTCGGCGGTAAAAATTGTTGCTTCATTTGGGAGTCGTGCTGAGAAATCATTGTTATTGATTACTGCAGCAGCAGCAACTTTATTTTGGTCTTTCGAACCGTCTGTATAAATATCAGTTGTAGAATGTTTAGATTGTTTTAGTTCAGATAACTTTTGTTTGAAAATAGCCGAATTTGTTTAAGATTTTTTATATTCAGAAAGTGAAGTGTCAACTTTGGGTTTTAGTAATTTCCATGGTGGTATTTCTGAAAGTGATGAGGGTTTTATGATGTCCATAGGCAAGTCAGAATCATGTAAATGTTTTTTGACTCGGAGACCAATTGGTTTTATACAGGTCTTAGTTTTTTCATATAAATCTTCAAACTGTGGGTGGAAAACGCAGTTAAATGCAGGATTGTCATTGTTAGCTTTTAATTTAACAACGTATTGTAAGATAAGTTTTATTCTACGTAGATCTAGAGGTGGTTCGTTTGCCTCAACATACAAACTACCTACAGGAGAGGTTCGAAAAGCTCCTGTGCACAGTCGAAGTCCTTGATGGTGGATTGCATCAAGGGCTTTAATGTAGGATGTTCTTGCCACTTCATATACTATACAGCCGTAGTCTAGTTTAGACCGGATGTGAGAGCGATACAGATGTAGAAGAGTATTCCCATCTGCTCCCCATTTTGTGTTTGCACGGTAGGCGTTGGCATGTTAAAGAACCCTCACTGCTACGGCCATGAGCACTAAGCATAAGTCTGAATTTGTGGAACTTCGCCTACAGCTGGTGACGTCTCAATATGAGTGAAAAATTCTCGACGGGACATAAAACAAACAATCAATTAAATTCAATGTTTCAAAGTCTTGAATCGTAAGAAACGTTCAATACCAATAGGCACTATTTGATTTCACCCATTGAGATCGGAAAGGCGGGGTAGAGGCAAAATTTTGCATGATCACTAGAAGGCTCTCGAGCAAGCTTGATGCCTTAAAAATTATATTAAATCCAATTGATCAGTAAATGTTCATACCAGAACTTACACAGATGCTGTATGTACTTGTGTGTGTGAACAACTTTAATTAACAAATTAGGGTACTAAATTTAATAACTAAACTCTGTAAAATTCCAGCTTGATAAAGCTGTTTTGGTGGAAGTTTCCTTAAACATGAAGCAATTAAATAAGCTATTTTGGACCCACCAGTGGCATAGATAGCCGTGAAGCGAAGTGTACTCACAATGACAAATCCAGAATAAGCTGCGGGTTTGGGGGCCATCTTAAGGCCCCTAGTGCGTCCAGAGCAAGGCCCAATGGGGGTCCAGGGGGAAAAGCCCCCTAAAGCTCATGGGTTTTAAGGCTTTTTAGGTTACATTTATGGTTTGTTCTAGCTATAAAATCATGCATAATAAAATGAAAAATTAACAATCTTTTTTTGTCAAATTGATGTGTACGCACAGGTGTTTTGGCATCAATGGCAGCTATGCCACTGCCCACTATAAAGGATCTATCATATTGCTTTTTTAACCATGGCACTTGACTTGAAGTAGTTTTTTAAAGGTTAATTGATTGATTTTGTATTGTTTAACGTCCTGCTTGAGAATCTTTCACTAATATGGAGACGTCACCATTGCCGGTGAAGGGTTGTAAATTCAGGCTTATGCTCGGCGCTTATGGCCTTTGAGCAGGGAAGGATCTTTTATGTGCCACACCTGCTGTGACATGGGACCTCGGTTTTTGCAGTCTCATCCAAAGAACCGCCCCATTTATTCGCCTCTTATGACAAGCAAGGGGTATTGAGGATCTATTCTAACAACCCGGATCCCCACGGGGTGTTTTTTAAAGGCGACTTAAATTTTACAATTGCATGTGATGCACATTATGTATTTAAAATTAAGTTTTTTAAAGGCGACTTTATTTTAAATACACAATGTGCATCACATGCAATTGTAATGATTTGATCTCCCATGCAGGCTGATGATTATTCAAAACAACATGAAAGACAAAACATTAACATCAACTTACATAATGAACAACAAAATAGGTATTTTTACATAATTTGGTGTACAAAGAAATCCCATAGTAGGAGATGGTAACTCTTTTCCAGTGAATTTGTTTCTCTCTTCATTTTCATCAGAGTAAACATCTTCTATAACTCTGAAATATGTCTGTGGAATGGTAATGTAAGTTTGTTTCAAAATTATTTGGAACTTTAGATATTAAAATACTGGACATTGTTGGCAATGACATATGTCACAACCCAATCACGACTTATGGAAATGTGAGCAACCTTAGCAAATCATCAATATTTTGTGGTAACAGAGAGGAATAAGTTATTATGAATCTGTGACAAAGAAAGGATCTTTAGATCTACCCAGATTAGATTCAATAAGAATTGAATGTCAAGGTCATAATGGTAACACAAAGCCACTGCATTTTCAAGGCATGTTGATATAAAAAAAAGTATTAAGAAAATCCTCCAGCAATATCCACACTTTTCTCATATGTGAAATCAGAGGACAGTTTCAATAGTCAGATAGGTGGAAACCAGTGTAATTCGGGCCAATTGAGTGCAACTCAAAATACCAAAGAAAAACAAAGAAGGGCATTGTCAAATCAGCAGCTTATCAAAATCCAACATCTGAGGAGGTGGCCACAGCAGGACCATATCATCACTCTATCAGTGGCATCATATCTGCCATCACAGTTGATTCCTCTCCAACAACCAAAATACATGTCCACCAATTGAGAGCAATTTGTGTATGCATTTTATAATTCTTGATATTTACATTCAATAATCTGATAATCCATTGATAGTGCATTATATTATTTCCATATCTTCATATAGGATAGGAACTCATGCTAAAATCACAAATAGATCTGCTTTATATGAAAAGCTATTCAGAATACAAAAATCTTAGTTTTATATTTTGCACTGCATAAGACTAATGTTGGTAAGATACTGTGGGTCAGCTTTCTTGGATGAGGATCCCATCCTCAATGCTAGGGAAAGAGATTGCAGTTATTTAGAATGGAAAATGGTGTCTTCATGGTGTAATACATATAACTGAATTTGTGTTATATCATGACATATTTCATTGGTCTCTTATTTCAGTAAACATATGGCAAAGGAGTTCCTGATCCTAAGTAATGGTAGATGTACTTTGGAGTTTTGACATCATGTCAGTCCAGTAGCAGATTAAAGCAGCACAAGAAAGCTCAAGTGAAGTGTATGAACAAAATTCTTTAATATATTATTTTTCTATAGTACAGAATACTTATTTTGGGGTGTACAGTTAGTGGGATAAATTTTTATCATTTATTGGTTCAAGTGAATTTTGAACATTTTTAATTAAAATTAAAGAACCCTCACTGCTATGGTTCTGATCACTAATCATAGATGATGATTTCTCAGCATGAGTGAAAAATTTGTAATGGGATGTTAAATATATGAATAAAATTTATTCTAAACGACATTCATTTGAAATTATTATAGTATAGATACTGTCTAAGATGTTTGTATCATTATGTGGTATTTTTTCAGAAATGTTGGAAGATGACTAAGATAGAGGAGAAGAAATTAGATGCATTCCAGTTCAGATGCTTTTTGTGGAGGATACTGGGATAAGGTGGCAGCAGATGGTGACAAATAGGAAAGTAGCAGACAGGGTGGACACAAATGCAAAAAGCAATGAGCTGCAGAGACAGCAATGGATCTGGATAGGACACGTACTGTGGAGGGAAGGCGACCATATCTGAGAGATAGCATTGGCATGGATACCTGAAGGGAAACTGGCATAAAAGAGATCTAAAACAGCCTGGAGAAGGAGAGTAGAAGCAGAAAGAAGTGTAAAATGGAGAAACTGAAATGAGGTCAAAATAGCAGCAAGAGACAGAGTGGTTTGGAGAGAGAGTGCTGTGGCCTTATGTGCCTTCTGGAGTGCAGAGAATAAAGTGCTTAGTAATGTCTATATCATTTGAAAGAGGGTGACCAGTAATATGAATATGCTGGAATCTGCATGAAAAACCATGACCATGAAAAACTTGTACTTATGATTGATTTGAGCCACACTCAACAATTTTTCAGTTATCTGGTGGCATCCAGTTTTTGTTGGTGGAGGAGAGAACCCAGATACAATGTACCTGGGAAGAGACCACCGTCCTTCTGCAAGTAAACTGGCAAACTTGCTCACATAACGCCGCGGCCGAGATTCGAACGCGCGCCGACAGAGGTGAGAGGCTTTGTGATTTTGAGCCCGATGCTCTAACCACTCGGCCACGGAGGCCCCTGCTTGTACTTATACTGTTGCTTATACTTATTAACTGCTCAAATGAACTTAAAGAAAAAATGTAAGTACAATAGTGTGCATTAAATCTTAATGAGGAATATATCTAAATTTATTTCAATTTAAAATTTACCTTATTTCTCTAACCAGTACATATATCTGAAAACAAACATGTAAGTAAAAGGATGGATTCTTCTCATATTCATTGAAAAGTTGATGTCATTTTATGGTCATAGTTCTTAGTATCTGGTATTTGATTAATTTATTCAGTGTTAATGAGCTTGATTTCATAGAATAGGTATTTTTAGACAAAATATATCTAAACTATAGAGTCCCTGTACATTTAATAGGTTATGAAATGCGAGTGGAAATCTTTTCCAAGATAAGCACATATTAGCACATTAGTTTTAATGATGGTGTATATCTTGTGACTATGGAAGAAAATATGTTCAGAACAGAATGTGTATCTTAAAGAGTTGTTGCCCTTAAATATTATTCCTTGAATTGAAAGCATTATATACAGAAAAATATCCACTTTATTTTCACCCTTATTGTGTTAATGTTGTCAGTGGGTGAATTTAAGACTGGGCAAAACTATTTTCTCTATCATCTTTCTTTTAATACTTCTGTGTCAGTGATTGATTGATTATGTATTGTTTTATGTGCCACTTGATAATTTTTCACTCATATGGAGACATCACCATTGCCACTGAAGGGCTGCAAAATTTTTAAACAGGGTGAAACCATTTTGCAATATTATTACTGACTAATGTACTTTGTGATATCCTACTACTGCTATATTTAATCTATTTCAGTGTTGCACATTTTATGATACAATATTCTGCACTGTGGTATTAAATTTCCCAACATAATGCAGGCGTTACAGTCATTATCAACAAGTTTGTTGTGATAAGCTATGAAGTTTGTTAATTTGTTAAGAAACTTCACTGCATATTATAATGAACTTGTTTACCTTAAAAAAATCTTGCTATAAGGACTCTTGGTTAAAAAATTAAAAGTATTTTTGAATTTATATCTCCCAAGGAATTCCTTATAAACAAGCTTTACTTCTTCATGATTACAGTACATAGATTCGTGTGTATTTCATTTTATTAGACTTTCTCATTTTATTAAATTTCTTGCAAGATGTAATGAAAAAATTGATGGTCTTTAAAGCATTGATATAGTGAAAAGCAAAGATCAACTGCTATTCAGGAATCTGTGTGCTTGGTTATCAAGGGCAGAGATCTGGTGGTACTGCACTCAGATGCACAAACAGCATCAGGATATACCCTTCTCACAACCTCCATGCCATGTCCACATAGAACACCTGTAGCTCAGTCTTTTCTCCCACTTCATGCATGTAGATGGACATCTAATTCCTTGGTGACACCACTGCCATTATCTCCAATGCAGTTTTTCATTAGTCTTATAAAGTTGTCACAAACACCAGTACTTGTGTGGTGCCAGTAGTGTAGTGCACAGGCACCTGAAGTGTGGATAGCATGTATAGATCTTACTCACATATCCTTTTTTTCCTGTCTACCCAATGAAAAAAAAAAAATATTACAGCACCAATTATAATTTCTCAAAAATAGGTGATTTCCCCACTGATCACCTTCATAAATCATTCTGAATGGTCTGTTTCTAATTTCTATAAGCTTCTGAGATGACACTGGTGAGATACCAATATTCATAATGGTATGATCATACTGCACATAGCATGGACCTAAGAGAAACCATTATTAGTCTCCAAAAAGTTGTTTTACTGGGTAATTACTTTCCCATTCCCACTGAATATCTTTATAAGATGATATCTTATACTCAGGCATGTTAAGCCAGAGAGGGGACACTTGATTTTGATACAGTTGATTTTCCTTAATTTTTATTTTATTTCTTTTATTCATTTTTGTAAAGTTAGTTACTTTTCATCTTAAAGTAAGATATGCCCCCCCCCCCCCAATAAAATTTTAAGTTTGGATTTGGAATGGAGAACAATTTGTTTTGGGGTTTCTTTATTTTATTATTATTATTTTGGTCCCATTTTATTTCTTTTGATTGTCAAGAATCTTAGATAACTTCTCTCCCCCCCCCTTCAGATATAAAAATAAAAACACAATGCTATGTGTCTGACACTATTTATGATTGTTATATGCAATGCACGTTCAGTTAATATAAGCCCATGGGGATCCGGGTTGTTAGAATAGATCCTCAGCACCCCTGGCTTGTCGTAAGAGGCGACTAAATGGGGCGGTCCTTTGGATGAGACCGCAAAAACCGAGGTCCCGTGTCACAGCAGGTGCGGCACATTAAAGATCCCTCCCTGCTCAAAGGCCTTAAGTGCCGAGCATAGGCCTAAATTTTGTAGCCCTTCACCGGTAATGGTGACGTCTCCATATGAGTGAAATATTCTCGAGCGGGACGTCAAACAATATATAATCAATCAGTTAATATATATAAATATATATAATGTGTAATTTCATTCCAGTTGTACCTCAAAAAATTGGTGTTATGTAATTAAATATATAAGGTATTTTATATTTAATAGAAATAACTGTATTATGATTTAAATTTTCATACTTCAATATGGTTATATTATTAATTATAATTATTCCAGAAATATATTGTTTATGGGTGATGTTTCACCCCAATATGTATAATCTTTTGAGAATACTGCTTTGTGTTCATCTGCCCCAGTCAGAATATCACTAGGCCTCTATGGAGAAAACACAGGTTTTTTTCTCCGGAAAAGGCCTGGTGATGTTTCAATTGAATCTGCCCAATTACCACATTCTATCAGAACAGACCACGCTCTTGCGCGGCCTGTAATAACATTTTTATGCGAGTTATCGTATATCGTGAACTTATCAAAGTAAAAAAAAGTTCCCCACCTATTCTGATCAATCTTTATAGTGTTTATTAGATATTTGAAACATGCATAATCAGAAAATCAAACGAATTTTGATGTATATAACCTACATTTTTGTAGGCTATCAATTACCTCTAGGTCTTCAATTAGGCGAGCACCCCGTGGGGATCCGGGTTGTTAGAATAGCTCCTCAGTACCCCTTGCTTGTTGTAAGAGACAACTAAATGGGGCAGTCCTTCAGATGAGACCTCATAACATAGGCCCAGTGTCACAGAAGGTCTGGCACAATATAGATCCCACCCTGCTTAAAGGCCCTATGCACCGAGCATAGGCCTAAATTTTGCAGCCCTTCACCGGCAATGGTGACGTTTCCATATGAGTGAAAAATTCTGGAGGGGGACATTTAACAATATATAATCAATCAATCAATTAGGCAGACCGCTTTAAAAATACACTTTAAAACTTACTTTTATCAAACTTTTTTGTGTTTATTAGATATTTTAAACATGCTTAATCAGAAACTCATATTAGTTTTGGCGTATGTAGTCCATATTTTTGTCGGTCTTCCGTAGACCTTCAATTAGGTATCCCCCTCCCCTTCCCGGTGGACAACGGGTGCTTTTTTCGTCGCTACCTATGACACACGTTTGAATTTCAAATAGTATAGCTATAACTAGTGTATATAGCTAGATAGAGGTTGTGTTGGACCTGAACTTGCCAAGACGAACGTATCGCCAACACAATGCTGGAAGTAAATGAATTATTAAACAACAATATGTTTCAAATTACCTTAACGCAATCTTGGTAAACTTCAAACAATGGAGCACATTCGTCTTTCGTGTACCCTTTGAGGAATTTTTCTGAGAACCATTTGTTAAAACATGCATCATACTTTTCTTTGAGTTCTTGACACTCTGCGCTGATACTGTTCATCTTGTCTATTTTGATGTTGCAGTGAAATAAACCAATAGACTAGGCCTTCAAAACTGACAACACTCTCCAGTTTTTTGCTAATTTCTATGACGTGAAGTACCCCTCGCCAAATTAGATTTATCGATTATATTCGTCTCCAACATCGAACCCGACCATACATACAGCATGTCAATGAAGGATAAGGTAACACGCCGGTAATTATTTTCACTATATATGTCAGGCCCGTAGGAAGCAATTGCACTGGGGGGGGGGGGGGGGGGGGGGGGGGGTACCACACCAAATTAATTCACGACAAAAAAGTGATACCGACAAAAACCATTAGTAAAAAGATAAATGCATAAATATACCCCTCTAATTTTAAGTTTTGTTTGGTTTTGGGGTGGGGTTAAGGTTTTGTTTATTTTTTTTATTTCATTTTATTTATTTTATATATATATATATATCTTTATCACTTTGTTATCAATCATTTCTGAGTCATAAGGTATTTAGTACTCGGTAAACTTTCCAAAAATCGCCAGTCTGTGTTCACTTTCACTTACGAACTCCTCAACTATTTTTTCTGGATTCAGTTTATCAGTCTCATTTTTTGAACATGCAATAAAAGCAAAGTTTTTGTTCGTATTTGGCTCATTGTTGATCTCAATGATGTTTTCAATCTTTTCAAGGCGCTGAATGAGCGCTCACTGGTAGCGTTTGTTGCAGGAAGTACCAAAATTAGTTTGAGAAATTTGAGGATCTTGGCAAACAGAGTTTTCTCATTTGAATGTCTGAAAAATTCAACCACACTTGGTATATCTGGCGTAAATCTTTTGGCAAAACAGTCTTTCACATTATAAGCTGGCAGTGAAGATCCTTTGGCTTCAAATCTGTATCATATAAGGTCGTTACAAAATTGAATTCTTCTTCAAACGTTTGACCTGCGCATGCCTTAATTACGAGGTTTTCAAGATTAACATAAGCGTTGTAGGGAAGGTCACGTGACTCGGATTAGGCTTGACACGTTTAAGTCTGCTCCGTGGTTTTTGACAATTTTCAAGGAATTCAGAAAATTCTTCGAAAATTCCTTGGGACTCATCAGTGTATATATGTTCATGTCTGTTTCTGTGGATTTTTTTGTGTGTTTCAAGAACTTTTGGATTTTGATTTTGATGCTTTTTTTTGTATGTGTTTGTGCTGTTCTGTGAACGATAGTCATCCAATCGAATTCAAAGCCGTTACTCCAGAACAATGGAATTGCTTAAACCGGTTTATTTAAAGGACAGCGAGTTTCAAATTAGCTCTACACGCTATTCAGACTTCGACTTATCGATTGCCGTTGGTAACAAAATAAATTACCTGAAATGTGTTCAAAAAGACAGAGATCTTTGGAGAATATACGTAGGCTCGAAAGAAAATAGAGCGCAACTTCTTACGGAAGGAATAGATCTCAGAAATATAAATGTGAAAGTGTACGACACAAATCCTTATTCAGCTGGAATATCCAGTCCTGATGAAAATATACTGAAAGTAACAATCAAAGGCGTACCATTATCGGTCGATGACAACGAGGTAACAAAAATGCTGCAAGAATTCAATGTTTCTTTCACTAGCGACCTCAAGTACGAAAAAATTCGCCATCCAGTTACTAGGAGAATGACCAGCATCCTTAACGGAAATAGGTTCATTTACATCAAACCACTAGACGAAGGCGTATTTCTCCCTCGCACATCAGTTTGTGCCGGTTTAAGATGTTCAATCTACCATTACGGGCAACCTTCCACCAAACGTACCCCGCAATGTATGAATTGTTGGGAAGAAAACCACTTCACTAAGGAATGTCCTAATGAAAAACGCTGCAAAGTTTGCAAATCTGAAGGTCACGAACCTGGAGATTGCCAATGCGAATACTACACCGAAGCTACACCAAATATCATTCCTTTCGTAGGCCATGACAACTGTCTGTCAAACTTCTTTCCATGCGACTTGAAATTATATGGTGTTAACCACAAATCAGCAGAGCATGCGTTTCAGTATGTTAAAGCGATGCGTAGCGGTGATTTACCGAGAGCCTCATCAATCCAAGTCGCTAAATCGGCTTTAGATGCGAAAAAAATTGGGAAACAAGTCATTCCATCCCCCTGTTTCTCGACAAACCAAACGCAGATTATGACAGAAATTATCAAAGCCAAGGCTGAACAGGTTCCGGTTTTTGCCGACGCCTTAAAAAACCATGAAAATCATCTTTTTGTGGAGACTACATTTGATAACTTCTGGGGCTCCGGACTCGACAGGGATGGTACCATACACACGCATGCTGACGCTTGGCCAGGAGCAAACAAACTAGGCTGCATTCTCTCAGAAACCGCCGCATGCCTACACCAACCTCCGAACTCTCTGCAGTCTCCTCAACCTCAGTCTCCACAGTCATCTCCAGCAACTCCAGTACAGAAAGCTAGATCTCATCGACCGACTTTCGTTCAGTCTAACCCTAAAGAGCGAAGCAGATCACAGCTATCGACTCACACACAGACTACCCCGAAAGAGAGAACCAAATCTCACCAAACAACGTTATCACAGATGACCACAAGAGAGAAAACCAGATCGCAACAAGTGACTCTCACACAGATGAAAAGTGACGCCCCAGGTACCAAATCATCTCCTAAAATCAATGCACTTGAAAGTAAAAGTCGCACTGGCAAAGGCTAATTTAATCACTATCTCTCGCACTTGCGCACAATCTAGAACCCTTGACTCGGACTTCCAATGGACAATGTCTTTGTTTATGTTTTATGTTTATGTTTTTTCATATACATCTTCTCAATTGTTTGAGACATGGATAACCTCAAATTTGTGTCTGTAAATGCAAGGGGTTTAAATACCAAAGAAAAACGCTTAAAACTTTTTAATTGGATAAAATATTCGAAAATAGATATCGCCTTCTTACAAGAAACGCATTTCACTGAAGAAAACGAATCATTATATAATTTTTCATGGTATGGAAAAACTATACACTGTTTCTCGGATTCAACATTTAGCAAAGGAGTTTCAATACTAACTACAAAAGGATTAGACATAAATATACTAAATACTCACAGGTCAAATGACGGACGAAAACTATTACTCAACGTAGAGTTTAATGATATGGAATTTACTTTAGTTAATATATATGCACCAAATAATGAAAAACATAGAATCCAATTTTTCAAAAGATTAAGATCTTTTATTAATAACTATTCAAATATTTCATCTAAAATCATTTTATGTGGGGATTTCAATTGTAAAATAGATAATTGTACGGATAAGAGCTCTAAAATATTAAAAGACGTAATCACTCAATTAAATCTAGTCGATTTATGGACAAGTAAATATGAGAAAATAGATGGTTTCACGTGGTGTGATGCTTATGATACACCCAAGAGTAGAATTGATTTTATCTTCATTAGTAAAATTTTGCTTAATAAAAGCAAATCTCCTATATTACGGAAAATACCAGGAACTCATTCAAAAGGAACTAGAATGTCTGATCACAAAGCAATTAAATTTGTTATAAATATGAGTGAAAACTCTAGAGGAACAGGGTACTGGAAATTAAATATCTCCCACTTACAAAGTAGTGAATATAAAAATGAAATCGTAAATATTATTCAAAATATAAAAAGCTCAAGAGGAACAAGCATACATAAATGGGAAGACTTAAAGAACAAAATTAAACTATTCTCAATACATTTTTCAATCAAGGCACATAGAAAGTTTAAAAATAAAATCTCAAACATTGAAAAAGAAATAAATGAAATAGAATCTCTACCGCATCTCCAAATCGACATGATTAAAAAAAGGAACTTGGAATCACAATAAAATGACTTGTATGACAAAAACGCAAAGGGAGCTCAAATTAGATCACGTGCTAAATGGATTGACGAGGGAGAAAAAAATACCAAGTACTTTTTAAATCTAGAAAAAAAACATCAATCTTATAATGTTATTAATGAATTACAGAATGAACAAAGTGAAACTTTAACGACTGATGAAGAAATTTTAGGTGAAATGTGTTGCTTTTACGAAAAACTATATGACACTAAAAATATAAATTCTTCCGACATTGAAAATTATTTAAAAAATAGCAATATCAAATGTGTATCTAAAAGTGCGAAAGACAGTTGTGACCTATTTCCAACTTTGGAAGAATGTCGCGAAACTGTTATGAGCATGAAGCACAATAAATCCCCAGGTTTAGACGGTTTACCGACTGAATTTTATCAATGTTTTTGGGATCAGTTATCGGAACTCTTCTGTGAAATGCTGAAAGAAATTTTTGAATCAAATGAAATGACTTTTTCCCAAAGACTAGCTATAATATCATTAATTTACAAAAAGGGGGAAAAATCCCTATTAAAAAACTACAGACCTCTCAGCCTAACCAATACAGATTATAAGATAATTGCATTCATATTTGCTCGCCGTTTACAAAAAGTTATTGATGATTACATAAGCAAAGAACAGACAGCATATATCAAAGGAAGATTTATAGGAAGTAATGCACGGTTAATATTAGATATTTTTGAATATTGGGAAAACAATAATAAAGAGGGAATATTATTATTTCTCGACTTTGAGAAAGCTTTTGATTCAGTCGAGTGGAATTTTCTATTTAAAACTTTAGAAACATTCCATTTTGGTACAAATTTTATTAAATGGATTAAAATACTTTACACAAACCCTATCTTCCGTTTAAAAAATAATGGATGGTTATCTAGAACATGTCAGATGCATCGGGGAATTAGGCAGGGCTGTCCTATTTCAGCGATTTTATACCTCTTTGTGGCAGAAATTCTATCAGATAAAATAAAATCTAACAATTCAATTCATGGCTTCACCAAAAAAAATTTAGAAAATGAAATATCCAAAATGCAGACGACATGACACTGGCTTTAAGTGATACTGAATCACTAACACATGCATTAAAAACTATTAATAAATTCTGTGAATTAGCAGGATCAAAAATAAACTTCACAAAAACAGAATGTATTTTATTCGGAAACCTAAAAAACCAGTTCGAATCAATAGAGGGAATAAAGGCAACCAAGAAAGCTGTAAAATGTTTAGGTATTTATATTGGTCAAGATAGAATTGAATGTTATAACAAAAACTGGATGAAAATATATCACGAAATTGAAATGTTATTCGAATCATGGAAAAGAAGAAAATTATCACTATTTGGTAAATGTACAATTATTAACACTTTGGCTTTATCAAAAATGACTTATGTCGCGAGTATCCTAGAGTTACCCGATCCTAAGTATATAAAAGACATTAATAAGTTGTTATTTAATTTTCTATGGAATAAAAAAGATAGAATTAAAAGAAATACATTAATAGGGGATATAAAAGATGGAGGGATAGGTATAGTCGATACAGAGTCTAAACTCAAAGCATTAAAATCTACATGGGTTTCACGCCTTATTATAAATAATCACATCCTAATGAAATATGTAGAAAGCTTTTGCAAACCATTCGATATTGACATTAATTATCTAGTTAAGACTTCTGAAACATCAGCTGACGATTACGGCATTCTAAAAAAATTTCCGGTATTTTATAAACAGGTATTTTCCTGTTTCAATCTCTGTCAGGATAAGACAAACCAAACTTTTAAATGCACTGAAAAATTCCTTTTACAACCAATATGGTCTAACAGGAATTTCCTTTTTCAAGGCAAATCAATTTCTTTTGATGATTGGATTAAAAGCGGGATATTATATGTTAAAGATATTTTTAATGAGGATGGGCTATTAAAATCAGGTAAACAAATCTGTGATAATCTTAAGAAGAAAACAAACTGGCTATGCGAATATAAGATATTACGACACATTTTCAAAAAATTTGAACACCGATATGATTTTGCAAAAATCCCCTACGTCTTGGTAAAACAAATTGAGAAAAAATTCTTTTTACAACAAAAAACTAAAAACTTATACTCTGCCTTGATAAAACACAAATTCCAAATACCCTCTCTTACAAAGCAGAGTAGAGAGTTCCAAATAACAGATAAAAAGAAATGGGAATCAATATTTTTATGTAAAGTTAAATGCATTAAAGACAAATCCTTAGCAGAGTTTAATTACAAGCTAATACACAACTTATTGAGTAACAATCTCCTTATCAGCAAATGGGATAAAAATATTACTAATAAATGTAAACAGTGTCGAGATGAAATCGAAAACGCAAAACACCTAATTTTTGATTGTAGTAATGTACAACATATTTGGAAGATTGCAAGCATCTGCATTAATTTCACGATTATTTGGAAACATGTTGTTATCGGGTTTTATTTTGATAATAACGAACTGTCTAAGATATATAATTATTTTATATCTTTCATTGCATTTAGAATTTACAAATGTAAAATGTATTGTAGAGTTGTACAGGTTGATGAAACAAATGATTTTGTTATTCGCTCTGTCAAGGAATACTTGAGACAACATTGTCAAGTTCTAAAGCTTAAAAACAAAGAACACTCTTGTTTTCAAAATTTTATATCCAAGCTATAATTATTCTCTGATTTTTTCATATAAGATTCAAACATAACTTCATGCTTCTACTTAACTTTGTTCACATATATGTCTGTCATTATTATGAATCTATAAATCCACTATTCAGGGGAAACTGCCCCTGAATAGAGCTGCCCAATGAGTCGGTTATGAACTGTTGTGATATGTGTGGACTCATTGTGGCAGCGTGGCATTTATAAATACCGGATGAACAAATAATCAAACAATTTACATATATGATTTATATAACGCTATCAATATGCTATATATATGTGTATCTATACCTTATTTATATATTATAAACACCATGTGTATGTTGCTTTATATATGTTATGTCATTGAAATAAAAGTTGGACCCTGCGTGGTACCTTAGGGAGAACTATTTATGTATTTTGATGGAGCTTAGTCAGGGCCCCATCCCTGGCAGCTGCCCTATTATGTTAGTTAGATTTGGATGATTGTTATAGAGTAAGTTCTGGGAAATAAAAGATATGAAATTTTAAAAAAAAAACCAAAAAAAACATAAGCGTTGTAACCTGGTTGGTCAAATCTAGATTTTATGCCAGCTAAAAGCAGATTTAATGCCTCGTAGAAATCTTTCATATACATATCTGCACACGATGAAAAAGTATGTGCTGCTGTCCCATCATCAAGTTTACGAGGAATTTTGCGTTTTCTAGGAAGAACAGGATAACCGATGTTCATCTGTTTTGCTTTTTCAACAACTTCCTCGTAAAACTGAGTGAAGATTGTCTCTTACCGGCGACTGCAAGCACTCATTGTCGTTGATGCCATTTTTTGACCATCACTCGCCGAGAGATTTGGAGCCTGCAGAGCCCTTGCCAAATTATCACTATAACGTTAAAGTTTTTCACTCAGTAAACACCCAAAAAAGAAATCAAACCTGCACACTCTTATTTATTAAACAGAGAACTTCAACCTGAATGTATATCTTGTGACTGTCCATTAACTATACAACACATTCTTTTGGAATGTAGTGATTTTACACCCAAACGAAATAGACTTTTTAATAATGTGCAATCAATGTATCAACTTTTTACAAATATTGACTATCATCTTATTATAAAATATTTACAAGAATGCGACTTTTACAAAAAAAATTTGATCCTTTACAATATAACCTATTCATATACACAAAATGATATGTATTTTTCCCTGTTTACGATTTTTAACCTTTAAGTCCGTCGGATGGGACGTTAAAGGGTGCCCCGTGTCAAGGATTACAACCCCCTTGGCACGTAACAGATAGTTTCCTTGATTTTCGAAAAAGAGTAGGCTCACTGAGGGCCGTCAGGGAAACTTCAGTTTTCATGACCAACCATGTTTCAGTTGTTTAATCGCCGTAAAATGGCTGAAATATTGGCAACACGGCGTAAACCCCAATCAATCAATCAATCAACGAACGCTTTGAAAGAGGTTCCTCATACTTGTGAATACAGGCAACAAAATGATTAGGTGTCCAACCATCTATTTTTGTAGGAATTGTATGAGTCCACATGATATGGATAGCATCCTGATATTCTTTAGCATCCACACGGTCAAGAGGAACAATAATTTGATTATGATCTTGTCTGTTTACACTAGAGTTTTGTACCTCGGGGAAAATCGACACGATCGGTTTCTGCAAACGTTAGAAGCTACGAACATATGTAAAAGGCTTGAATAGTAACCGTTCTGGTTTGTTTTTATTGTTTCCTTTTGTAACGGAGCAATCAAATCACCAGTAATTAAACACTCTTCTGACAGGAAACTTTCAGACATATAGAGGTGAACTTTTGTTTGTGGACATGGTCACAAAAGTGTTTTCATTCGTGTAGCGCTTCAGGTTTGAAACAATTCGTACCTTCATTTCCTTAAAATTGTCCTCATGTCCAAACACAAAAAAGAGAGAGTTCTGAATAAACAATTCCCATCACCATATATCTGAATCGGGATAAGCTCAAAAGGAGCATCATTTGGATAAAACTCTGATGAAACAGCATATTTTGGAATATTCGAAGTTGGGATATTAGGTATGCTTGTTGGAAGAGGATATTTCTTAAAACTTTGCCCTTTGAGACTAACAAGAAAACTTAGTGCTCCCCATCCCTTTTCTTTCCTGCATTCCTTGCTTCTTCGTGCACTTTTTTGAAAAATGCCTTTCTTTCGTCCGTCTGGGCATACATTGTGAAATATAACGAAAGTTAAAACTGTGCGAAAGGCTGATCTTACACTGATACGATAGTGTCTACTCTTGGACCAAGAATGAAACAGGTCTTGACAGCCTGAGACTTTACAAACTTTGAAAAAGTTGTTACACGTCATGACCTACATGGGGCTGTTACATCACTGATAAATAGTACTTCACACATTGTCGAGTTTACCTTTGCCATAAAAACTGTGGTGATAAAAAAAGTCAACAATTCATCATATTAGCTTTACAAAAAGATTTTGAATATATACAAACGTTGAACTGATATTAGAGGAGTTGGCCATAGACATTTTTGTATCAAGACGAAGTTTCTATGAACAAGCTATTTAATGAATTATTAGACCTTGAAAGTTAGTTAAGGTCACGCATATTAGATACCTTTTGATCAGTCGTCCCTTGCGAGATTTTTTCACTCGTATGAGTCGTCAACAAATACCGGTAAAGAACTTTAAACGGCACTTGAACAGTGAGGGTACTTTACTGTGCCATTGCCTCTCGCGACACAGCTTAAGGTCATTTCCGAGATATCCTTGACTTTCACCCCATAGTGCCGGGCACTTGGCAAAGGAACAGTCACTACATGTCAAAGGTTTGACTCCAGATGCGGAGCTGGGAACGAGAACCGAACCATTACCTCATGATTACGACCTTTTGGATGATGCCCTAAGAAATGTTAAGGCATGAAGTGCTTTTCATAATATTTGTTTTTTATTTAAGCTAAAGGACAGTCACACTGAGTCTCATTGAATTAAATGAACTTTCTGCTCAAAAATAATTATACATTACACTATATGTGAATTTTACTATATGAATTTTTTTTTTTTTTGAAAAAATATTAGGGGGCATGCCCCTTCGTTCCTATGGCAATGAAAAGCACAATGCCGTAAAGTACCCCTACTGGATAAGCATACAGAAGCGCAATGGTGTGAAGTACCCTTGCTGGATAAGCATATAATAGCGCAATGTCGTGAAGTACCCCTTCGTAATAAGCATATAAAGCGCGATGACGAAGTACCTGCTGGATAAGCATATAAAAGCACATTGGCGTGAAGTACTCCTGTTAGATAAGCATATTATATAGCGCAATGCCGTGAAGTATCCCTTCGTAATAAGCCTATAAAGCACAATGGCGTAAAGTACTCCTTCGTATTAAGCATATAAGAGTACAATGACGTGAAGTATCACTGTTATATAAGCATATAAAAGCGCAATGTCATTAATCAAGGAGCTATATATATAAAGGCGTGAAGTGGCCTGGTTTTAAAGACCAGAAATTGAAATTTACTTGCAGCTGAATATAATAAACAATATATACAATGAATGAAATTAGTTTTTTTTATGTTCGATTTATATTTAGTGATATATCTTTTTTAATTAAATATCATTTTTCATTCTTATTTCAGTTATCAAAATGCATTGAAGAAATATTCTCCTTGTACCAGTTAACATCGCAAATCTCGAACCCGACCCGATATAAGCGACAAACTTAATTAAGGTTGTGGCAACTTCACGCCATTGCGAATAGCAACATTATTGACACTGTACGGAGTTTTACTAGATTTACCGCTTTTTGATAGCTGAAAACTCCGGTTCAGTACGTTCGTAATAGAATTCTCAGAAAAAAATAGTATGATTCTTGCTTGATAGATTATAATTAGTTATCACAGAAAGTTTGATGCCATTCTATTGACTATTAAGAGAGAAATCAAGAGAGAAAAATTGCTGTGTGACTTTCGGGTTTTGGTCGTACTACATTTACCCCCTTGCCGTGAAAGTGAAAGTAAACTAGATATGATTCGCAGAGGCTGTTCCTTTTCATTTAAATTTTTTATTGAAAGGCGTGTGTCATCAAAGGTTAGATATTAAATATATGACGATTTGATAAGTAACAGAGATATTAGTAGCTAATGTTGTGAATCGAACGTGGGTCTTTGGCACTACGGAACAGTTAGTATCCTCCAGCAAACCGGCAACTCGTGTCCCGAAAATGTTTGACCATTGTTTATGCATTTCCGTCATTCCTCCTTCCCCCTCCCCTAAACTTTGCTATTGTTCATGGACAGAATACTCTACTCTTCATCAAAGCTATATTTTTACACTTCAAGACAGATTTTATGTGTCTTTATTCTTCAACGTAGTTAAACAATCTTTTTATTTGTTTCGTGTAAGGTGAGTCCTTACTCCTGGATTTTTTAGTTTAGGTAACAGATTTTCGTTTGAAATCAAAAGATTAACATTCAGGGAGATGAACAAAAGCAAACTATTTAAAGGTTTACGCATTAATTTTCATTAGAGATATTACTGACATCCTGTACTCCAATGCAGATTTTATTGATGTCGTCGAAAACATGTTTTTATAGTTATTTTAGAATTAATAATGCATGACAAATTTTAGATTGTATTTCTTTTTCAGGACAAATGTAAATTATTTAGAATACATATCGATTTCAAAATTTTATCGGGTTTCTGAAGAAAAAAAAATATGCACAATTATTGAAAAGGGCATAACACTAAGAAATGTAAGAAAAACAACAAATGTAAGCAAATTTTCATAATAACATGGTTTACATATATATATTTTCTCTTTTTTTATCAGGAGATGTATCTCAACTACAACTATATATAAAATAAAATCCATAACTTTCCTCATAATTTAAAATTTATGGCTTCTAGAGTATGTATTCAACTGTTTAAAAATATAATAACTAATGTCTAAATATTTTTTATTTATATGTTTTACATGTATATTTTATGTTGATATTAGTAGATGTGTATCTGTTCATGTTATCCATTGCAAAAAATCCATAACTTTCCATACCATTTCAAATCTATGGCATTCAATGCAGTTGCAGAACCAGGATTTCCAAAAAGAAGGAGGAGGAGCATATCAGAAATTCAAGTATTTGGCAAAATACTCAGCCATTTTGGGAGTTTGCATTTATATATGCTAGTTATGCCTTGTAAATATGTGGCGAATAAATCCCCAGTCCCCCCCCCCCCCCCCCCCCCCCCCCCCCACTTTTAAATCTGCCACTGCAACATATATATGACCCTATCCGATTATTTTTCAAACAAATAAATGTTGGTACTTTTCATGATTAAATGTTTACATGTAAAATTTTCTATTGATATTTGTAGATGTCACATGAATCCTTTTCTTTTTAAGATGTTGTTTATATTAGATTTTAGGGTAAATTATGGTAATTAAAAGGGAGGGTTCGTTCCAGGAGTCAGGTGCCACATGCTGCCGTGTATTTGACTAAATAAAACACAAGAAAAGAATATGCTGAAATTGAATTGCATTCCTGTAGCTTTGCGGGCAAAGCTCAGCATCTGTTTTATTGTAGACCTTTACAACTCCAGTGATACAACTGTGGTCAGTTCCAATGATAGTCTTTTCAGATGATTCAGTACTTGCGACAGTGTAACGTTTCTTTTATGCATCTCTTATACCACACATGGTAGCTCAGTGGTTAGAGCGTTCGCTTCATAACTGGGAGGTCGTGAGTTCGAGCCCCGCTCATGCCATGGTCATGTCAAACCTAAGATGCAAAAATAGGTAGTGATTGCTCCTTCGCCAAACGCTCAGCATTTAGAAGTGAGAATCACGGGTCTTTCGGATATGACCTTAATAACGGAGGTCACGGTAGGAGTTGGCACGTTAAAGAACACTCACTGCTATGGCCCTGAGTGCTAAGCTTAAGAGTGTCAAGCTTAAGACATAGAAATAGGTATTGAGTGCTCCTTTTCCATACATTCGCAATTTAGAATTGAGAATCACAGTCTTTCTGGTATGACTTTGAAAATAAGGTCTGTGTCACGAGAAGCGTTGGCACTAGAATTTTCACTGTTGTGACCCTGAATGCTAAGCATAGGTCTAATGTTTTATGACAGCCATTTCTTGTATATTATTCAACATATTATCGTGAAATAACTTGCAGAATTAGAGATTTATAGGGAATTGCATAAGATACATTAGTCATATAATTCAAGATCCAACGTAAAAACCGGTAGCGGTAGCTCAGTGCTAGAGCATTTGCTTTGTAACCAGGAGGTCATAAGTCCTAGCCGTGCTTGTGCCATGGCCACGTCGCATTTCAGACGTTAACGTAGGTAATGATTGCTCCTTCTCCAAAAGCTTGGCATTTAAAAGTGACAATCATGAGTCTTTCAGATATGACCTTAAAAACTGTGTTATGGCAGGTGTTGGCACGCTAAAGAACCCTCAATGTTACGTCCCTGAGCGCTAAGCATAAGATAGCATATATTTGTGATACTTCACCTACAGCTGCTGACATTTCACTATAAATGAAATCTGAATGCGACATAAAACATAAAATGAAATCATGTCCTGACAGACATTGGCATTATAAAGAATCCTCACTGCTACGGCCCTGACCACTATGCATTGTTCTAAATTTGTGGTACTCCACCTACAGCAGGTGACATTTCATTATGACAAAACATTCTCAAAGGGACCTAAAACAAAGAAACAAACGAATGAAGTCCCATGTCGCAACAGACGTTGGCACTGTTATGGCTTTGAGTGTGAAGCATAGGTGTAATATTTCTCTTAAAGTTTTTAGGACAGTCATTTCTTGTATATTATCAGACCTATTATTATGAAATTACTTGTGGATTTAGAAATTTATAGGGAATTGAATAAGATGCATTGATCATATTTTCAAAATCAAAAGGAAAAACCGGTCATGGTCGTTCAGTGATATAGCGTTCATTATGTAACCAGGAGGTCGTGAGTATGAGCCCTAGTTGTGCCATGGGCATGTCAAACTAAGCCATTAACATAAGTAATGACTACCCTTTGCAAATGCTTGGTATTTAGAATGGCAATCACAGGTCTTTTGAATACAACTAAAAGTTAAAATCCTGTGTCGCAGTAGGTGTTGGCATGCTAAAGAACTTTAACTGCTACGGCCAGCCCAGACCACTAAGCATAGGTCTAAATTTGTGGTAATTCATCTGCAGCTGGTGACCTTTCATTATGACTGAAAAATTCTCAACTTGACATAAAGCAAGCAAACAAATAAAGTCCCATGTCACGACAGGCATTGGCACATTAAAGAATGCAAAAGGCATTAGCACATTAAAGAATCCTTCCTGCTACAGCCAAGAGAACTAAGCATAGGTGTAAATTTGTGTACATCACTTACAGCTGGTGACGTTTCATTATGACGGTGATAGTCTTGTGTTTGACATATATTGTAGACACTATAAATGTCAAAAGTAACGTCAAACATTTTTAAAATTCATTTTCAGTCATGAGATAAGGGGCGGACAAATTTAGACACTTTTTTTCATTTTCTCAGAAATGAATAAAGATAGATGCTTCAAACTTGCAGGGATGATAGATTACTAATAATCCATGCTATTCATATTGTCTTTATGTTTGTCCACCACTTCCAGTCTACATAGAAAGTGTTTGAAAAAAATGTCAATTTATCGTTCTTTTTTCGAGGTATGTCATAGAGGTGTCTGAATAGATTTTCTTGACATTGATGTCCTCCAAAATGAACATTTTACGGTTATTTTGCTTTTCAAACATTCACTTTTGTTCATGAGATATGTCTGATTTCCTGTTTTTCAAAAGACAGTCCATCCTTTTTTTTCAGAAATGGTAAGAGATATAGTCACCAAATTTTCAGAAATGATAGATCTCTGTAGGCATGCAGAATCTGCTCTTCATTGTATGCCTCATTTCATGCTTCATCAAATGAAGGTCATGTCCCCTTCAAAGGGGAGATAATCCCAAAAATGCAAAAACAAGGTGACTCAGATGAGCGATGTGGTCTATGGGCCTCTTGTTTTTACATGGAAGAATTCAACATTGAAAATTCCCAATATCCAAAAATTTGAAGATTTTTCCCAAATCGATATAGGGCATTGAGTAGCTTTTAAAAATGCGTGTGAAAAATGTGATACATCTAAAATTGCAAATCAAACTGAAAACTCAAAGCATGTTATAATGTTCACCTGTTTGTATTTGCAAAAGGATTAACTAATTTGCCAGGGCAGTTGGGGAAAATCATGTTTCTAGTTGATGTATGCTGAAAATGTAGTTTATGAAAAAGATGATATTTTGACTGGTTTTTTTTTCTGTTTTCATTTTTTCTGCAGGTGCCGGAAAAAGCAGTATGGATTTCTATTGACAAATCAAGGTTACAAAATGTATGAATCATAATAGCAAACATTTTATGGTATTCTATAGATGTTTAATCAATATGTTAATTTTGCTTCAAGTAGTAAAGCTTTTAGAAACATTTTGTATGGTGTACAAAGATAAATGGTGATTATGGCAGCTAGAATAATATATCTGTCTCCTGGCAGGTCTGTTGTACACACAAAACATCTGTCATTTTAATATATGAAAATATTCTGTCTAGGTGCAGGTCAGTAATAGTGCTCTGATATGTTTCTTTCAGGAACCAAAGATAGACAAAGAGGTGAACTTGCTGGAACGTTTGTCTTTGGTTGAGTTTGATAATCATGAGGGAGTGGATCGCTTAAACAAAGCTGTGAGATCTGCCAATCAGCTCCATGCAGTTAACACCAACAATGTAGAACCTATGGATTCAGTTTTAGAAGTTGAGTAAGTCACCATCATAATTATGTCTCACAAGTGAAGTTTGGGAACTTATTGCTTTTGCTCGGTTCTTATTGTGTCCATGAATAGGTAGTGTTGGGGACATGTTTTTGCTCTGTTTCTTAATATGTTCCCCAAACAGAGACACTACAGCTTGTTTTCCACATTTTAATTAAGTGTTTTTAAAACACATATCAATAAAATAAAAATCATATTGATGCTGACAGTTTTGAATAATATGAATATATCATTTGCTCTCAACTGTGCTTTGAAGATCATCCATAATTCTAAAATTTGTTCATGCTAACTTGGACTTGACATCATGTAATTAAGAACGACAGCAAATGTGTTGTGTAGAAACTTAAACTTATTAAAATACCCCTTAAGGGGTCTACACCCACTTTCCAAGTATGGGATTATTTAATTATAAATCATTATTTTAACAGGAACCCTTTCATGTCCCTATCGACCGAACAATGTTTTTTAAACTAACATCTGATGTGTTTAGATAAAAATAGCACTTAATCTTAAAGTCCTGCATGTGTGTCTCCTAGCTCATGATTTCTCAAATAGTCATACTGATCCCAATGTAAATTTTAGTTCATATTTAAGGTGAATTAGAGTCAAACATTTTTCGGACAACAAAGTTTTTTTTCCAGACAAGTCAAAGTTGGAGTTTACTTGCCTGAAGGGCAAGTGAGATAAAAAGTTGATGTCTATCCCTGCAACTCTTTCCACAAGCTTGTACATGTTACATTGAAGTTAAGATCAGATGTACAAGATAGAAGAGGACATGAAGGTTTAAATATTAGTAAGGACAATGTCATGGCTTGTGTTCCAAAGTGTTCTCAAGTTAGTAAATCTTCTATATGGTGGGTAAGAGCTGCTTGAAAATGCTTTCAGCAAAGAGTGTCCTGGATGCACTAGACAAAAGAAAGTATTAAAATGTCACTTAAAATATTGGGGTTAGTGATGTAAAGAAGTGGACACAGAAGCATATCGGCCTAGCTTGTACTGTACACCAAATGACAAAATAAAAGCAGTTGTGGTAGCTCATTGGTTGGAGCATTCGCTTCGTAATCGGGAGGTTGTGAGTTTGAGCCCCACTCATGCCATGGCCACATCAAACCTAAGACGTAAAAATAGGTAGTGATTGTTACTTCGCCATATGCTCGGCATTTAGAAGTGAGAATCACAGGTCTTCAGATATGACCTTAATAACAGAGGTCCTTTAAACACATCTCTCCAAAACAATATGATTTACATAATTACCAAGTTTTTTTTTGATAAGTAAATAATGAAATCAACATGTCTAAGATTTAAAATATTATGCAACATATGTTGACAGGTAGCCTCAGTATCTGCAAGGTACCTTTTGATCCATTTCAGCTTAATGTAAGATATAAAAGATGACAAGTGTATTTTTTTTACCTTTCTACCTTATATCCCCAAATAAATTTAAAGAATATTTTATTCAACTTTTCTAATAGTTGTTTTGATGAAAAGTAAGTTTAGTTGTTTTGGCAATGATGACAAGAAGTGTATGAGCTTTGGGAGAGCTTAAGTTTCGATAATTGTGATTTTACCTATTGGAGTTATATCTCGTTTAGTCTACAAACATTTTTTAATGGCACTGATTTTACATTGATATCATGTTTTCCAGATTTTTTTGTAAATATTATTCCAAGAAGATTAAAATTTCTATTTCCCCAACTTATGTTTACTTCATCACACAAAATTTCAGTCAAATCCGATTTACTGCCCAACCAATTTGCTTTGTTTTGAAAAGATTTAACGAAGTCTAGAGATCTAAACATATCAATAATTTTCATCGATTCCCTAAGTGATTTTTCACTTCCATCTATCATTGAAAAAGGAGTCGTCCACTGTCCAAATTAGTTTTCTCTTCCAGTCACAGTTATACCTGTAATATTTCTATTTTCTTTCTTTAAGTGATATTGCCAACAGTTCTACTGTAATAATAAAGATATATGGTGCCAATGGATTTCCTTGTCTACAATCTCTTTCAAGACTGAAGAATTTATATAAATTTCCATTGTTGATAATACAACTGGTATTAGAGGAGTAGAGTGTTTGAAACCATTTAACAATAGATTCCCCAAAATTAAAGGACCTAATTTTACATCTTTACAATAAAATCCCATTCCAATGAATCAAATGCTTTTTCAGAATGTAATAATAATAACAATCCTGGCTGAATTTGGTTTTTTAGATAATCAATCAAATCATACAAAAAGCGGGTGTTTTCACCAATAAAACATCCTTTAAAAAAACCCTTTTGAGTGTCACTAATGATACTTCTTAGTACTTAAAATGACTTGCTATGACACTAGAACCAATTTTGTAATTGACATTTAATAATGAAATGGGTTGCCA
The DNA here is from genome assembly GCA_024699665.1 of Ostrea denselamellosa. Lineage (NCBI taxonomy): Eukaryota > Metazoa > Mollusca > Bivalvia > Ostreida > Ostreidae > Ostrea > Ostrea denselamellosa. The sequence goes on along the minus strand of JAMZEH010000005.1, from coordinate 29,473,342 downwards.
ATTTTTTATATAGCATCTATCATTTTCTTGTTTGGGAATACAAGTTGTTATACCTTGGGATTGAAACTGGGATAAATTTCCAATCTGGTATCCCTCATTTAATGAACGATTAACAAATACACTAATGTCTTTCCAAAAAAATTGTAAAACTCAACTGTGAAACCATCTGAACCTAGTGAATTTTATATTTTATATTTTTCAATGCTTCACAGCATTCCTGTAGTTTCAATAGACCTTCACAATTATCCTTCTGTAAACTTGTTAATTATTCAACATTATTCTTTAAAAAAGTATCCTCACAGAGGGCTGCTTGATTATCAACTCCTTTTTACTTTTATACAAATCTAAGAAAAAAGTTACTTGCTCTGCTAAACTCTTGAGTTTTTTCTGTAATATGATTGCCACCTGAGCCAATGAAATCAGACATAGTTTTGTTTACAAAGAGCTGGGTATGTTACACAGCAAAATCAGTCCTGTCTTCAAATTTCACCAAATTAAATACGCAATATGCCATTGATATGTCATTGTCAGAACATGTTAATTTTTCCATATATCTCATGTCATTTTCTTTTAAGAGTTAGTTGAACACAGCGTTGTTTCTTACAAAAACAAAGATAACATCATGATGTTAATATTTATGAACAATGTTTTGGAAAGCTAGAAAACTACTTCAAAATGCCTCTTTAGCATAGGAATTCAATGTTTTATATAAATGCCCTTTGCCATCTCAGTTAATGGGTCAGAATATGTCCAACCCTGAACGGAATAGTAAAAAATGTTGGTCAGTAGAATTTTTGTTTAGTTTAAACCTTAGAATTAAGAACTAAACCACAATTTGTCAAATACAAAGGAAATGATTCATGCATTTACTCCAGCCTGGACTATTATATATTTATTCTGCTTTATTCAACAAGTCAGCTTCTTCTCCAGCTTTCTTTGAAAAATACAAACAAAAACAATGCAAACTCTGCTTCTTTTGTACAGAGTTTAATAAGTATGGACACATTTTCAACATTTCATTATTTCTGACTAAGTTTCAGTTATTGAAAACTTGATCAAATTTAGAACTTTCTTTGTGATTATGTTGACCATACCACTTTTTAACATGTAGTTATATGTTATAGAATTTTCTAATGTGTATGTATTGTTACATGTAGATTTTCCTTTTTTCTTTTTTTTTCAAAACAGATGATAATCATCTTTGATTTAGAAAAATGTTTAAAAGAGTCTTAATTCTATTTCTCTCACTTCAATAAAAAGTATTGAGGAATAAAACATTTTATCTTGTGATGTTTTCTGTCGAAATCATGTAATATTTTCATAAAGTCAGTAAAATTGTCTTGTGCAATGTTACTATTAACCATTATGTATTTGTAGCGTATCAGTACCAATTACTAAAATAAATTTGCAAAGTTTGAACCAATTTATGTAGCAATAAAATAAATGTGAGCTATTGCTATGCATATTTCAGCAATAGTATTTCATTTAATTTTTCATCAATTCATTTTGTAATACTTTTTCCACTTGGTGTACATTCCGCAGATCTTCTATATTTGATCTATATTTACAAATCATGTCGTACACTTTTACCCATGTGAAAGATACATTTAAAAGGAATGTGACTGGTATTAATAAGGTGCCTATAATCTTTAATAAATATTTTTATATTTAACAAGTTGAATTTAGTTGAAAGAATGAAAAATTTCCCTTTGTCATGTGGCGGATCGTTCCATATATTCACCAAGGAAAATGATAAATATTGGAAATTTCTGAAAACACTTCAACTTTTTGGACTCTGGTTTGCTGTGTTTCAATACCCAAAAATGAAAAAGCCCATAAATATTTGAAAATAAATTGTCTTTCATTCATTGATATTGCGAAATAGTATAAATTTTCAAGTTCACATTCCAGCTGAAACGGGGCATATAATGGCTCATACCACATTTAGTCCTTTCAAGTACAATTCACTTGCATTCTATCTCATTTCTACAGAAAAAATTGAGGTATGTTACCATGTCTGTTTTAGAAATAGCATATTTTGATAGTTCTGGTTGTTACAAGTAAAAAAATGTAAGTTTAACTATACTGTATAAATGATGTCCATTAGTAAAGAAGGAGAGAAAAGTCTTAGAACAACAGGGTATTGAACCTTGGACCCTTTCGTTCCAAATTAGGTAATCTAACCATTGAGTAACCCAGGCCAATGTAAACACTTTAGTAATATTACTACATTCTAAATCTATTATACATGAATTCTTCATATCAAGGAGATGAAAAAAAATAATTTGGAGAAAATGTCAGAAACTGTCCTTAAAGAAGAAATATTCAATGAAAATGTCAAAATAGGAAAATTGAAGTTAATTGGAGTTTCTATCACATTAAGTTTAATTGACTTAAACAGTTGAAAATTGACTGAATCCTATAGGAATTGTGTTTGCATAAATATTACATAAAACTTTTATCCAATAAAATTGTTTTGTAGAGTAAAATTGATTGATATTTAAATATACATGTGTCAATAGCAGTGATGAAAGTGAGCTAGATTTTATCTAAATAAAATATTTAATGCACCTCTACACAATGCAGTATACCATATTCCCATTTCTGGTGATTAGACTCCCCAAACATAGTTTACAGTTACAAAGATTTATTTTCACATGAAATGCATAAAAAATATATTTGCATAAAATATATTTTGTCAATAAAATAACTTACTAACTCTCAAGTTGATTTAGGAAGTAGATACAATAATTGAATCTACATTATAACGCATATTAACCACAGGAGAAAAATGGAGGGATTTCGGGTAAACAGACGTTAGTGATATCTTTTGAGTGTCTTAGAAAATAATTTATAATGATAGTGTTGCTAAATGACTTATATGGGGGAGATTAATGGACAAAAGGGCCATATTGTTTGTATTTTTAACAAGCAGTATTGAATTTAGTTAATTCTACCAGCAATCCCTGGTGAACTGACGGTCCACCATATCAAAATTTCAGTTGTACCTTTCAGTTTTTGTGGTGATCTCAGACCTCTGGTCTGCCATTAGTGTTTAACCCTATTATGGTTTACTTGGCAATGACAAGCCATGTGCTCCCAGCATCTTGGAGCACATGCATAAATTGTCAAAATCGTGAAAACACTGGACAATGCCGGAATTTTCCAATATGTCTTTCATCATGATTATGAAAAGGCTAAGATAACTATCAATATTCAACCTCGTAATCCCCATAGAAAATAAAAATCAGAGAGATGGGCAAACACAGGCCCTTGGTCATGATTAGAAAATGTTTCAGTTCGGACATATTTTTTCCAGGGAGGTCGGAGAACCGGAAACATACATATTATTTGGCCTATGTGATGCCAGTAAAAATATTTTGAAAAAAATATGACCTATCCAAATTAGGACCATCTAAGATGAAAAGCGTAAATCTAGTATCATTTGCTGTTATATCTAAAATAATATTAATCAATCTTCAGGATGGAGTGAATAGCGAATTCAAAATTGTTTCGAAACATGATAGCAACACGTACAGAACTAATAGTATAACTACTAAAAATGGATTTGTATCCTCATTCTAATCCCATAACCTTTCACCTCTGGTGTACTATGTGTCATATAAACATATGATAGACACATTTTTATTTCTTACCCAATTAAATGCATACGTGTTTGATTACTTGATGCAAAACATTCATACTGATTTCTTTATCTGCTTGTCCAGTTTTGTGAGCCAATTCTCTAGTTTGGCAACGTTATCCATGTTGGTCCATTGTCCATAACTAGTCCATCTATTATGTCTGCAAGTTATCACCTGACCTTTGACACATCATGGCTGTGTTGCTGTTTTTGGTTTTTTTTAACTCTTCACCTATGTCTATTTTCACATCCTTGAGAATATCCTTTATCACAGATTTCAGTTCTTGCTGGATTTCCTTCTTTATTTCATCCTTAAATTCTGCCACCACACTTTTAATAATATCTCTGATGACATCTTTTGTTACCATGTTTCTGAGTGTCTCTTGGATGTACTAAAGCACTTTTAACATTCTCAATTTCTGATATATCATCACCTGGAGAGGAAATCCATCTCTGTTTTTGTGCTGGTTTACTGGGCACTACCTGACTTTTCACTTTTGTTGACACAGTAGTTAAGGATAGTGATGATCTGGTGTTTAGTTTGGTGATCCTCTCTTGGAAGAAAAAGTAGGGAAAATGGCATTTTTCCACATAAAAAAAACATGATTTTGGCTATATTTAGACATTTACCAGCTTTAAACTCCTAAAGCAAAACATCAGGATCTGAAATATTTTGATCATTTTAGAATACTTAATACATACTGTAAAGTTAAAAGCATTTTCATTTTTTTAAAAGAAATCTGGGGCTTGAATATGCTATATTTCATGAAATTGAGTCTTTCAAAATGCCCATTATTAGATCAGGTCTGGTTGCCATGGTAATGAACACTCAAAATCATAAACTAAGTTGTTATTCACAATAAGATATATGAGTATACTCATGATTTAAAAAATTATATATATCGGTGTAATATTTTTTTAAACAATGCCTTCAGATTCTTTGGTTTTTACAGAGAATAACTCTTTTAAGTACCAACAGAAAATGGCTTTACAAGGTATCCAACAATGATTTCAGCTTCAGAGTGGTATAGCTCAGTGGTTAGAGCATTCGCTTCGTAACCGGGAGGTCGTGAGTTCGAGCCCCACTCGTGCCATGGCCGCGTCAAACCTAAGACGAAAAATAGGTAGTGATTGCTCCTTCACCAAACGCTCGGCATTTAGAAGTGAGAATCACGGGTTTTTCGGATATGACCTTAAAAACGGAGGTCCCGTGTCATGGTAGGCATTGGCACGTTAAAGAACCCTCACTGCTACGGCCCTGAGCCCTAAGCATAGGTCTAAATTTGTGGTACTTCACCTACAGTTGGTGACGTCTCAATATGAGTGAAAAATTCTCGACAGGATGTAAAACAAACAAACAATAAACATTCAGAGTAGTATATGAAACCATAGCAATCCATAACTCATGATTGATTGATTAAATATTGTTTAACGTCCCGCTCGAGAATCTTTCACTCATATGGAGACGTCACCATTGCCGGTGAAGGGCTGCAAATTTAGGCTTATGCTCGGCGCTTATGGCCTTTGAGCAGGGAGGGATCATTTACGTGCCATACCTGCTGTGACACGGGACCTCGATTTTTGCAGTCTCATCCGAAGGACCGCCCCATTAGTCGCCTCTTACGACAAGCTAGGGGTACTGAGGATCTATTCTAACAACCCGGATCCCCACGGGGGTATAACTCATGAAATCTCATTGTATAATGAGAGTTAACTTCCCATAGAGCATTTTTGGCAAAAATCATTAAAATGTAAGAATGGGTCATTTTTGGTGGTTTGTAGCTCATGTTCTTTACATGGCAGCTTCCTGACATAGTGCCGATTCAATTTTATTATAATCAAGGTCTCCGGGGATGGGGTGGGGCCACAATAGGGGTCAAACTTTTACATTCGAATATATAGGGAAAATCTTTAAATATGGGCCAAAGTGACTCCGGTAAGCGATGTGGCCCATGGGTCTCTTGTTAAAATAACTCGTGAACTATTTAAGCTAGGGCTTTCATATTTTGTATATACATTCTCTATGGAAAGACCTTTCAAGTGATACAATGTTTGATATTATGACGTCGACCTTGAAGTTTGACCTACTTTCAATAAAAATGTGACATATTCAATATATCCTGAACTATTAAAGGTAGATCTTTCACAAATCTATCTTGTATATAGTTTCGTATGGCAAAATCTTTCATTTCATATTATGACCTTGTGACCTTGAATTTGGAGTTTGACCTACTTTTATGAAAACATAATTTATCACATATATCTGGAGCTGTATCTTGTGTATAAATTCTATATGGCAAGACATTATTATTCGATGAAGTTAAGTTTTGTGACCTAAACCTTGGAGTTGGACCAACAATTTAAAACTCTAGTCTATCCAATATCTCAGAACTATTTAATAGATCTTTCATATTATGTATATATATTTCTTGTGGTAAGACTTCATTTCATATGATGACCTTTGACCTCGTGACTTTGGAATTTGACCTACCTTTAAGGAAATGTAACATTTTAAATTTCTTAAGAACAATGCAAGGTAGGGCTTTTTGTATGACAAGATCTAGTGATACAATTGTGATTGATCTTGTGACCTTGACCTAATTTTTAAAAAGACTGACCTAATCAATATCTCCTGAATTGTTTAAGGCAGAGTTTTCAAATTTTGTATATAGATTCTTAATCGACAAGGCAATTTTATACTTTCCTGTTTGCCCTTGTGACCTTGTTTGACCTACTTTTAATAAAAATCTGACTTATTCAATGTTTCCTGACCTATTAAAGGTCGAACATTAATATTCTGTATATAGATTTCTTATGGCAAGGTATTACATAGCATACCATGATCTATGACCTTGATCTTATCCAGAACAGAAAAATCATGTTAGACATATTAATATTGAGGCATCTGTGTTATGTGAATTAATGTTCAAATATGTTGTGATCCTTTGGGGCTAGGTTAGGACACCAATATGGGGTCAGGTTAGGACACCAATATTGGGTCAAAATTTTTCATGGAAATAAAGATTGATAAAAAAAAATAATATTTTGAAAACTCACAACAGCCCAACAACAGTAGGGCAAAGGTGACTTAGGTGAGCATTGTGGCCCATTGGCCTCCTGTCTTTCATTTGTTTGATACTAAATTATGTTGTGTTCCAGGTTATGCTAGGCCGCAAAATCAAGTGATCAACAAAGCACAATATTTGCTCACAAAAGAATGTAACAAAACTTTCCAAGAAATTACATATCAGTGAAAATGATTTCTTGACAAATCTTCAATACCTAATGCTCATAGAAGATAAATGATGTCACAATAGTTTCTGTTTACTTTTACAGAACATTGTATTTGAGAGATGATAGTGTAACAGATGGATATTGTGAAGGAAATATACTAAAGAATGCATCCATGACACTCGAGGACTACTATGTTGCTCCACCAGGTATTATAGATGAGGGTTTTCATAAATGTTACTACCCGTATATTTTAAGTTGATGAATATGTTCATTGTTGCCACACTTTGTGCAGGTATGTAAGCAATTTAGAACCCATAGTAGATCTGCATTGAGCCTCTGGTAGCTCTGTATTGAGCCTTTAGGCCAACTTTTTTTTTATCATTTGTTTTACGGGAATTTTTTTTAAAAATTGGGTCGGGTGTTGAAATAAAAATAAAATTAAAAGTTACAAATTCAAGCAGTCAGTCCCAAAAAGAAAAATAAAACCAATAAATAGAGAGGAATTTTTTTCCCCCTCTAATTTCTATAGGTCCAGCTTTATTGAGCTATATAAAGCTATTTGAAATAGCTTGATTTAGCTAGCTTAAGATTGAATTTGTAAATGCAATGACATGGCCAAAAGCCAAAAAATTTTCGAACAATTTACACTTTGAACTAATCAGGACACTGTTCTTATTAGAGTTCATAACAGTACTGTGTCATTTTAAGAATTTTCATGAAAAGAATTTTTTATGTTGTTAACTGTCCACTATCCTGTTTACATTGAAGCATAGACAAGTATGATGACTTTACATTGTGGAATCTGATTTCCTGTCCATTATTCTATAAATCTTTTATTCTATGCTGTAGATTAGGTAAATGTTGCATAACAAATCAATGTGACAATTTTGAATTAAATTTCTTCCTGCGGGACATAGTTTAAGAAAGAGTTTCTAGTAGTTCACTGTACATTGAGCCTGTAAAGGTATGAATTGAGTTATATAGTTGCTCTGCATTGAATCTCTAATTACTCTGAGTTGAGCCTACAGGTGTTCTGCATTATGTCTGTAGTAGGTTTGAGTTGAGTCTTTAGTGGTTGTGATTTTATCCTCTAGCTGTTCTGCATTGAATCTGTAGTAGCCAATAAATAGAGGGGAAAATTTTATTTTTTTCCCTCTAATTTCTACAGGTCCAGCTTTATTGAGCTATATAAAGCTATTTGAAATAGCTTGATTTAGCTAGCTTAAGACTGAAATTTGTAAATGCAATGACATGGCCTGATGTACTGAACTTTAAATTTTGATACAGGACCAACTTTCTTTTTATTTCAGGAAATATTCCAATGAAGCAGAAGGAAAGTGACAAAGAAAGTGGAACTTAATGCATTTAAATACTAGTATATATTTAAAGTTCTATTAAAACTTTCAGGACAAAATGAACTTAGTTTTATTTCTGTAACACGTGTCATGCTTATAATTTTGTTTTGTCCAGGTTATGTATAATGTTCCTATTTTGCTATTCTTTCCAAGAGCTTTAATTTATTCATTTATTCATCTTCTGACAATACCTAGCAAAAGAAAGTTGAATTAAAATACAAGGTGAATGCATTTATTTAGTAGTAGTGGAAAAGTACATCAAACAAGGTTACATCGAACACACTTGTAACTAGAAAACTGACAAGAAGTCCTTAAAGGTCATATGAAACGATTTCTAACAGTGGTATTTTACTTTACAACATAAAGATAAGTATGAATGCAAACTAAATACCGTTTAATAAAAATTTATTGTCTTTGCATTGAAAAAAAAATAAAGATGTAAACTTGTACATAGAATCAATTTGTTACCCGCTTATTGTTCTTGATTCTGTGTGTTCGTGACATTACAACGACCCACCCATGTAAATAACGCAATGAAAATAGTGTATATTGTACACCATATGCTTAAAGAAATCTCGCACTAATTCAATGGATATGTACGAATTTCTGTGTTGTGATGAACTGCCCAATTTTGTAGTTCAATCATATCATTTTAAACCAGTCAAGAATGATGCACGGCAAGTGAATTACCTTCTTCATCAGAGGATGATCTTGAAGAAGAGCTTGCAGATTTCAATGCCCCTATTCCATTAGGTACTGAAGTTTAACTATTGTGTTTTGAGAAGATTAAAGGTCTTATGAATTTGTGTACATTTCATTTATAATTCAATAAATAATGATCTTTTTAAAAAATATGGACAATCAACATAATAATAATAATGATAATATTGTTACTTTTGCTTGTACTATGCCAATATAGAAGTCAGGGTTTTGACTCAGTTCACTCACCTTCGGCTCGTGGACCGTACATCAAAACCCTGACTACTATTTTGGCATAATACACTTCAGATGTAATTTATTACTATATAATTGATGTAGTGTTACCAATGAGCAAATTTAGAATATCCCATCATAACATTAGTAACGATATTCAAATTCTTCCTATCATTTCAAAAACATTCCAAAACAAACATGAAATGCCATTTTTGAATTTTCGTGTATTTATCCAATTATTGCGTATATCAATCGAAATTTTTATTGCAAGTCTATAAAAATTTTACTAAGATAGAGACGAGGTTGAAATGTGTTTTTGGCTTAAGTAATCTCTCTCTCTCTCTGTGTAGATCCGCCACTTGGGGTATACCTGTATCAATTTAGACATACGGGTATTAGAAACCAGTGAGATTTTCATTGATTTTAAAATGTACGAAATGAAAAATAGAGAGGTGGGTAACTAAAGTGGGGAAGGTTGCTAAATCTTTGATAGAAGTACGTTTTGCAAAAAGGGTAAGGGCTTAATCATACGCACCCCGGTTCCAACACCTACATTACGTAATCAGCAGAATTAAAAATTCAGAAAGAACATAGCATTTTTAATCAAAACATTCCGTTGTCCATTGTCGGTGTTGTTGTCGTCGGCCTAAACTTTTCACATTTTCATCTCCTTCTCCAGAACCATTGGACCAATTTCAATCAAAATTGGCAAAAGGAATCCTTGGGTAAAGGGGGTTCACATTTGTTCAAATAAAGGGAAACGCCCTTCTCCAAGGGAAGATAACATCAAAAAAGTGAAAAAAAATATGTTTTGAAAATCTTCTCCAGAACCAGCAGGCCAGTGTCAATCAAACTTGGTACAAATCATCATTTGGCCAAGAGAATTCAAGTTTGTTCAAATGAAGGAGCATGCTCCCTTTAAAGGGGAGATAATTACAAAAAATGCAAAAAGTAAGATGGGATCATTTAAAAAATCTCTTCTCGAGAACCACTGGGCAGTAAAGCTCAAATTTACATGGAAGCTTTCTTACATAGTGCATATTTACGTTTGTTAAAATCATGGTCCCCAGGTAGAGTGGGGCCACAATAGGGGATCAACGTTTTACATGCAAATATATAGTGAAAAATTTTAATATGGGCCAATGTGACTCAGGTGAACGATGTGGCCCATGGGCCTCTTAATAATTGGGGGGACATTTAAGGTCCCCTTTACAAGAACTTTTTTTCATCTTTTTTGTTTCCACGATTTCTCGGAGATGTTTGGATGGATTTTCATGAAACCTTCAGGGATTATAGAAAAAACTGTCTAAAGGGATTTTTTAATTTTTTTTTCTAAACTCACTTTCGGTCGGTATTTTAGGCCGATTGTCTTGTTTTAAAAAGAGATTTTGTCGGTGAGTTTTCACAGAAACGATTTCAGAGTTACACACCAAGCGTTTGTGGTTAATAGACTTCAAGTAGAATGTCGACTATCAATTCCTGTCGTCACCGGATGCGATAAAAGAAATTGAAAATATCAAACGTTCTCTTTTAAATCGAAACCTATACCATTTTATTAGGTCTATTTTGAAGTGTCGTAAAAGTTGACACCACCGTAAGTTAAAGCGTCATTTGCCGGTTATCTCAAAAAACGTTTCCTTTTCTCGTTTTTCAGTGCCATATATCTCGCTCATGAATCAAGTGTTTGACTTGAATTTAACATATGTAGTAGATCTTATACATGTCTAGAGAGACGTCAAAAGATTTTTGAAAATTTCACTTCCGATGTTGATAAATTTAAGCATTATTTTCTCATTTCCTCAACAAAACAAGACAAAAAACTAGTAAAGACAGATAGATACTTGAAACTTGCAGGGATAATAAATTTGCAATAATCCAGGCTATGCATATCATCTATATGTTAGTCCGTCACTTCGAGTCTACACAGGAAGTGGTTGAAAATTGCTAATTCCCCTTTTTTCATGGGGGATTGCTCAGAAATGGCTTTGTTTATTTTATTGACATAGTTAAGGTAGATATATTAGGGGGATGAACTTAATTTGCTATTTTTAATTCTCAAAAATTCACTTCTGGTCACGAAATATGGTCTGCTTACTTTAATTCTTGTCCACTCTTTCTCTAAAACAGTAAAAGATAGTCACCAAATTTTCAAGGATGATAGATCTCTAGTGTGACGGGTACACAATTGGCTGTCACTTCCGGTTGTCACCGGAAATAAACGAAAAAAATTAAAATTTCGAATTGTTGCTTTTGAAACAACTTGCATGGTATAATTAGGTCTCTTTTGGAGTTTCATAAAGTGCTAGACTTACCAGAAGGTAAAACAACAATTTTTCCGAGAAAATTTCAAGAAAGTGTTCTTTCTTTCTCCTTCCTTATTAATCAAATGCAAACTTGCATGATTAATGTACCTTGAGAAGTAGGCGAGCACAATAGAGTTGAACGTGTCGGCAGTCATTCTGATCATCACCGGAAGTAAAAAAAAAAAATGTCAAATTTCAAATTTATGCTTTTGAAACAAAACTTGCATGGTAAAGTTAGGCCTCTTTTGGAGTTTCATTAAATGTTAGACTTACCAGAAGTTAAAACACCAACTTTCGGTTATTAGAGAAAAATCCTATTATTGATCTTTGTTTGCCCCCATATATTTCGCTTATAAAAGAAGTGTTTGAAATGACATTTACATTTGCCGTTGACATAGAGTAACTCCATTTATTTTCAAAATTTACTTCCGTTCGTGAGATGTGTCTAATTTCCGGTGGGGTTTTTTTGAAAAAATATTTTGTTCAAGCGAGATCTTAGAGACGGTGAAAGATTAAGATACCAAATTTTTATGGTACTTGAGGAGTAGGTGAGCCTAATGGGGTTAAGTTTGTCATTCGTCACTTCTGATCGTCACCGGAAGTGAATAAAAAATATACAATTAAGTCTATTTTCGAGATTCAGAAAATGATGAACTTAGCAGAAGTCAAAATACCATCTTACTCGATAAAAACCTTCATATTTTTCTTCTTTTCTGTCCTCATAGATTTCGCTCATAAATCAAGTGTTTGATATGATCTTCATATATGTTGATAATACTATCAATTTCAAGAGTTAAGCCAACTTTCTTTTTCAAAATTCACTTCATGTCGGTAGTAACAAACCACTTTTATCATTTTTACTCTACCCCTTTTGGTGAAAAAAAAAACTTCAGATAGAGACATGAAACTTTCAGGGATATAGACAATACAGAGTTGCTTTAGTTGATACGAGAAACACATCTGAATATTACTTCCAATCTTCACTGAAAGTGACAGAAATTGAGTAAAAATTAATATTTTTCTTTGTTTTTCATATCATTAGACGTTTGCTATAGAATATATCAAAATTCAGTATACGATAGGTTTCTACGTGTTTGTATGTATGCAAAGAAATTCTTATCTGACTATCAAATATTTCGGAGTATGGATGGGGGTAAGGCACGTAGAACCTAAGGGAGGGAGCTGACCCTCTTTTTGATAATGATCATCAGATTGTCATTGTCAAATGTCAAAAGATATATTGGGTGACTGGTCCCTCCGCTAGTTTTGGTAGTAGTAGTAGTAGTAGTATTGAATGAGAACAATGTAATCTTGAAAGATATGAATTGCAACCATACAGCAAAGTATGAGCCCCGCCCCCGAATTTAAAAAAAAAATCGAAGGCTGTGGTGGAAAATGAAACAAGGGGATGTTTTGCTTACTATTTACACCACACCCCTGCCACTGTTTAGATTCTAAATGTTGGTTTAATTCTTTTTGTTGTAAAGCTTGTCAAAAAGTATTTGACACCCCCCCCCCAAAAAACATGCACACACTTTGATTGATTGATTGAAAAATATTGTTCCCACTCGAGAAATTTTCACTCATATGGAGACGTCACCATTGCCAGTGAAGGGCTGTAAATTTAGGCCTATGCTCGGCGCTTATGGCCTTTGAGCAGGGAGGGATCTTTTATGTGCCACACCTGCTGTGACACGGGACCTCGCTTTTGTGGTCTCATCCGAAGGACCGCTCCATTTAGTCGCCTCTTACGACAAGTAAGGGGTACAGAGGATCTATTCTAACTACCCGGATCCACACACTTTGAAAAATGATGCTGAGTGCCTGAGGTTAGAAATATATCTTGCAGGTAATAGCTATCTATATTCAGAGAATAAATCTTATAAGAATGACCATATATTTATTATTAAGTAGTCAGTATCATTTGGAACCAGGTATCTTCTTCCTCATCCTTCAATGAAAATTTGTCAATGTGACTGGCATATTTCATTAATTATGGGTTCAAAGTGATATCCTTGTACTTCAAACTCCGGTTCCTCATCCAAAAACTTCTCCAGTTTTGATTCACAATTCCGATCGTAATCTCTTATGACGTCACAAAGTAATGGAATCGGGAACGATAATCAGGTAACGATTTTCTGCACTTCGATTTCTTATAGTTAAAATCATTGTTAAGTTTGAAAAGGTATTTTTATGAGGAGTTTAACAAACGTTGATAATTACAGAGAGAAAAAAGTATGTTAAAAGTTGGCTCCTATAGTATGGCCTTACAACACACTAACAACATCTCCATATGAGTGAAAGATTCTTGAGTGGGACGTTAAGCAATATATTGTTTGATTGATTGTTTGTTTTACGTCCCATTGAGAATTTTTCACTCGCATTGAAACATCTCCAGCTTTAGGTGGAGTACCACAAATTTAGACCTATGCGTAGCTCTCAGGGCCGTAGCAGTGAGTGTTCTTTAACGTGCCAATGCCTACCGTGACACGGACCTCCGTTTTTAAGGTCATATCAAAAGATCCGTGATTGTCGAGGTTTGGCGAAGGAGCAATCACTATCTATTTTTACGTCTTAGGTATGGCACGAGAGGGGCTCAAACTCGAGACCTCCCTGTTACGAAGCGAACGCTCTAACCACTGAGCTACCGCGACCGGTTTAAACATACAAACAAACACTCGCAAGTACGCGCATTTAATCTTGGATTCGATTCGCTTTTATTCATTTTTCACTGAAATTCTTTTGAAATTTTTATCTTGAATTTATATTTCAAGACTTGTAACATATCGTAATGGTCCAATTACTCACAAGCACGCCCATGCACGTGCGCTGAATATTGATTGGTTGATACTTATAATAGTACTTGTATTACAGATATTTCTTAATGAACTGGTCATCAGAAAATTGTGTTATAGGTATGTATTGAAACGCTTCATTTGGTAGTGCTGTTACAGTATATCTATAGATCGGTAAACTACAAAATGCAAACGCGCACGCGCATGTTTGTGTCATTCTTTGAAAGACCATAACCTATTTTTCATTATAATCATTTGAAATATGTGTCGTATATGTATCTTGGTAATTCTAACTCTCGACTGTGGTCATAATTATTTGCCATCACGTGAATGCACGTGTGCCAAATTCTGACCGCTTTTAAAATAACCATACTATTTATCAATAAAATTATGAAATTTATGCTGTAAGTATATTATACCAATGTCTGTTGAATGACATCAACAAAAGCGCTGAGTCGTATTCACCTGCTATTAATTTACCCTCCATCTGTCTGTCCGCCTTTCTATCTGTCATTCCGAATTAGTTTTCATGACTTTTCTCCGCATTGGATGAATATATTCAACTGAAATTTTATAATGACTTTGTCTTGAATCGAGCTTGATTTAGAGTTTCGTTACGCTTGACCTATTGTGCCTCTTGATAAATTCAAGAATCAGTTTTCGGACTTTCAGTGGATGAAGATATTTAAATGAAATTTTACATGTGGTTATGTCTTGGATAGTTACAGATTCATTATGCTTGACCTACTTTTGACTTAATTATCCTACCGGTAGGGGACATTGCATTGCCTGTAATACACTCAGAATGCTTGTTTCATTTAATTTTGGGATACTGAAACTGTAATAACTTTCTTATAAAACAAACTGAAGTAAAATTTTACTACAGGTTTATAATATAAATGCCCAATAAATACTTTCAACAAAAATTTGCTAATTCGAATTTTCGAGCGCGTGAATTTGCGTGCTTTGTAATTTTTAACGTTTAAAATCAAGCATTGGTATATAACACTTACAGTTTTCCATGATATGTATTAAAATTTATACTGTAAGTATAGTTTTCCTTTATAAACTGATCAGAATGAGTTAAATCACTGACCAGCATTGTAAGTACGTACTCTCGTTATTTAAAGACCTATAATTATTTTAGAGTAAACAAAATGAATTGATATCTACACCGTAGGTATAAAGTATTAGTACTTAAAAGACGGTAGGAATAAAATTGCTGAAAAACACTCGCAGTTGCGTGTATGCATATGTGTTCTTTGTGAACAAGGGTTTTTCTAAACTAGCACTTACTACTTCGTTCTTCACTTTAAGGTTTTGAAATAAGCCTTCTAAGTACATATTCAGATGCGTATCTGGTCAGCAACATCACAATTCTCACCACCACGCGGATGCACATGCGATTGGATAATACTTGAACGTCTCTAACTTTCTTGTTTTTCAATGATTTGGTTTAAGAATCGTAATGTAAGTTCGTAATAAACTCGTTCACGTATAGACATGGTCATAATTACATACAATCATGCTCATGCCTGTATGATTGATTTTGATTGTAGAATGTATTTCTTACAAATGAGTAAAATTCATATCGTTTGTAATATAATATACGTGTCGATTGAACCATTCAATTGCACTTACTCAGTCCAGATGTACCACTTGAGATGGGGGGCGATTGGGGAACATTTGTAACGGTCCTTGTTACAATTAGCACAAGTTGATATTGTAATCAAAATGTTATGCGACTGTCGTAAGAAAAGGCGCAAGTTCTTTTCCACCACTATGGACATCAATTTTCTGCTACATGTTACATGTCTATTGTAAATGATTAATCAGGGAAGGCAGTAGTTACAAATTACCACCACCCCAGAAATCCTTTTTTAAATCTTATCATAACAAAAACTACTGAGTCGCTGAATTATGATATTTTGCTCTTTGTGAACACGTATTTAATTGCACTTTGGAACCATAGAGTTGGTAAATGTAAAAGAATAAACTGTGTACGAAGGTAAAGTATGTACTTAATGTGTATGTACATTGGAAGAGTTTGGAATGATATCATGTGCCTGTTGCCGCTTGAAATTTTTATTGTTTTAATTGCAAACAATACATGTCATTTTGAAAAATATACGTTAGGGACACACAAAGACACGAGAAGATCAATGTGATGAAGACGTTTTACAAAGTATGGAATTTAAATAAGAGATAAATAGTAAATTGTAAAGTATTCAGATATTGATAAGTGGTATTTCAGAAACGACAGTATCTGTGTTTGACAACACAAAATCAGTTTTATATACTTTCACTGAGGTGCAGGACTAGAAAGAAAAGTTTTCTTATTCCATAAGATGCATATATTCCTGAAAGGTTGGAATATGAAAGATAATACACAAGGATTCATAATATTCTCCATTGTTGGTCGACTTTTGCAAGAACACTCATTCAAGGAGGTTGTGATGAAGGTGCAAAGGGCACCACAACCAGGTTGAATAAGGATCTGTACAAAATCATTCTTCCAGTTTACCTGGCTACTCCGGATATTCAATAGTTTACAAGGAGGACCTATATACGCCAAAATATTTGATATGTTAGTATAGAAGTCATGAATTCCAAATATCTGCAAGGAATTATTTCAAAGTCGGCATGCATACGTTTTGACGAATAATTGCGCAAATAAGGAGGAAGAAATGAGTTTAAAAAGCAATATATATATATATATATATATATATATATATATATATATATATATATATATATACATAATGAAAGCCATGCATGATGTCATCTGCCGCTGAGGGTACTGAGTCGTCAAGCCTCATTCAAGCAGGTTGTGACGTAGCTATCACGCAACAACCCAACTGAACAAGGTTCCACAACCAGAGGAGAAAGAAGTTAATATGAAACTTCTTGTTAACAGAAAGGTAAATGCCCATGTACTAGCGTTCAGACATTTCATCCAATATAGAGGAACGCTAACAGCGTTATAGAGTCAAACCAGGAAACAAACCAAGCAGTACTGCTCATACATCCTTCACAGAATAAATTCCAAATATGGCAATCATATCCTTGAAGCCAGAGGGTATACAATATTTTAATCCATCTTCAGATAGAGTCCAGCCGTGATTTAGCCGATATCTTCTATCGTTCGTTCAACCGCTACCTCCCAGCCTTTCCAATGGTGGCCTTTTATTCCCGAGGAGACAGGATACAAAACAGGGCGATGTTTCATTGGTTGACAGCAATTTCGTTTCCTTCCACGTCACAATCCTACAAATCTCTCGTGCTTGTGCCAATTGAAAATGCGGGCTTGTTTCAGCGTCGTCATTGTTTATCAGGATCTCTCCCGTTGAAATCCTCTTTCCTCTCTTTTTCCGGCTTGTATGCTTCGTACTAGCAAAATAGGAAATTGGAGTGACGCACCGAAGGCACACTTAACATCTATTGTGAAAAATGTCCTTTTCCACTAAACGCACGGAAACTGTCTCATCTGTCTTGACAAGATATCACAAAATGTTTGAAACAAGACGAAATATTTCATGTTCGTAATTTAAATTCTATTCACGATGCCTAGATGATCTGTCTCAAGATTTTCTCGAGAAATATCCCGCTTGCGTTTTGCGTAATCAAGAAAATTTTGCACTGGGTGGGTATTTAAGAATTCAGCATGGATATATGTATATACAACCTATTCGATTTCTATGCTTAATACCCACTGAAAGGCGAATATGCATGTGCAGACAAAAGGTACCATTCAGTTGCAATATATGAAGGATTGGACACGTGACAGCTCTCCGGTAAATGGTGTGGTACAGCCGAATAAAAGTAGTTTAAAATCCGTAAGAGTTTAAAAGGCACTTCAACATATTTTTCAACATAGTATAGAAAAAGAACACGAGTTTATTCATGTTGAAGACAACGGGTCTCTCTCTCTCTCTCTCTCTCTCTCTCTCTCTCTCTCTCTCTCTCAACCTTGATGCAAGTCATAACGATGAAATCTCTGTACACCTTGTTTCACAACAATCATAATGTATTTTAATGACAACATCAATTAAAAAAGAATGGATTTTTTTTAAAAAAACGACAAAATGACTTGCATGTGTTCACATGTAAGTTCAGAAGAATCAAATGCTGCAATTTACTAATATCGATTTATATACTTGTATATTTTCATTTTCTTTTTAATTTTGTGAATATTTCGTATACGGGAAAAGGCTAGAGGAGCTATTTGTATTAGAATGACTACGATGTGACAAAATTGTTTAGAAATTTGGTGTACTGGTTGAGAATATTCAATATTCACACACACACACACACACACACACACACACTTCCTTTGCTTTCTCAAGTAATCCTTTAAATTCAGTGTCAAGGATATCAACATCAAACCTGCGAAAAACTAACGGCAATCGATCACGATACCAGTATGGATACGAACAAATAAGGGGAATGTATACATTAATCTACTAAGGAAACTTAATTGGTGACATATATCCGGATGAATCCGACTTCTTGTGCTTGAAAACGTATCACTAAACAAAATGCTTGAGCGTTTCAACAAGTTATTATATAGAATGTACAACATTAGATGCCATTTATAGTTAAGTGGTACTTTATTTTATGAAAAGCCAACTTTTTCATACGGGAATGGTCACATCGATCTCTGCCAAGCCATCTTTATAAACTGACATGGTCACATGGATCTCTGCATCACATCATTTATTGATGTATATGAAATCACCTTCAGCCCTTTTTAGATTAAATATGCACACGTACGCTGTTAAGAATGTATTATAGGATATCTGCTGCTCACCTAAATTATCAGTTTCTCTGTACAAACACCCATCTATAAATACAGGTATTTCCATGATCACCTGAAATTTTCCACGAAATATACCATCAAAAATTTGGATTTCAAGATTTTCAATTTAACATTAAAAACAAATCACGATGCACAGATAATGGGATAATTGATGTTTTACTTGAAATGAGGTGAAAAAATAAACATAAGGCCAATTTATAAAGGACTGTTTCCAGTATGAGGCAATTACATTTCACTAAGTATTACTGTGGCAATGTTTTTCGGACGATTTGCAAATATAATGAACTTATAAAAAAAAATGTGGACAAACATGGAAAATAATATATTTGGAAAGAAAATAGTCTAGGGAAGTTAATTTTCATCATTCAAAAGTGTGAGGAATTTATATTTTCTGATTTGTTGCTTACCATAGGGATAACAAGCTAAGAGGGACACGATAATGTCTACTCATCCCTAGGGCAATGCGGAAACCAGTATCCGCCAACATGTCAGAGTTAACACAGTTTTCGTAATACTGCCAAAGCTAGCCGGATAACGAATAATTTATTGCTGTGAAAGGCAGGAGTACGTATTAATGCGTGGAGGATATAAAATGACTTTGAATAAATCAACCGTCGATATGGAAACTTACAAGTATTCCCAAGCATCCACATTCATTTGTAATAAATCAAAGAAATAAATTTAACATTGAACAATAAAGATGGATTTTCCATGAGCTGGATGAAGTCATTTACAGATTTCGTTCTGAGAAAAGAACGGTGTTTGTCCTTTCTCGTGTTTCTCTTCTGATTCTGACTATCAATGTTCTCAAAGATATCAAGAAAATTAAACAAAAATACATGCATTTCCTTCAAATTTGTAATTTCTGCTACAATTATTAATAGCATAAAATTGCATGCAAAATATGATTTTCGTGTTCTCTTGAGTGTGCTAAACTGCGTGTCAACCTGTCAAGAGCCCACCAGCTGACGGAATTTTCGCCCTTGTCCCACAATTCCCCTTCCTGGTATTTCGCGGTCCGGCCAGAACCTTTTTAAAAAATTATAATTTCGGTTCCAGTTTTTACTGTAATTTTGGTTCCTGTCATGGTTTCTATATGTTACAATTGTAATTTGTCATTTTCCATTCTTAGAGAGATGTTTGGTCCGACTTTCGATAAATTTTTCCACCTTGTAGTTCCAGATCATGACACTTTTAATTCATCTGTTTAAAATTCCTAGAAACATTGATTGACACTTAAAATGGGTTATATTTTACTATTTGAAATGGTTCAAGAATTATGAGTTGAGACTGATTGTATGGCGTAAAACTATATAACGTATTCAATACAAAATATAGAAAATATACTCAAAAAAACGCAGATTAAAGATCTGACCACACCATATTTATATAAACTCTTTATTCTTTGCATTAAAACAATGTATTTTTCTTATATGGCGATCGTGAAAGTTTTATGTTTTCCTACATGAAGCAAAGTCTGACTTTCAGAAAATAGCCGCTTTTCCAAAATATCAAGGAGAGATGTTACAGCGGGCCCTGGTCGCCGCGAGTCTGGGACGGTTTCGGTACATAAGCAACCCTGTAGAAGACTGAGCAATGTGAGTGTCAAAAAAACTGTAAACACTGTGTGAAATCTCAACGAACGGTGACTGCTGACTACACTATGTGTGTTTATTTTAAAATAAAAAAAACAACAACAAAAAAACACAACAACAACACTGAGGAGTTGAACACTGACGATACACTGAGGATTAAAACACCGAGGATTATTGAACGCATCATAAGATTATTAACACATCTTAGCACCGGCAATGGTGACGACTCCATATGAGTGAAAAATTCTCCAGCGGGACGTTAAACAATATATAATCAATCAATCAATCTTAGCACCGAGGATTGAAACACCGAGGATAACTATGTATCATAGAGCTCTCGGCCGATTTTACATCATCATTGCCATTGTGACGTCATAGCGCCTTCGGCTTTATCGAATTTCCAGGCGATCGCCAATAGTTTGCTCTCCTATTCAACTGACTTTCAGAAAATAGCCACTTTTCCAACATAATACTAAAAGCTAGATGCTACAACCAGATTTCCCGATCGCCACGAGTCAAGGACAATCTTGGTACAGTTGACTGAGCAGAGTGACTGTTAAAACCTGCGAACACTGTGTGAAATCGGAGTTCTTAGCAAACCGTGTTCCTTAAAACCGCGGACTTCAACACTGTGTTCCTAAAAAAGCTGTGCACTTGTGTTTGTGGACTCCAACGTGACTGGTGCCTTAAACAATTTGTGTTTATGGACTTCAACACTGTTGAAACTGTGGACTTCAACAATGTGTTAAAACTGTTTTCACGAAGTGTAAACTTTTAAAAAATCCTTTGTTCGTATTTTAAAAAAAACCCAACAAAATATTGGAAAAACTTAGGCAATATCAAAGGATCAACTCGTATCTTTATGGATTTTTTACGAAATAACACGGAGTCAACACATACCTCTCTTATTGATTAAGACACGAAGTAAACAGAGCTTTACCGCTATTCGACCGCACCTGCTCTCGAGTTCACTCACTTGACCCCAAAAGTGCGCTCAGTTGACCTCCCTATCGACCCGCAAAAAGTGCACTCGATTGACCTCGCTATCAAAAAAGTGCGCTCACTTGACCTCTCTATCGACCCGCAAAAAGTGCACTCAGTTGACCTCCCTATTGAAAAAAGTGCACTCGGTTGACCTCCCCATCGAGGCGCAAAAAGTGCACTCAGTTGACCTCCCCATCGGGGCGCGTTATACTACTGAGGAGTGATATAGCGTATCTTGATATGTCATAAAATTTGAGATATCACGCTTAATGAAATCAGCTTCCTACACCAGTTTGATTTAAGGTACCCTGAAGGTCGGAGTTTTTAGTGAATATCTTCAAGAACTCTGAGTTTGTATTAGATACCTGACTATTTTACCACTATACATATGACAAGGAATGATATTGGGTATTTTGATATGCCATCAATTTTCAGATATCACGCTTAAGGAAATCAGCTACTGATACATTTTGATTCAATGTAGCTTAAAATTCGAAGTTTTTCGTTTGGAACTGTGTTTGTAGCAGACATGTGACTAATTTACCTCTATACATATGATAAGGAGTGATATTAAGTATCTTCAAATGTCATCGAATTTCAGATATCACGCTTAAGGAAACCAGGAAAATATAGATTTTGAATAAAAGTGCCCTGCAATTTCATGTTTTTTGTGAATTCCTTAAGGAATTGTGTATTTGTTTCAGATATCAGTTTTATTACAGCCCAGAAAACCGGACTGTGCTCTCTCTCTCTCTCTCTCTCTCTCTCTCTCTCTCTCTCTCTCTCTCTCTCTCTCTCTCTCTCTCTCTCAGACATTTCTAGGAATACCAAGTCGGTGCTTTGTGATCAGAAAATGAATGCATTTTACATAGTCATTATGTTGTTGAACATTCCTATTCACGAAAAGTTGACATCTGAATTTTTCCGGTAAAAATTTGATGGAAACATTGTTTTCTGGGTTATTGTGATAAATCTGACGAGGTACAGTGTATAATATTAGTTGTATGAATCTGTTATATGCAATTTTCAGATATATTATTCTTAAAGAAATCAATTACTATATCTGATATATGAAATTACCCATAATTATCAAGTGTTTTTGATAACCTGTAGGAAGTCCGAGTTTGTATTTGTTTGACTATGACCATGACGAGGGGTATTATAGGGTACCTGAATCTGCCATCAATTTTCAGATATTACGTGAAATAAAATCAAGTTCTTAGACTTTTTGAATGAAGGTACCAAAAGATTTTAATTTTTCGTGAATACCGAAAGAAGCTGCGTGTTTGTGTCATTCATGGCTCTAGGCTGAAGCGAACAGTCTCTGACCAGCAGTCCTTAAGTAAAATAATCAAAAGACTGATAGTACTCATAGAGAACTATTGAATTTGTTTTGCTATTTTCTTCCACACTCAACAATTTTTCAGTTATCTGGTGGCGTCCAGATTTTATTGGTGGAGGAGAGAACCCAGATACAATGTACCCGGGAAAAGATCACCGACCGTCCGAAGGTAAACTGGCAAACTTTCTCACATATATCGGAGCGAGCGAGAATCGAACCCGTGCTGACTAGAGGTGAGAGGCCTTGTGATTTTGAGCACGATGCTCTAACCACTCGGCCACGGAGGCCCCTCTGTTGAATTTGAAACCTATTGTAAAGAATTTGAAATAAAGTCATGTTTAATTTTAAAAATGTCAGTCGTAACAGCATGAGCAACTTATACTTAGCTCATATGAGAGATTACACATTAATGATGAATTAAATTTATAACGGTGATTTTTGCTGTTGAAACGATGAAGGCAAATAAAATTGACCACGAATTTCATTTTCATATCTTTTTCAGCAATAAATATTATCACTATACATGAAAATAAGAATGCGAATTGATAATTTTGTTAACTAGAATATCATTATCCTGGGCATTATGTAATGATGAATATATTGACAAGATAAGATGGCTACATGATGTGGGATCTTTCATAATTTCAAAATTTATCATAATATCATCAACCAAACGGTTTAAAATTATATTGTATAAAATAAACCTTTAATGTAGATTAGCCTACCTAAAGAGTGATTGGTTTACCTTCTAAAATAGAAGCCAACTAACAAAATCTTTTGAGAAAGGACTGTAAGGAAAATGTCCAATAATAAAACAAATACTTCCTCTATAATAAATGGGGATGAACACCAAGAAAGTAGATCAGTGTTATCAAAGACTACTGTTTAGCTCACTTGAACTTTGACATTATGCATCATAAACTTGATACAGGAGTTCATGACGGCCTCTTCGACTCTGATGTTTTAAAACTATGCAAAACGAATATCAGCTGATGTAGGGGATCCATAGGACTGTCAATTTCTATTTTCACTTTGGGTCTGTAAGAGTAACACTGTTGGCTCAAGGAGTCGAGACAGATTTCGAGTCCCTATTTTTACTATGTCATGGGACGATTGATTGATTGATTATTTATTGTTTAACGTCCCACTCGAGAATTTTTCACTCATATGGAGACGTCACCATTGCCGGCGAAGGGCTGCAAATTTAGGTATATGCTCGGCGCTCAGGGCCTTTGAGCAGGGAGAGATCTTTATCGTACCACACCTGCTGTGACACGGGGCCTCGGTTTTTGCGGTCTCATTCGAAGGACCACCCCATTTAGTCGCCTCTTACGACAAGCAAGGGGTACTGAGGATCTATTCTAACCCGGATCCCCACGGGGTCATGGGACGAAGATACAAAGTGCCCACTGGATTGTGTAAGAAAGTTGTCTGTGATAAACGAAATTCTTGTTTCACTCGCTTATCTTTTTATATTTTCCGTGTCTGATAGGCCATACAGTTTGAATGACTACCTCTGTAGTTACCTTTAAAGACAAGGTGGACGGAACATCAGGACAAGGTAGTGGTGTTGTAGAGGTACCATCCGGTAGGTCCAAGGGGTAGGAACAATTAAAACTCTTTCAAGGAACATGGCCGCGTCAAACCTAAGATGAAAAATAGGTAGTGATTGCTCCTTTGCCAAACGCTCGGCATTTAGAAGTGAGAATCACGGGTCTTTCGGATATGACCTTAAAAACGGAGGTCCCGTGTCACGGTAGGCGTTGGCACGTTAAAGAACCCTCACTGCTACGGCCCTGAGCGCTAAGCATAGGTCTAAATTTGTGGTACTTCACCTACAGCTGGTGACGTCTCAATATGAGTGAAAAATTCTCGACGGGACGTAAAACAAACAAATAAACAAACAAACAATCTTTCAAGGAATGAAGGGACAATGAATCCATTGGGTTTGAGTAAGAAATTCGAAGAGATGCTCGATGTCATGAAGATGACAGCTCTGTAATACCCGGAAGAGTAGTGAAACTCGCCTGAACTTTCGTCATTCACACCGTTTACAGCCTATGAAATATGAAAACTTTCAAAGTTTGAGCGAGTTAAACACGTCTAAGAATCACAGGCCTCTTGTCTTCATGTAACACTCCTTAGGGTCTCCTACTATGACCAGTGGATACTGTAATTTGTCCCTTATATCATGACAGAGTAGCAATATGGTATCAAAATCTGTTCCTACCCCTGGAACTACCCTTACAGACTCAAACTCAAAGCGGGAATTTACAGTCCAAGGGGTCCTCCACCTTGCCCCGAAGTCCTAACATTAGCACTGATGAAGTCGTTATAAAACTTCTATATCAAGTATGTTATGCAAAATGTCAAAGTTCAGGTGATCTAAAACGTAGTCTTTAATGACACTGGCATACTTCCCCTTTCGGATGGAGGTATTGCTCCCTAGATATTATAGAGAGAGTGTTTGTATTATATCTAATATTTTTCCTTACAAAAGTTTTTTGTTCATTTCTCTTGTTAGAAGGCAAACTTAGTCATTCTTCAGATACAATGAACTGAAAGATTTCTTAATACGATTTAATAACCTTTACAGCTTTCATGGGTTAGCCATGGTATGTATGTATATTTGTCTGTATGTATATACCGAAAAAACATTCATTTATTTACACATTATTAATGTGTAATCTTTAATGTGAGCTAATTTGCATTGCTTGATGCGGTTGAAACGTTTTGATTCAAAACACAAATTTAATTTTCATTTAGAATAGGTTTCAAATTCAATCTTTTTCAAAGGTGTACTCTCAGTCCATTGATGATTTTCCTTAGTGGGTCTTAGTTGCTAGCTTAAGAGTGGTGCCCTGCATTAAACATATATTTAACAGAAACACACATTGTTTTAATGTATTAATTGATTGTTGTTTTCCGCCACATTGAAAAATTTTTCAGTTATCTGGTGACGTCAATTTTTTTATTGGTGGAGGAGAGAACCCAGATACAATGTACCTGGGAAGAGACCACCGACCTTCCAAAGGTAAATTGGCAAACATTCTGACATATATCGGAGCGAGCGAGATTCGAACCCGCGCCGATTAAAGGTGAGAGGCCTTGTGGTTTTGAGCGCGATGCTCTAACCACTCGGCCACGGAGGCCCCGTTTTAATGTATTTAAGAAAACAACAATCAAATTTAAGGCACCTGTAATTTCATTCAAAAATTATAAGTAGATGATTTCCTGAAGCGCAATATCTGAAAATTGATGAGATATTAAGATAACCAATGTCATCCTCGTGCTATGTATAGTGGTAAATTAGTCAGATATCTAATACAAACAAAATGTTCCTTAAGATATTTAAAAAACACTTCAAATTTCAGAGTTCCTTAATTCAAAAGGTATCAGTAGCTGATCTCCTTGAACGCAATATCTACAAATTAATGGCATACTAAGATACTTAATATCATACCTAGTCATATGTATAGTACTCAATTATCAGATATTCAATACAAACACAGACGTCCTTAAGGTATTCACGAAAAACATTAAATATTGTGATTGGTCATCCCAAAAATTATTTTGTTAAACACCACTCTGACTCCACGCACAAGTACTCTTAAGTTCAGTCAAATTTCTGACAACTTCCTACATATTGTAATGACACACACACACACACACATATATATATATATATATGTGTGTGTGTGTGTGTGTGTGTGTGTGTGTGTGTGTGTGTGTGTGTGTTTTGATTTATTTTAATTAGCCCTAGATATGATTAAATATAGAGCCTACCAAACTAACGTGTGATTTCAGTCCAGCTGTATCTCGTTAAATTTGTAATGTAATTCAATATGTACAGTAATTCAAATCTAATAGAAATGACTTTATTATGATTAATTTTTAGAATTTAATACGTTAAGAATTATTCTAGAAATGTAATACCCAAATACGTATAATCTCGCGAGAATACCGCTTTTGTCCATGTGCCCGTGTAGCACATTGCAATAAGATTTTATTTTAATTACATACATAATTACTTAAATGCGGATGAATTCTGTGATTACAGACCGACATTTAGTAATCAAACCGTTACCCTGTTTTCTCATTCTATTTATATATGACTGGAACTTACTACAAAAAATAGTACATGCGTGTTTTTAAGACGAAAGCACTACAATACTGTTAATAGCCTGGACAATTAGTATCATTGAACAGCTACAAGTTATACTACGATATTGTAAGTATCTGGGACAATTTCTATCACAAAGAAAAGATATATGTAACACTATCACACTGAAAGCATTCTAGATATTTCTGTCACACAGAACAGATACATGTTACACTACCATACTGTTGGTATTCTGAACAATTTCTGTTACACAAAACAGATGCATGCTATGATATGATACCGTAGGAATCCTGGACAATTTCTGTCACACAAAACAGATACATGTTATTATACGATACTGTAAATATCGGGGACAATTTCTGTCACATAGAACAGATAAAAGTTACACTATGATACTGTAATTATAGTGGACAATTTCTTTCACACAAAACAGGTACACGTTATAATATGATACTGTAAGTATCCTGGACAATTTATGTCACATTGAAAAGATACACGTTATACTATAATACTGTTACATTGACCTGAACAATTTCTGTCACATAGAACAGATACACGTTATACTATGACACTGTTACATTGACCTGGACAATTTGTGTCACATAGAACACATACATGTAGCATTATCATGCTGAAAGTATCCTGTCACATTGTAGTGATACATGTAAAACTACAATACTGTAAATATCCTGAACAATATATAGAACAGATACATGTTATTGTACGATACTGTTAGTATTCTGGACAATTTTTGTCATGTAGAACAGATGCATGTTATACTAGAATATTGTAAGTATCCTGGAAAATTTCTGTCACACAGAACAGATACATGTAACACTACAATAATGTAAGTATCCTGTACAATTTCTGTCACATAGAACAGATACGTGTTATTGTACGATACTGTTACTGTAGCCTGGACATAGAAGAGATACATGTAACACTACCAAACTGTTAGTATCCTGGACAATTTCTATCACACAGAGCAATGGAACGAGGGGACTGTTTTACAGCTGATACATGGGTATTTTCATTTTCCTACAGGTACTTCAACATAACGGTCTTTATTTTTATATCACATACAGCAATGACATTGTTCACATCATTGTTGAAACCGTAGTTTTATAACAGCCAGAAACACACATGTTGGCAACACTGTAGCATGAGACCACAGTCATATAATGGCAAACACATTTTCGTAAATGAATTCATACTTATAGTGAAGTAATTTTTCAAACACGTTTCAAAATATATTATGAATTTATTGGATAAAATGAAATATGTTTATAATGAATCAAAATTGTTCCTCCCCATGACTTTGCTATAAGCATGTTTTACTGTATACACAATGTAATATTGACAAGTTGTTAGTGAAATAGATATCCATGTAATTATGTAGTAATTTGTTAACAGTAATTTATCTACAGTCCTAAAATTTGTAAAGCGCATTTTGTAGTAATGATATGCTCTTAATGACAAGGATGAAGAGGATAGGAAGAAGATACTAAACAAACCCATCAGTTGTCTAAATTATAGGAACTCACAGAATCAACATGAGAAAGAGATCGGATCTCATCTACAATTATTCAACAAAATTAAAGAGAATGACCTTGCGTATCCCAATGTTAGTGAACGAAAGGCAAATGTTTAGCTAGTACATCCACCAGAGTGCCTCTTCTTCAGGCAGAAAACTCTTTTTGTGACGCAGAAATTGTTCTTAGTACAAGTATTTATTACATTTTCAGCATTGAAATACTGAAATTTATCCTTTCAATAAAATTGATATTTTCACAGTTGTTATTTTCACAATGAAAGTATCAAAAGTGTTATTTTCACTGTGAAAATAATAACTGGAACTACTTTTACTATGTATGCCCAATGAGTTATCTTTCTTGATTACGTTCAATCTTTCATACGTAGATCAAACCAAGCATTCAGTACAGGGTGGGTTGAAAGGAGGCCTGGAAGTGGTTAGACCTTAAGGAAAACTCAAGAAAATGTAATAAACAGAAAATTCAACGTTTTGTAGTTGGATATTGAATTTATTTCACTAGTGAGATGGGATTTTTTTAAATATATTTTCACGAGTGCTTCCAACAACAAAACATTGAGTATCCTCTATATATACACTAAAAGATATTGTAAAGCAATTGTTATTTCATTTTATAATTGATTATATTCATCAAAGATAAAGTTTGGTGAAGAGGTTACAGTTGTTTAAGAGATGGAAAAAAGTGAAGTGGATACATTGTTATTTAATTAATGATGATTTGAATGATGGATGAACATACTATATATATGCCACATACTATATTTTTTTTCTCTTCTGAAAAAGGTAGCTTTATAAGGTATTATTCTGTAAAAAGATTGTAAATTAGTATCTTTTGTTATCCTACATTTTTGCATTACTGGATGTGTACATCAATTCAATATTGCTCTCATCAATTCATTTGATGCACACATCAATGTGGTAGAATTATTGTTTTTAAGTTTAATTTGGAGCTTAGTATAAATAATTTGATCATTAATTGAATTGATGCACACTACAAATCAATTGGAGAGAGAAATAATTCAAATACCATGTTCATTAATTGAATTGTTGTGTACATTGATTGAATTATTTTCACTTCAGTTGAATTGTAGCACACATCAATTCAATTTTTTATATCTTCAATTCATGAAGAAAGCAATTAAATCTGAACTATTCAGAAAGCTGCCATGTAAACTTGAACTTTTTGGCTCAGTGGTTCTTAAAAAGATTTTTAAGTTGTATGGTTCGAATTCTGGAGATGATTTTTAAAAATTGTCAGTATAATTTTGCTATTTCACTATTATCGCCCCTTGGAAAATGATGTTGCTCTACATTTGAACAAACTTGAATCCCTTTCACC
This sequence comes from Ostrea denselamellosa, assembly GCA_024699665.1. Taxonomy (NCBI): domain Eukaryota; kingdom Metazoa; phylum Mollusca; class Bivalvia; order Ostreida; family Ostreidae; genus Ostrea; species Ostrea denselamellosa. The sequence goes on along the minus strand of JAMZEH010000005.1, from coordinate 29,443,325 downwards.
CAAAGATGCTTTCTGCCAAATTTGGTTGAAAATGGCACATTGGTTCTAGAGAAGAAGTGAAAAGTTTACAGACGGATGATAGGTGATCAGAGAAGCTCAGGTGAACTAAAAATGAGTTGTATGTATTCAACAGGTGTCTTACAATTATTGTGTAAGAATTAGCAGAAAAACTGGTGAGATTAAAAATTCCCAATGTGAATGTCCTGCTGGAAAGGGTCCATAAGGAACATGTAAACAGTCACAGCTGTATCTCTTCTCTTGGTAAAATTTAGAGATACATATATCATAGCCATTCCAAGGGGATGTACTGAAAACCTCCAGACTTTTCATAAGCCCAATAAATCCTTTCAAGTTAAGCAGTCTGCATTAAAAAGAGTTTTATTCAACTTTTATTTTAACTTTTTAAGTGGTTATCTATTAAGGACTTTTTAATATGCATTATCATACATATGCAGACTGGTACATGCAACATGAAATTTAATATTTTATTATTTGTTTCATTATTTGACTTTAACAAAAATGCATAATACATTCCAGTTGTCATAATGTATATTAATGCATTGAAATAGAATAGCACAAATGTCATTCATAGATATATACACACTAATACTCTTGTGACCAATATGGTCTGTGAGCTTCCATCTTTTTTTTCTATACTATAAATAGTTATGATACCAATGAAATTATGTACATTACTCAGATAATATTTTGAAGACTGGGGACTTTAAATTATATATATATATATATATATATATATATATATATATATATATATATATACATACATACATACATACATACATATATATATATATATATATGTGTGTGTGTGTGTGTGTGTGTGTGTGTGTGTGTGTGTGTGTTAGCACTAAAATATATGTGGCGAACCAGTGGAAATAATTTTGCCTGTTTTGTTTTTGGATGCTTGACTGCTTGACTTTAGTTCACCTTTGAATTTTGCAGGCTTCCCCATAAAAGCTGAAGATATGCCCTGTCGTAACAACCCAGATCTTAGTGATCCATTAGGCCTCAGAAGTTTAGAGAAAATGGTGGGTACAATGACCATGTGCACAACATTGTAATCAATTACTGTGCTTTAACATCAGCAGATTTATCCTTCAAGTACATGATGCCCAAGACATATACCAACTTTGCAGTACTTAGACCTGCCATACACAGAGTATTGGATAGATGCAGCTCAGAAGGCAAGTGAATTATAAAATGTACAAAATCATTTTAAGCTTATCGATTTTTATACCTCTGAACACTGGAGATTCAGGGGTGTATAGTTTCTGATCTGTCTGTATGTCCACAAAAACGTAGAACTTTTGAATGGTTGGTGATAGATATTTCATATTTCTTGAGACAAGATTTTACCTTGAGGTTACTAGGGCATCAGTGATTCACATGCATGTCTTATTCATAAGAGTATAATTAATAAGATATTCCTTAAATATTTGGTACAATTCTGGTAGCTTTAATATGATGCTCTTTTTATTATTTGTAGTATTCTGCTGATGTTGAAATTACTGAAACATTTTTGGGAGTTGATATCTGTAATTTACTTCATAAGTAATTCAAATCAAAGTATATTTAAAAATTGCATTAATAAGTGAAAAATAAGCCACTCATGTTCAATAAGGCATTTTAATTTTTTGAATATTAAAACTCTTTGTCAGTTAAAGAAATAAAATATGATTTATAACCCTAATTTATAACCCTAATTATAATCAGACTGGCTGGTACATTTGGCTTGATTACTCTATACTTGTATCATAGAGGAGTGAATATTCAAGTCCAATATTTTGACTAGATTGATCTTTATCCTAAACCATCCTACCATAATTTTGACTTAAATGTAAGAGAATACAACAATCTATATTTTTGGTCTACATTTCAAATCAGAATACATATTTGTGCATGTGTCTTTTTTCAGAGAATGTTATTTGGGAATTTGATTGGTTCATCACCCTTTGAACAAAGCTTCATATCCCCAAAGGAATCAGAGATTTGTCAAGGTATCACACCTTCAGACTTCCTGTAATTAAATGTATGTTTTCAAGATTTAACAGTAGATTACTGTGTCAGTTATAAAGCAAGATCATTTTATCTGTCCTTAAAGGTTTGGTCACCATTGCACTGCAGGTAATTATGTTTCTTGGCAAATTTTTATAGTATTTTTTCATCTTTATATGGTATGGATGTGTAACAGAAGTTATAAGATATGTGCTCGGTGTTTTATTACATGTAAAGTGTACATAGGAGTACCACTACATGTACATGTGTACAAAACTTGTACTTCAAATTTTTCATGAGATAAAAGTCAAAAATTTGAGATTTAAGGATAAAGCTAGTATTGCACATATATCAGTATCATAAATTGCTTGTTCTAAGAACTTTGGTGAAAGGCAGGAATTTTCAGATAATAAGAGATATATTGCTTATGCTATCACTTTGTCTTTCTGCCTTGCAGATGACACCACTGTGTCTTGAATACTGAAGATTCAATTAAATATTGACACATAATATTAAATTTTATGCATTGTATGTTACATACTGAGTAACTCAGATTTTTGTTTCCTTTTAGAAGCCATGTGTTTGAGTTGCTGTCCAACAAATAGTGCAGTTTTAACTTAAAGTTGTAAGTATTTTGAAGCATAATTAAGCCTAGCTTTGTTAAAGTTGGTTTATTTCATACAGTGATTCTTGTACTTTTGATTTTCTTCTGTACAATGCAAATATGAAATATAAAATACCAAATATATATGTAAAGTTAATTAGATTTTTCTTTTTTGTAAAATAGGCATAGTGTATAGATAAATTGAAATGATGTATCATAAAAAATTTCCAATTCATTTTTGCTCACATGAGCTGAAAGCTCAAGTAAGCTATTTTGATCATGTTTTGTTTGTTGTCAGTGTGTCTGTTTAACATTTTCAACTGCTTCTCTGAGTGACATATATTTAATGAAGAATGTTGTATGAGAGATAAATCTGTAAAGATTGTTATGAATCCCTCAAATGTGAAAGTTGCTAGAAAACTTTGTTAATTTATGATTTTAGAAAAGAAAATATGAAAAGTGACTGACTTACATGGTATTCACATTAACAACAAAAACTGTTTGTTGACTTTTTCAAATGCATAACTGTGTCCCTCCCATTCTCTGTATTATGTCCCTGTGGAGATATGGGTTGTTAGTATAGATCGTCAGTACCCCTTGCTTGTTGTAAACGGTGACTACATGGGGTGGTCCTTCAAATGAAACCGCAAAAACTGAGCCTCCGTGTCACAGCAGGTGTGGCACGATAAAGATCCCTCCCTGCTCAAAGGCCCTAAGCATAGGCCTAAATTTGCAGCCCTTCACTGGCAATGGTGACGTCTCAATATGAGTAAAAGATTCTTGAGTGGGATGTTAAACAATATATAATCAATCAATCTCTGTATTATATAATTACTGATTATTTGTTGTATTTATAACTATATGCCAAGTATAATGGTGTTGTCAGTAAATTCATTCATTCATTTTTCTCCAGAATCATAATGCTAATTTCAGCCAAACTTGCCACAAAGCAGTGCTTGGGTAAAGAAGATTCAAGTTTGTTCAAAGAAAGTGCCACACCCTCTTTGATTTGGAGATATAATCAAATATTAGCAAAAAAAATTTTGGCTTCTTTTAAAAATCTCCTTCTCAAGAACCACCAAGTCAATTTCGATCAAACTTGACACAAATCAACCATAGATGAAGGGGATTCAAGTTTGTACAAATGAAGAACCATGCTTCCTATAAAGGGGAGATAATTAAGAAAATACAAAAATAGGGTGGGGTCATTTAAAAATATTCTTAAGAACCACTAGGCCAGAAAAGTTGAAATTTATATGAGTGCTTCCTGACATAGTGTAGATTTAAGTTTGTTCAAATTATGGCCCCAGAGGATAGGATGAGGCCACAATAGGGAATCAAAGTTTTACATAGGAATACATAATAAGTAAAATCTTTAAAAACTTATAGCAGGGCTTTGGATACTCATTAATCTGCAAGCATCCCCAGGTAGTGCAGTTTGAAGTTTATTCTAATCATGGCTTCCAGGCATAGGATGGGGCCTTAATAGGGGATCAAAGTTTTAAAAGGGAATATTTTAGATAAATCTTTAAAATATTCATTGCAAAACAACTGGGTCATGAATACTCAAACTAGTATGCAAGCATTCCCATGTAGTGCATATTCAAATTTGTTCAAATTGTGGTCCCTGGGGTTAGGGTGGAGCCATGATAGGAGATCAGAGTTTTACATGGGCATATGCAGGAAAAATCTTCTCGATAATAGCAGGACCATGAATACTCATATTAATATGCAAGCATCCCCAGGCAGTGCAGATTGAAAGTTTGTTTGAATCATGACCCCCCCTCCCCTCCCCTAGGGGTAGGATGGGGCCACAATAAGGAATCAGATGTTTATTTGGGAATGTGTAGGATTATACTTTTCAAAAACTTTCTCAAGAACAACAGGGCGATTAATATGTAAGCATTCCTAAGGTAGTGTAGATTCAAATTTGTTCAAATTGTGGTCCCTGGGGTTAGGATGGAGCCATGATAGGAGATCAGAGTTTTACATGGGCATATGCAGGAAAAATCTTCTCGACAATAGCAGGACCATGAATACTCATATTAATATGCAAGCATCCCCAGGCAGTGCAGATTGAAAGTTTGTTTGAATCATGACCCCCCCCCTCCCCTCCCCTAGGGGTAGGATGGGGCCACAATAAGGAATCAGATGTTTATTTGGGAATGTGTAGGATTATACTTTTCAAAAACTTTCTCAAGAACAACAGGGCGATTAATGTGCAAGCATTCCTAAGGTAGTGTAGATTCAAATTTGTTCAAATCATGGTCCCCAGGGGTGAGGCTGCATTATGGGATTAAAGTTTTACAAGGAATATATACATACATAGAAAAAATCTAATGCATATTTAGGGGGAAAAAACAGAAAAGGGTGTACCAAAATTGTGAATTTCATAATAATAGGGTTTGGACTCTTGGACAATTCCAAATTATTCAACTGTCATTTTGATGTTGCATACATTATGTGAATTCTTTCACCAATATAGGTACTTTGGAGCATTTAACTTCTTGTTTTATTCTGTTGCTGAGTATTATAATTTAGCTTAGATATGCAAAACAGGAATTTTTTCTAGATTTCATAGCCCCTGGAGCTAGTGATACTTTTAACTAATACTTGGGTGACCAATAATAAGGCCTTGTTGGTTTCTTGCTTTGGAGCTGAAGACATTTCTATTCAAAACACTTATGATTGATATTTAATTTACTCAGAAGAATCATTTGAACTTCAATATCTTGAATACCATGGATATGTTGAACTAATTTGGTATAAAATATACTGGTACTTTAAGTTTTCATGAAGATTTTTTTTTATTGGCCCTGTGGGGATCCTTGTTGTTAGTATAGATCCTCGGTACCCCTTGCTTGTAGTAAGAGGCAACTAAATGGTGTGATCCTTCGGATGAAACCACAAAAATCGAGGCCCTGTGTCACAGCAGGTGTGGCACTATAAAGATCCCTCCCTGCTCAAAGGCCCTGAGCGCCGAGCATAGGCCTAAATTTTGCAGCCCTTCACTGGCAATGGTGATGTCTACACATGAGTGAAAAATTCTCGAGCGGGACGTTAAACAATACATAATCAATCAATCATGAGGCTTTTCACAGGTATTTCTTAGATACATTAAAAATATGTATATATCGGTGATGGATTTAAAAATGTTAAATCTAAATTAAATCCTGGTTTTCTGTTTAAAAAATAATAATAATAAAAGAAACAATCTTTTTTTTTTATAAGATCTTTTGATTTATTGTTACTTTTATTAGGAGAACACATTTTATTCAAAAACTCTTTAAAATTTGTATCATTTTATTGATTTCACCTTATTGAATATTACTTTTTGGGGTACATATTTAAAACCATTTAAAATTTATAAAATCCAGGTTCCCACTAGGGATTCACCATGGACCCACTGGGGGCCTTAGGCGGTCCCCAGACCCCCTGCTTCAAGACATTGTGCCCCTAACTTCAAATCCTGGATCCTACACTCTATATTCATGTAATTTTGTATAAGGGGTGTGGAGTTGCATGCATGGTAAATTTGGTCCTTCATTGCAAGTCTTCATTTCTGTCTTCACTCTTAACATTCACACTTGCACTTTCAAAAAAGTGCAATATCTCTATTTGCAGATGCAGTAAACAGTTGACCCCCCCCCCCCCCCCCCCAAAAAAAAAATGTTACGAGTGTATATTGACACAATAGTAAGACTAGTTGAACAAAATGAATATCATTTAAACTGCTTTTTAATACTACAATCTAGTCATTTAAATGACTCTAACTTCCTGAATTTTTCATTATTTCACAATCATCACCGATAATGCCAGTACCCAACTGAATATTATTCCAGTACCCAACTGAATAGTGAATGCATTGATTTGATTGTTTGTTTTACGTTCCGTCGAGAATTTTTCACTAGTATTGCGACGTCACCAGCTGTAGGTGAAGTACCACAAATTTAAACCTATGCTTAGAACTGAGGGCCGTAGCAATGAAGGTTCTTTGACGTGCCAACGCCTGCCGCGACATTGGACCTCCGTTTTTAAGGTCATATCCGAAAGACCCGTGACTCTTACTTCTAAATGCCGAGCGTTTGGTGAAGGAGCAATCACTACATATGTTTACGTCTTAGGTTTGACGCGGCCATGACACGAGCGGGGCTCGAATTCACAACCTCCCGGTTATGGAACGAACGCTCTAACCACTGAGCTACCGCAACTTGTGTTATATAGTGAAACGTCTCCAGAAGACTGGCTATATAGTGAGACTTCCCCCCAGAAGATAGGCTATATAGTGAAGTCTGGTTATATAGTAAGCCTTCTCTCGGGGAAGTCTTACTATATAGCCAGACTTCTAGGGGAGGTATCTCACTATATGGCTAGTTTTCCTCCTTTATAGTGAAGCTTCCACCCTTTACTTGAGTATCTGGAATAGTCCTTTTCGCTATATTTCACATGTGATATTGAAATACAAGGACAAATTCTTCTTTGTTTTATCTTAAATTTTATGCTTTGTATGAATTCAATTTATTACAACATAATGAAATATTTAAAAAGGCCGGTTTTATGCCAGTCTATATGGCTTCTTGGTCAGTGCATGAGGCTGTGTAAACAATGAATATTTTCATATTTTAACACGTATGATTAAAATCAGATCTTCAATAGACTTTGATTGATTGATTCTTGCATATAACCGCTTGAGCAATTTTTCAGCTATCCTGCGGCTGACTCTATATAAATGAAAAGGCATGTTATAAAAGCAGTTTTTATTTAAAAAGAAATGCTATTTGAAAACATGTTAAAATATTGTACTAAAATGTCTTGATATCACTGTGTATAAAAACCATCATCATCTAGTTATAATTTTGTACAATTAATTTTTTCTTTTGATAAAAACCAGTTTCATGTAGGAATCCTAAAATTTTATTTAAATCAACATTTTTAAAAAGATCTTTCGTAGACTGTGTATCAAAATAATTATTTCTTGTAAGAGCTGTATCTCTACATTCTAATAAAATATGCTTGATTGTTAAAGGACATTGGCAGAAGACACACTCAGGTGGATCTTCCCTTTGTAGAAGAAACAAATGTGTCATCCGCGAATGTTCTATTCTACATTTAGTAATCACTACTTCATCTCGACGTTTAAGAACATTATTTTGTGTTTTACTAACTACAGGATTAATATCGTGTAGTTTGTTATTTACCTTTTCATCCCAATCAGATTGCCACAAATGTTTTACATATTCTCTAATTAAAGTTTTAAGGTCTGTGTAAGGAATTTTAAAATTGGTAATTGTAATGCTTGTTTCACAGCACTATCAACTTTAGTGTTTCCACGTATCCCATTCTATTACATATCGCCTTTCGGCTCTACGTGGGTATCATATAGCATTGCTTTCCCGAGTTCAGCGAGGCATAACATTGAAGATCTCAATTCAAAGATTTAAATAACAATAGAATGTGACACCATTGTGTACTCCACCCCTATATAAACGGCCGTCCTCGTGCGGCATCATCTTTTTTTTCCTGAGCAGGTATAACGTTCATTTTCTTTCAGGTATTTCACTTGTATTTACAAGTGTTTGATACCGTTTTTTCTAGGACGTAGTCCAGAAATATAGTTTGATTTTGTGCTTGCCAAGAACGTAGTTCTGGCCTGGCTGGTGTTTTTTGTAACACTGTAGTTTTCGGGCATACTTCGGTTGCCTTTTTTATTGCAATCATGTCGGATAGAGAGGATATTTTGTCCCTGGGGGAAACCGCTGATGATAATCTTGACGATGATTTCATCCCCGATAGTATTCATGGTATTGATAAAATGCAGACTAGGTCTGAGAGCTCACGAGGAAAACCTCGTATACGATCAGGGCTCAAAAGAAAATCATTTGAGGCGAGTGTGAAGTCGCCTAAAAAACGTTCGACGAATAAAAAGACGGTTGAAAACGACCAATGTCTTGATATTGAGTCATTAAAATCTTTGGGTATCGACTCTATTTTGAAGTCTCTATCTTGTCTATCGGATTCTGTTAGGAAATTGACGAATGTAGGTCAAGGTATGGCGCCCAATTCCAGCCATAATGCCGAAAGTATGGATAGAAGTTTTGGTAATAATCCAACTTCAACTATTACTAGACCCAGTTCGGAGTTTGTGAGTCTTAATCAAACGGATGAAAATGAAAATGATTATTTCCTTAATGAGTTTGATTTGAGTTATCTTGATTCTGGAAACTCTCCTAATAGTCCTTCTTTTGTAGGTGTAGATCCTCAAGTAGCATATAAAGATGCTTTTGAAATTTCTAAAACTACTGGGGATGTATAGAATTTTGATTCTGTGGATGAATGGGATATCCCACAATTAAACCCAGAAGAGGCTACTGGTCCAAAAAATCCAGTAAGGAAACGATGGGAGAAATTGCAAAGCGATACAATCGACCAGAAAATTGTAATTATCTCAAAGCCCCTAAAGTTAACAAAGAAATTTGGGAGGCTATGAATAAAAATGCTCACTCATCTGATCTTGCTTTGCAAGAAAATTCAGAGATATATGGCTCAAGGGTTGATTCCCATTGTCTCTTTAGCAGATCAATTGGCTAATAACAAAGACCTGGATATTCAAAAAACAAAGTCTATGTTGCCTGACACTATTAGTTTATTGGGTTATGGTTTTTATAATCTGTCAATGAAGAGGAGAAATGATTTAAAGACTTGTTTGAACCCAAGATTTAGAAATATTTGCAGTTTAGACACTCCTGTTACGGAGCAATTATTTGGAGACAATTGTACAACCAAACTCAAAGATATGGGTGACATGAACAAACATTCATTAAGTTCCTTCAGGGGTCAAGGCTATGGTTATAACAACACAAATAAAAGCAGGTCTAACTCTTTAAACTTCCGGGGTGCTGTTGGTCAAGGTTACCAACAGCAAAATCAGTCTCAAGGTTACCAAGGTTACCAACAATACAGACCTCGTGGAGGCAGACCGTACTACAAAAGAGGGGGATATTTCCCCAACCAGTACAAAAGCCAAAAGAAAGGCTTCTAGAACCAGTGAATAAGGTGAGAGCACTCGATTTTGATTATTAGAAATTTTACACTAGTGACAAGTGGATATTAGAGACTGTAAAAGGTTACAAGATTGAATTCATTGAGATACCTGTACAAAATTCTATACCAAAACAGATTTCTTTTTCTGAGAGTGAATCAGTGTTGGTTCAAAATGAAGTTGATGTTTTGTTAGCAAAAGAAGCAATTAAAAAGGTTTTGAATCCTTCTAATGAATTTATTTCAAATATATTTTTGGTTCCAAAGAAAGATGGGACTTCACGACCCATAATTAATTTAAGAAATCTCAATGAATTTGTAGAATATCATCATTTTAAACAGGAAAATCTACAATTTGCGCTAGAATTAATTGAAAAAGGTGACTACTTTACTTCAATTGACTTAAAAGATGCATATTTTAGCATCAGTATACATCCAGATTTTCAAAAATATTTGACTTTTAGATGGAAAAACGATTTGTATAGCTTCAAGGTTCTTCCATTTGGACTTGCTTCTGCACCTCGGGTTTTTACCAAAATTCTGAAACCTGTTTTTGCTGCTTTTAGAGCAAACAAGATAAAGTGTTGTTATTATACTCTGCAAAAAAAGAAACGCATAGCCCTTTTGAAATTTTAAAAATGCAAATTATGTATTTTACCAGGTAAACTGAAATGGTCAATTGAGTAATTGATTTTTTACAGGTAAGTATGAAACTTTAAAGGTCTGTTCATTTGATTTGGCTCTCTGCCAAATTAGACCGGCGACTCTCTAAAATTGCACATCACCTCTATCGCCATGGAATTTGGCTTACGTTTTTCACGAGAACTTTGTGCTTAATTCAACCACTACATTAAAGCGTATAAAAGGACGAAGTTTGAAGCTTGAATTCATCATAACGTTAAAATGCTGCCATGCCAAGGTTGGACCCTACTACTCGAAATATCGTCATTGGCCGTCTCCAGGCCGGAGTATCCCAAAGTGAGATTGCACGAACTGAAAACGTAAATCAGAGCACAATTTCTCGGCTGTGGAACAGATTCCAGCAGACTGGCTCTACTAATGACCGACCGAGGAGTGGGCGACCTCGCATTACGACTCCTGGACAAGATCGCTACATCCGGGTCTTTCATCTACGGAATCGAACCGTTGCTGCAACAGCTACTGCAGTCGGAATACCTGGATTGAGAAGAATCAGCTCGCAGACAGTCCGCAACCGACTTCGACAATATGGCATTAGACCCAGAAGACCGTATTTTGGAGCAGTTTTGACACCGTTACACAGACGAGAAAGAGTCCGATGGTGCAACAGATTGAGGGGCTGGACATTCCGCAACTGGCGTAGAATCTGGTTCAGCGATGAGTCCCGTTTTCTGCTACAGAAACGTGATGGAAGAATCCGTGTATACCGGCGCAGGAATGAACGTTTCTCTTCCTCGTGTGTCCAAGAAGTGGATAGCTTCGGTGGAGGTAGCGTCATGATGTGGGCGGCGATCTCTAATGACCGTAAAACAGAACTGGTACATGTCCCGGGCAATTTAACGGCTCAAAGGTACAGAGACGAAATTCTCCAACCTCACCTTATGCGAGTAATTGACCGACAGAGGGAGTTATTCCAACATGACAATGCTAGGCCTCACACAGCCCGCTTAACAATTGACTACCTTCAGCAGAACAACATTAATGTGCTACCATGGCCTTCCAAATCACCGGATTTGAATCCGATTGAACACTTATGGGACCAACTGGATAAACGCCTGCGCCAACCTCCGCCTCAGACCCTCGATTAGCTCCGTCAAATGTTACAACAGGAATGGCGAACAATTCCACGCAATAACGTAAGAACATTGATTGACTCTATGCCAAGGAGATGCAGAACTGTGTTGGCAGCTCGAGGTGGTCATACACGGTACTAACTTAAACGTGACAGGAAGTGTTCTTAACTGTGATGATCTGACTTTTTTTTCACCAATATCTAAGGTTTGGACTGTAATTTTTTTCCATTGAAACAATTCTAGTGAATATCTACATTTTTTATTGTAAAATCATAATCCAAAATACATCTACTAAAATCTTAAAAAACCCATTATGCGTTTCTTTTTTTGCAGAGTATATATTGATGATTCCCTGGTAATAAACAAAAACTACAATGAATGTGGATGTGAAAGTCAATTAATTATAAATGAACTTGACAAACTGGGGTTCACAATTAACATGAGTAAGTCTGTCCTTGAACCAGCACATAAATCATAATTTTTGGTTTACTTATTGATTCAGTGCAGTTTAAAGTGTTTAACTGATGAAAAACTTAAAAAGATTATTTCATTGTGCAGAGAAATTCTGAATGAAAAGTCTGTAACTATTAGATTATTTGCATCTTTGATTGGTCTTGTAGTCCATGCTTTTAATGCTATTTTTGAAGGACCTATGCATTATAGAAATATGGAAAGAGATAAAATCAGAAATTTAAAAGATTTTAATGATTATGATTCCAAAATGCTTATATCAAATGATAGTGAAGCAGAGATAATTTGGTGGTTAAAAAATGTCGACAAGTTAAATGGGAAATTGATTCGAACTCCTCCCATTGATTTCTGGATTGAAACAGATGCTTCACTAAAAGGCTGGGGAGCTCGATTCTTTACGAATTCTGTAGGTGGTCGATGGACTTTGGCAGAATCTGAAATGCATATTAATGAATTGGAACTTCTGGCAATTAAATTTTCACTGAAAGCTTTTTTCAACGGTTATAAAAATTGTCATATAGGAATAAAATCTGACAATACTACAGCTGTTTCTTATATCAATGCTATGGGAGGTATGACATCAAAATCTTTAGATTCAATTTCATGTGAAATTTGGAATTGGTGTATTCAGAGGGATATAATATTATCTGCTAAGCATATCCCTGGTATTGAAAATATTCAAGCAGATTACATGTCAAGACAATTTTCAGATTCTAAAGAGTGGATGTTGAAACCTTGTATTTTTTCTCGTATTTGCCATCAATTTTTCTTGCCTGATATTGATCTTTTTGCCTCTCGGTTGAATGCACAATTAGATATTTTTGTATCTTGGACTTTTGATCCAGATGCAGCTGAAGTTGATGCTTTTACTATAAGTTGGTCAAACTTTTGTCCGTATATTTTTCCTCCTTTTAGACTAATTGGAAGAATATTGAATAAAATACTGTCGGACAAGGTAGAGAAAGCAATTTTAATTGTACCTCTCTGGAAAACACAAAGTTGGTTTCCTTTACTTATATCATCTTTGATATCTATTCCTGTCAGGTTACCACGGCACAAAGATCTACTTGTCATGCCACATACGGGAGAAAACCACCCATTGACAAAGAAAATGTCCCTGATCGCCTGTATTGTGTCAGGAAACACCTCGAAAATCGAGGATTTTCAGAATTTGAATCTAACATTATTAACTCATCACTTAGAGGTTCCACCGTTAAACAATATCAGTGTTGCTGGAGGAAATGAGTTCATTGGTGCAATTCGAGGAAAGTTAATTCCAATCATCCGTCTGAAATATATGTTGTTCAATATCTTGCATATCTAATGGAACAAAAATGTTCTCTACCTGTTGTTAATTCGAATAAAACTACTTTGTCTTTGTTTCGGGTAGATTGGATTAATAAGCAATTTTTTATACCAAAGCTATTGAAAGGCTATTACAATTTGAACCCACCTAGACCAAAGTGTAAGTTAACATGGGATGTCTCAAAAGTTTTACTTTTTCTCAAAGATTTGTACCCTTTAAAAGATTTGTCCTTGAAAATGTTAACATGGAAATTAGTTGCTCTGTGTGCTTTAACTACTGCTGCAAGGACTCAGAGTCTGTCAGCATTAAACATTGATTATATGAGTGTTTATAAGGATAAGATTATTTTTTAAATCCAAACACTTGTAAAAACATCTAGACCTGGCGTTCCTCTACCTTCTGTGATATTTTTTCAATATGAGAAAAAGGAATTATGTGTTGTTGAAACATTAACAGAATATCTGCATAGAACAAAAGATATTCGTAAATGTTCTGATCTTTTTATTTCATATAAAACTTATAATAAAGTGACTACATGTACTCTAGCTCGATGGTTAAAGAGTGTGTTATCTTCATCTGGGATAGATTCCACCTTACATACTGCTCATTCTTTTCGTGGAACGGCGGCGACAGTGGCTTTCGCTTCTGGTGTTTCTATGAAGGACATTATGGATACTGCAAATTGGACTTCAGCTAAAACTTTCTTCCAGTTCTATCACAAGGATTTGCCAGTCAGTGATAACGATTTTGCTGCTCGTGTGCTTGAGTGTTGAACTGTGAAATTTTTGTGTTATTATGTTTCCTTTTGGAATGCAGTTAAATAGTTCATAATTTATTTTTCTTTCTTTTTGGTTTGTCTGATTTTGTGACAACGCTTTGAATATGCTATATGATACCCACGTAGAGCCGAAAGGCGATATGTAATAGAATGGTCCCTCATCCAAACATACCTTTAGGGATGTGAAGGATGAGAGACATTCTATATAATGAGCCTGAGGCTCAAGAGGGTATCATATACCCACCAAGTTTAACACTTTGATTCAAACTTCTCCCAACCCATAATCTTATTTATATATATATATATGGGTTGTCACAAATATTTTGAATTTTGATGCCGCACGAGGACGGCCGTTTATATAGGGGTGGAGTACACAATGGTGTCACATTCTATTGTTATTTAAATCTTTGAATTGAGATCTTCAATGTTATGCCTCGCTGAACTCGGGAAAGCAATGCTATATGATACCCTCTTGAGCCTCAGGCTCATTATATAGAATGTCTCTCATCCTTCACATCCCTAAAGGTATGCTTGGATGAGGGACCAATATGACTTGGTATCCAACAAAACACTACATTATACCCTCGACGTTTTAGCACTACATATTCTTTCATAATGTTATAAATATAAGGGTGGTCAATTTAACAATTTTTAATTGCTTGAAGACAAGAGAGGGAATCGGAATAAGTAACATATTTTTTGTGTTCTGACTGTTTTATAAAATTAATTGCTAATTGAAGAGCTTTTGCTTCAGCTGTAAAAATTGAACTGTTATCCGTCAAACGCACAGAAAAGATACTATTTCCATGAACAGCAGCGGAGGCAACTTTATTTTTGTCTTTTGATCTATCTGTGTAAATTTCATTTGGGATTGAAAAACTGTCTTTCAATTCTTTAAACTTTTGAATAAATTCAAGTGAATTTGTGTCTGACTTTTTATCTTTTGATAGATCTAAATTAACAGTAGGTTTTGAAAGTTCCCAAATTGGGATAGTTGGAATTTTGCAATTCAGAAATAACATTTAAATCTATTTTAGAGTCTTTGATATATTTTTGGAGTCTCAATCCCAGTGGTTTAATGACTTTAGTCTTTTCGTTATAGTTTGTTTCAAATGTAGGGTGGAATACCCAGTTATATGACGGGTGTTTTGGGATTGGAACGAAGTTTAATGATATACTGAAGACTTAATTTTATACGTCTATTTTTTAGTGAAGGTTCGTTTACTTCTACATAGATGCTACCTTTTGGAGAGGTTGGAAAAACTCCTAAGCAGATACGCATACCTTGGTTATGAATTGCATCTAAGGCTTGGAAATACGATTTCCTAGCAGATTCGTAAACTATACATCCGTAATCTAACTTGGATCGGATTAGACATCTATAAAGTTGAAGTAAAACATTTTTGTCTGCACTCCAATGAGTATTGCCGACAACCTTTAAAATATATTTTTTTTTATTTATTATACTATTTTTATATAGCGCCTTATCTAATTATATAATTACTCTAAAGCGCTTAACATGTAAAACAAGGGCAATATAAAAACGAACATTATATAAATTGAAAGGTCACAAAAATAATAATCATCTAAAGTCGAATGGGAGGTATTAGTAATATTTTTGGGTTTTTTTGTTTTTTGTTTTTGTTTTTGTTTTTTTTTTGTTTTATGTATTATCATTTTTGTTAAAACAGAAAATAACTGGATACATTATAAATCAAAAGCAAGTTTAAAAAGATGTGTTTTTAGCTTTTGTTTAAAAACAGCAAGTGATTGTTCAAAACGAAGGTTCAGCGGGAGGCAGTTCCACAAGGTGGCCGAGGACACATCGAACCTTCTATCACCATACACCCTGCTGTGAGTGCGTGGCTTTAGAAGGCACAATGAATCTCCAGACCGGAGTGTACGTTGTGGGCGGTATACCTGAACCAGTTCCTGGATGTATGCTGGGGCTTTTTGATGCAGTGCTTTGAAGGCGTACAAAAGGATTTTATAAGTTGTTCGATATGCCACAGGTAGCCAGTGGAGGGATATGAGAATCGGTGTAATATGCTCATATTTCCTTGAACGTGTCACTAGCCTGGCAGCGGTGTTTTGAACTTTCTGCAATTTCTGCATGGACGTGGCCTTCACACCATAAAGAAGAGCATTGCCATAATCTAGTTTAGATGTAACGAGTGATCTTACGATTGTCCTGCATGCATCCTCAGTTATGAGGGATCTTATCCTACCGATGTTACGAAGATGGAAATAACAGGATCTAGACACTGAATTACTTTGAGAATCCATGCTAAGTTCACTATCGAAAAGTACCCCAAGATTTTTGACACAGAAAGCATTAGTGATGACAGATCCCCCAAAGGCAAGTTGACATCCTGAAAATTCATTTGCCTTACGTTTTGGGGAAAAGATGATTAGTTCTGTCTTTTCTTGGTTCAGTTTTAGTATCAAGTGCTTTCGAACATTTAGTTTTAAGCATCTTAATATGTGGTATAAAGGATAATTTACTATCAAAAATTACTCCTAAAAATTTGAATTCTTTAACTATTTTTATTGGAGTTCCATTTGATTTAAGTTCTGGATCATTATGGTGTTTACGTGTTTGACAAAAATGAACGCCTGTTGTTTTTTATTTTGAAAATTTAAAACCATTATTATCTGCCCAGTCTTGAATTTTATTTAAGCAAAGTTGAAGTTGTCTTTCCATACTTGCCATATTTTTTGAACGATATGAAATACCGAAGTCATCTACAAACAAACACCTTCGATGTCATTTTTAAGTACCTGTGCTAAACTATTTATTTTAATACTGAATAATGTTGCGGATAAAATACTTCCTTGTGGAACACCATTTTCTTCATCACATAAGTTGGAGCCTAAGCGAACCTTAAATTGACGTTCTTTCAAAAAGTTTGACACAAATATTGGTAAATTACCTCTTAATCTCATATTGTGGAGATCCTTTAAAATTCTAAACCTCCACGTTGTATCATATGCTTTTTCCAAATCGAAAAATATTGATACAGCATGTTCATTATTGATAAAAGCATCACGAATAAAAGTTTCAAGTTTGACAAGATAAGATGGTCTAATGTACTTTTCTGGCCTCTGAAGCAGCATTGAATATCTGCAAGTAGGTGTTTTGACTCCAGAAACCAGACAAGTCTGTCATTAATCATTCTTTCCATGGTTTTACATATACAACATGTCAGAGCTATTGGGCGATAATTTGATGGATCACTGTGATCTTTCCCCGGTTTTGGAATAGGGATAATGATAGCTTCTCTCCAAGATTTTGGAAAATTGCCCGTTTCTCAAATTTTATTAAATATTGATAGAAGACATTTTAGACTACTTTCCGGAAGATGTTTAAGTATTTGATAGTGTATATCGTCTGGACCTACAACAATATCATGTGATTTTGACAACGAACATTTTAATTCATCTATATAGAATGGTTTGTTATATTTTTCTAAATTATCTGAAGTAAAATTTAAAGTTTTTTTTCTTCTGTATTTTTGACTTCAATAAATTTTGCAGACATATGTCCTGTTGATGAATTTTTAGATATAGAATTTGCAATGGAATTGGATATGTCTGTAATATCAGTAATTTTGTCATTATTGACGTTTAAATGATTGAATTGTTTACTTGTATTTTTGCCTTTAATCTTTTTAATTGTATTTCAGACTTTATTAATAGGGGTGTGTGCATTTAATTTAGAAACAAAGTTTCTCCATGAATTTTTCCTGCTTGTGTTAAAGGTTCTACGGACTTTTGCTTTACATTTCCTATAATTATCTAAATTTGTGTTGGATGGGGATACATAAAAACGTTTTTCAGCTTTTTTCTGTTTCTGATCGCCTCGTTACATGCATCATTTAATCATGGCTTTTTAATTTTCTTCGGATTTGTCGAGGTTTTTGAAATAGCTTTTTCACTATTCTCTAAAACGATATTTGTAAATTTTAAAATTGGATCACTTTCATTGATTAATGTGTTTTCCTTCATTGTTTCAATACAAAGTTTTGGTTTTGATTATTATTGGAAGGAATTACATCTTCAATTAAAATGGGGAAATGGTCACTGCCACATGGGTTGTCGTGGACAGTCCATGAAAGGTCACAAGCTAAAGTGGGATCTGTTAAAGAGATGTCAATAGATGTATAAGAACCATTTCCAGGATGAAGATAAGTATTGGAACCATCATACAAAGATTTGATTTGCAAAATCCTCCAGCTTTTTGCCTTTATCAGTTAACTTATCGCTACCCCACAAGGGATTATGACCATTAAAATATCCCATAATGAGATAAGGAGAAGGGAGTTGATTGATTAAATTGTTCAACTCTTGTAATTCTAATTTGTATTGTGGGGGAATATAAATTGAACACAGTGTAATGGTTTTATGAAGAGAAACACGAACTGCTCTAGCCTGTAAATTAGTTGCAAGTTTAATTTCACTATGTAAGATATTGTTTCTTACACATATAGTTGATCCACCCTTTGATCGATCATCGCATGTGTCATAGTGATTATGTAAGGGGTAATGTTTTAAATTTATTTTGTCAAATTGTTTTAAGTGTGTTTCCTGAAGACAAAATGCTACTGGATTAAATTTGTGTACAAAAAGTGATATTTCGTTAAAATTAATTTTGAACCCTCAACAATTCCATTGAATGATTTTAGATGAATGTATTATGATTAATTAAATTTTATCCTTGTTCTGTTTTTTGATGGAGATAGAATATGGCTTCTGGATTGAGAAGATGACGTGTCCATCCTCTCCTCTTCCAGAATGACCCCGTGGGGATCCGGGTAGTTAGAATAGATCCTCAATACCCCTTGCTTGTCGTAAGAGGCGACTAAATGGGCGGTCCTTCGGATGAGACAGCAAAAACCGAGGCCCCGTGTCACAGCAGGTGTGGCACGATAAAGATCCCTCCCTGCTCAAAGGCCATAAGCGCCGAGGACAGGCCTAAATTTTGCAGCCCTTCACCAGCAATGGTGACGTCTCCATATGAGTGAAAAATTCTCGAGCGGGACGTTAAACAATACATAATCAATCAATCTTCCAGAATGCTCTATCTGTTATGAACAGATATTGGATCTCTCATCCCTTTTGGTATTCTATCACTTTTTGTGGTTGTTTTTGATTTGATTTGATTGATTACATAATCAATCAATCTTCCAGAATGCTATATCTGTTATGAACAGATATTGGATCTCTCATCCCTTTTGGTATTCTATCACTTTTTGTGGTTGTTTTTGATTTGATTTGATTGATTTGATTATTTATTGCTTTCCGCCACACTCAACAATTTTTCAGTTATCTGGTGGCGTCCAGTTTTTGTTGGTGGAGGAGAGAACCCAGATACAATGTACCTGGGAAGAGACCACCGACCTTCCGCAAGTAAACTGGCAAACTTGCTCACATAACGCCGCGGCCGAGATTCGAACGCGCGCCGACAGAGGTGAGAGGCTTTGTGATTTTGAGCCCGATGCTCTAACCACTCGGCCACGGAGGCCCCCCATATTCTAAGGTTGTTTTTGAAGGTGTTTTAGAAGACTATGAGTCTTTGTCAATTTTTTCTCTGGTTGTTTATTAGTTGGTTTTGAAGTGTTGGACACACTCGGTTTAGGATGAATGTGAGGCTTGAAGGAAGCAGAAACAAGCTGTTTTGGTGAGGCAGTATCAACATGACCTTGAACAGTTGAACAAGAGTCATTTTGTTTGGGAGATGTCATTTCTGGATCTGTTTGGCAAGCAATCTCTCTTGTAGATTTCTTTTTTAACGATGCTTTTCAACTTTTAGTTCCAGTATTTCTTTTTTTTTTAACCAAACACTGCATTGTTTTGACGAGGATGGGTGGTTTTTGCTGCAATTGACGATTTGGGTTCTTCTTTGCAGTTTTCTGCTGTACAGTTTTCAGAAGTACATCTGAAATATACTTTTCTGTTTTTGCAACGATCTGATGAATGGCCAAACTTTTGGCAGTTAAAACAACGTAAAGGATTGGGTATAAATGTTTCTACTTTCAAGCAGTAATATCCAATCTTAATTTTATAAGGAGGGTTGGGGTGTCAAAATCAAGAATGTAGGTATTAGTTGGAATAAGATTCCCATTATTCTTGATTTTAATGCGTTTTGTGAAAAGGACACCTTGCGGTTTCAACTCCTGTGTTATTTCTGTTTCCCCCAAGTCACCAAGGTCACATCCCTTGTCTCTAATAACTCCTTTGCTCCTGTTTAATCTAGAGCTTGGAGTTCCAATGACCTTAATTCCGCCAAATTTCAAGACGGATAGTAAAACCATAGACTGTTTTCTGTTTTTACATTCAACAAACAGAGTTTCATTTTTTTTAACTGACTGGGCTTCTCCGATTATTCCTTTCAAAAATTTTGTCAATTACAAACGGAAGAAGTTTTGTCACAGATTTTTCATTTTCATCAAGCGGTGATAAAATAATATATTTAGCCCAATTTTCACTTCGTTCAAAGTCTGACCCAGAGTCTTCATCTTCCACAAGTTTTCTTTTGTTGTTTTTGAGTGCCATGTTGAATTGAATGTGATTCAGCACCATTGCTCCCCGCCAGCCTCGGGGCGCCAACAAGGGCGATGTCGTCTTCTGGGGACATCCCAGCAGAAGACGAACACCAAGAGGATACAGCGGTGTTATACTCAGATGGACGTATCCACCCAATTGTCCCTAGCCACTGCTTAGACGATATCTATATTAAAGTACATGTAATTTGAATTTGTAATAAATAGTCTTTTGTACAAGACAAGAAGACAGGAGCTTTCCAATTTATTACTATCGTTATTAAACCACAAAGGATACATTGACACAAAACCAGTAAAAGGTAACGAGTATCCGTATCAAATAAATATAGATAAAGTCCAAGCTAGGCGTGACCAGCCGATTGAACGTGCCGGGCCAAGCACGTCCACCCGTTTAGATGAAATTAGGGCCAAAGTGGAGTGTTGGTCAATGAGCATTGTAACCTTAACACCCACCAACATCAGCCATCAGGATCCCCTCTTCCACCGACACGGGTCTCATCCCACGGCAAACAGGATGCCCATTTTAGTCGCCTTTTACGATCAAGCAGAGGATACTGTGGGCCCAATTCTTATCTCCCCGGACCCACACGGGGGCAATAGACTTTGTTATATTTTTATTGTCGCGTGAAGCGACATCAAAATGAAAAACAACTAATGAAGGTTTTATTTTTAAATATACTGTATTTTAACTTGATTCCAAGACAGCCTCAATTTGAAGTGTCACATTATAATTAATCTATGTGATCACAAGTTATTTCTAGGAATCTGATGTTCTGTCATGGTGTGCAATCAGGAGTGGTTTCAACATAAGAAGGTAGTCGAACAGAAGGGCGTGGACCAATCCTCAGAAGCAATGGGCCTGAAGAATCTGCCGTTATACCCCAGTATGTCCATGGCTAAGCCCTGGCGGGAGCATGGGATGAAGCCCGTGGTGTTAAGAGTAGATCTCCCTCAGTAGGTTGCCACTCGGAAAATATACTTGATGCCCGGCAATTTAGTGTTACTTTAGCAGAATTTAGAATAATGAAGGATCCTGATCCAAATGGGTATTTACGACTTAAGTTATCTCTGTTCACCATCTGATAAATTGTCAAATAATCACCGTATGAAAGCCCATTTAAAGTTAGATGAAGCTAGTTTTTGATGTTCTTAGTGCTGGGTGTTAGATTACATTCTAACTATACACGTAAATACACAAGAATATGATTTATAACTAAACTCTTCCACTTGTACTTCTTGTATAAAGTTTCCTTTAATTAGATTGATTGATTATATATTGTTTAACGTCCCGCTCGAGAATCTTTCACTCATATAGAGACGTCACCATTACCGGTGAAGGGCTGCAAAATTTAGGCCTATGTTCAGCGCTCAGGGCCTTTGAGCAGGGAGGGATCTTTATCGTGCCACACCTGCTCTGACACGGGACTTCGGTTTTTGCGGTCTCATCTGAAGGACTGCCCTATTTAGTCGCCTTTTACGACAAAGCAAGGGATGAGACCGCAAAAAACCGAGGTCCCGTGTCATAGCAGGTGTGGCACGTAAAAGATCCCTCCCTGCTAAAAAAAAAAAAAGAAGAACCCCAGACCAAGTACGTCGGGGGAATTCTCACTATTGCTAATTTAAGTGACGTCTCACTATATCGCTATATAGCCAGGCATCTACCTGGAGGAAGTGCCACTATATAGTCAGTCTCCAGGGGGAAAGTCTCACTATATAACACAATGATATCTTCAGATAAATAAAGATATCTTTAATTATCTGAGTTTATATTAATTTAGTGCTCCATACGTAAAATACATCCCGATGAACTCGAAGTAAAGGACACTACAGAATCTGACGTGCCTGCTTCATATCTGGATATTTTACTTAATATTGACTCTAATGGCAGACTGACAACTACATTATATGACGAACGTGATCACTTCAACTTTGCAATCATTAACTTTCTATATCTATGTAGTAATATACCACTTTCGCCTGCTTATGGTGTGTATATCTCCCAGATGATTTGATACGCGAGAGCATGCCATGTGTATAAGAATGTTTAAAGCGAGGTCAACTACTGACAAAAAAGTTGACGTTGCAGGGTTATAACGAATCTCGTTTGAAGTCATCATTTCGCAAATTTTACGGTCGCTATAATGACCTTGTTTGCGATTACAAAGTGTCTCTGGTACATATGTTGAATGATTTGTTTCATACCCTTTGTTAGACTTTCATTTTTCATACTAACTTTAACCACGGGTAATCCAGGATATCTAATTTCGACTAAGGGCTCACGGGGGGTGTGACCAGTCAGCAGAGGATACTTACTTCTCCATGGCACCTGATCCTACCTTCACTTTGTCGGAGGTCCGTGTTCCCCTACACTCGAACTTATATGTTTTTAGGATATATAATTACGATTAACACATTGTTAACTTCAATATTCGATATGTTGACCATGGATATTCCTTGGTAAGTTCCTTTTGAATTGCGAAGATTAACTATACAGGGTGATCAAAGTGATAATGAATAAATTTGGTAATCTAAAACGACGATATATTAAAGGATTTGATATTATTCTCCTAAAATTCAGCTATCTGACTATTGATTTCCTCAAGGACTTTATTTTCAGAGAGGAAATACCCTGTATGAGGTGCCTGATTTGAATACATGCATGTCGGATATCTAAAGGTCGCATTTGTTTCCTTGATTAATTTGATACTTCACATGTAGCTTTGTTATCAAGAGATGATGAACCCTATTCATTGTGGAATGAGAGTTCAAAGGTTAAAGTCACAACAGGACTTCTCTCATGCAAGGGGATATGCCCTGCCTTCCGGAGCTCTTATTTATTTAAATCTTCCAATTTTTATACAAACGATTGAGATGTGAATTATCTTAAATGAATTCAATTCAATTCCAAACTAGATTATATGATATAATCATTATAGGCCATATACTTATTGCTTTATAAACTACTTTGATATATGTACATTCTTGCCAACACTGTACTTCATGTTGTTTCTATTGATAATTGTAGGAGACCGTTGTACACATTTTACCATATACGATGCAATGTACGTCTGGATTATGGGAATGCTGACATTAAAGATTTCTTCTACTAGAGACTGCAATGCATGGCACAGTTTTGTGTTTTTGCTAAAGATTGATTTTAACAATAAATTTGTGTTCATGTTGTGGAAGTGATGATTCACCTGAAACCATCATTTGTGATGGTACATCACTTCCTTTTCAAAGACACATGTGGGAAAAGGATACTGTTAAAATGTTCTTCATTTGTCTTCTTCAAAGTAAGTGGGGCTGTCTTATTTCATAATTCTATACATTAGTACAAAGTTTATGCATGTAAATCTTTCCCTTTACTCTAGGAGATCTTCAAATTTCATTTATCACACAACAGTACAGTTTCCGAGTTCATAATGCAAGTTCGGAAAAACGATATTAACTCGTAGCACAGGTTAATAAGAATGCAAATCATGCAGGGTTATGTGAGGTCAGCGCATGCTGACATAGATACAAAACTTTTACTTTACTACAAACGTTCTTCAAGCCAAAATTCAGGAAATATTAAATCTGGCAACTCATTCCATGTGCCATAAGCACTCATTGAAGATCCTCTATTTATTACTTCTTATAGGCATTTCAATAGAACATTCATACCTGATGTGGATTTACAAAAGCTTTTGAAGAGGTGTTCAGCAGATGGATTAGTTCTTAAAGGAGTGAATACCAGCCCCTGATTGAGAAAGACAAGAAATGTCTGCTGAATGGGATTCCATTCCATTTTGCTTAAGACAGCAGAACCATGGAAAATTACCACAGATCCATTTGAGGAGAGTTTAGAGGTTGCAGAATGAAGTTTTTATTCGCGCGTCTTCAGACCCGTATTGTGGTACAACAATGTCTTTACGTTCGTCGAATGTCCGTCCGGGGTTTTCTGTTCTTGTTTTCCTTTCTCTTTCACATATCAAGCTGAAACTTCCTCGCACCACTTGTCTTCACTAATCTAATATTTTGTATCTAAATCTTTCACATGTTGTAGGTCACTTTTATGAAGACGTAATTGCGAGGACAGGATTTATGTCCTCATAATGCAGTTCTGTCTTTACACACCATCTGTCAGATGGTTAAAATTTCTCCTCACTTTACACGTTTTACTGCTCTCTCTCTCTCTCTCTCTCTCTCTCTCTCTCTCTCTCTCTCACCAAACCTGTGAAGCGAGAACGTCCTCACAATTTTGTAGAAGAGAATACACACATACGTTATGGCGAAAAAGTACATAACACTCCTCCAAGTTTCATTTATTTTCGTCAATTCACTTGTCCTAACACTGAACTTAATACATTTTTCAAATTTTGAATATAATTCAATACTTTGGATCAATACCAACATATGTGAAAGTAGATTGACCATCCTCTTAAGAAACAATACCATTAGTTGACTTTTAACTTTTTGTTATTTGGAATTTCATTTCCCATAAGATTGTACAATATACTGTCAACACATATATGTTCAACATAACCCAGAAAAAAGACTGACATTTAATCAAATCCAGTTTACAAGAGAACAGGATACAATGATCAGTACTTGAAGTAATGCGTAAATAATATACATGTTTTGCTGCATTCACACTAAGCAGTTATATCTGTTTGTATTAGCAATATTGATTGATTGATTGATTGTTTTCCGCCACACTCAACAATTTTTCAGTTATCTGGTGGCGTCCAATTTTACTAGTGGAGGAGAGAAAGCTGATACAATGTACCTGGGAAGAGACCACCGACCTTCCGAAAGTAAACTGGCAAACTTCCCCACATATATCGGCGCGAGCGAGATTCGAACCCGCGCCGACTAGAGGTGAGATACAAATCAACCATAACATCATATATATATATATATATATATATATATATTATATACAGTACACTGCACTTGAATTAAAGAACAATTCATTTATATACATATATACGTGTTATGTTAAGAGTATTGTTAGTTTTTGAAACTCTACAATGTCTTTCTTTGAAATTCAAAACAGAACATTACAAAGTGGGGAAATAATTGCAAATTCTGCATTATTAAGCGGTTTACTAAATTTGGGCAAATTAATCAAATGAAAGTTGTAGGAATTAATGTACTGTTAAAAGAAAAATACATCACCCAAATTCATGAATTACAATATTTGAATTAGTTCCAGGTCTCTACACGTTTCTAGAATTATAAAATTGAAATACTACTGAAAAAAAGCAGGGGATATTGGATTTACAAGGACAATGAAATGCAGATCATGAGGTCAGGAAGGATACAAATGACAGAAAAATATTAAGGAAACATTTGTCAATTTATTCGAAACCTGTGTACAGTCAGTAAAGGACAGATTCTGCAGAATGAGGGTCAACACCAACACGGGGTCACACAGCAAATTTACCACTATTGTGAAACGGAGTCAGTAGCGGGTAAAACCCCCTCGGTTGACCAGACAGGCTCGGATTCGGCGTGGCATACTCCTAACAAGACGCCCCAGGTCATTTTGGAAAGGTTATTCCATTCCTGTTGCAATGCTGCAGCAAGTTCTTGGACATTGGCAGGGGGTTGTTGGCGTAGCCGCTGTCCAAGCATGTCCCAAACATGCTCGATGGGGGAAAGAGGTCCGTACTAAGTGCGGGTCATGGTAATGTGATCATATTCTGCTGTTGGAGATAATCTGTAACGATCCTGGCCCTATGACATCTGGCATTGTCATCTTGAAAAATGAAACGGCGACCATAATGACGAGCAAACGGCACAACATGGGGTGCCAAGATGTTGTCCCGGTATCACTGCCCTGTGACACGTCCAGCAACAACATGCGAGTCCGTTCTGCCGGCAACAATGGTGCCTCCCCATACCATTACAGATCCACCCCGCATACCGATCATGTCTAATGACGTTAACGTCATGGGAACGTTCGTTACGTCGGCCCCTCAAACAGGAAATGACATGAGAACGTCGGGCGTGTACGTGAAATCTGTGCAGTCGATTCCTGATGGTCTGGCCACTCACTACCAAGCCAACATCCCTTTGAAGTTGAGACCTTATCTGATTTGCTGTTACCAGACGATTTCTCAAGGCAGTAGTGTGGATGAATCTATCCTGCGCCAAAGTTGTTGCCCATGGTCGACCGGATCGTAGTCTCTCCCGAACAGACCCTATAGCACGATGTCTCGACCATAATCTGCTGATAACAGACGAGGAAACATTCATTGGCCTTGCCACAGCGACCTGTCTCGTGCCAACCTGTAGCATGCTAAGGGCACGTAAACTCTTATCCTTTGTTAGACGGTGCATGGTCTCTGTTTAATTAACGACTGGAACAACTGATAATCTGATGATTTCTCTTCAAAATCTTCCTTTAGAGTGGCTCTAACCTTCCAATTCAGAGGCATGCAAATTTGTGGCACAACACCTTTGATCATCAGTAGCATCCCGTGCAGATCGCGAGAGTGTGATTGATGTGTTTGGGTGATGAATTTCTTTGGAAATACTTCGTCGTTAAGGAACTATACAACATGGTTTCGTATCCAATTGTATTTGTTAACAGTTTGATCACAAAATACAGTATCCCCTACTTTTGTGAATAGTATATTGCAGATAAAAATTTCCTGTGATAAAACTAAGAAATTCATTTCAAAATTAAGAATTATCTCCCTCATTCATAAGGTCTGATCCATTGCCAGATTTGGCTCCACTGTTTGGTGTGTTTGGTTCTTTCAGCTCTTCCAAGTTTGTTAATATTTCGGATTTCCAACTTTTTTGATTTAAGCATCACTGTAGAGAAATTATTTGTTGAATTGCGGATTTAGTGCATCAAAATTGGTACTGTTTATGCTTTTTTTAATTGAATAAAACAGAAGTGGTCAAATTATGTTAATTTACAATTTAACAACCGGTCGCGGTAGCTCAGTGGTTAGAGCGTTCGCTTCGTAACCGGGAGGTCGTGAGTTCGAGCCCCACTCGTGCCATGGCCGCGTCAAACCTAAGATGAAAAATAGGTAGTGATTGCTCCTTCGCCAAACGCTCGGCATTTAGAAGTGAGAATTACGGGTCTTTCGGATATGACCTTAAAAACGGAGGTCCCGTGTCACGGTAGGCGTTGGCACGTTAAAGAACCCTCACTGCTACGGCCCTGAGCGCTAAGCATAGGTCTAAATTTGTGGAACTTCACCTACAGCTGGTGACGTCTTAATATGAGTGAAAAATTCTCGACGGGACGTAAAACAAACAAACAATTTAACAATCCTTCCAACACAAAATGTACTATTTTCCAAACCGTTTCGAAATTCAAATTGACATAAAAAGTTTCAAGTGAATAGGTTTAAGTAATAAACGTATAATGTATATGAACCAATGCAATAAGTAGTGAACCAGTACTATTACACAACTATAGCATCCTGCTTGGTAGTGCTCAAAAGCTGAGTAGCCAACTTCCATTATTACAACGGACACTTTTGTAGTAACATCAAGTTCAGACACTATGAAAACCAAGTTACACGAGAAATCTTCCGTAAAAAGCAAGACACAAGAAAGGTTATGTAATTAGCTAGAGCATATACAGCATGACCATTTCTTTGCAATAAAGTCATTGTATGATGAAGACATTTTCATGCATTTAAAATGGCACCAGTACAACCCACAGTCATCAGAACCAACCTGGAAAAATAATGACAGATTAAGAATTTAAAAAACGCGCACATAAACATATATTCTGGCTTGTATTATAACCATTCAAATTTATTGTATATTTTTCTCATTAGATACTTTAGTTTTGTTTAATCTATCTTGCATTAAAACAAATGAAGAACAGTATCAACTTGATATATCCAATTTTTCCTTTCACGCTTTCATTTTTCCTGCAAATTTGCAAAGGCTAAGTAAAGTGTCATCATCTGTCAGTAAAACGACAAAACTATATATATAATGCAAGTTACTAGCCTATCTCCAAGACCGATTGATTGATTACATATTGTCTAACGTTCCGCTCGAGAATTTTTCAAGACGTCACCATTGCCGGAGAAGGGCTGCAAAATTTAGGCCTATGCTTGGTGCTTATGGCATTTGAGCAGGGAGGGGGATTTTTATCGTGCCACACCTGCTGTGACACAGGGCCTCGGTTTTTGCGGTCTCATCCGAAGGACCGTCCCATTTAGTCGCCTCTTACGACAAGAGGTTCTGAGGATCTATTCAAACAACTCGGATCCCCACGCGGCTCCAAGACAGAGAATATTCAAACTGTTAATATGACAACATACTATCTTGCAGATGTCAATTTTTCACATGCATGCACACACACATGCAAACACATTGACCTATTGTTATTCATCTTGCCCATGAAGCATGACATATTTCCAAATAATAAAATACCCTGAAATACAATGATTTTGGATATTTCCACCCCTGTTTCCCCATATTCTATGAATAATCTTTTCATTACTATTTAGTATTTTGGTTCTTTCAGCTCTTCCGATTTTGTTATCATTTTGGATTTCCAACATTTTTGACTTGAGCATAACTGAAGAGACATTATTTGTCGAAATGCGCATCTGGTGCATCTAAATTGATACTGGTTTTTTTGTTTGTTTTTTTTAATTCATAAGTATATATTCTTTTCCCATCAATACATATCTCTGCATTTTTTTTGTCATAAATAATTCACAACATTTTCACCCATAGACATGTGGGAGCAATATATGTCAGTGTGATAGGCTTATTTATTCTAATAACTGGATGTTTCTTTAATGAAGAACCACTGCAAAAATCAAAGAAAAGAATCTCTTCCTCTAATATCTTTTTTTACAAACTATAATATCATACAACTTTTAGAATAATTGCAAGCAAATAAAAAAGCACATAACTTAATTTTCAAACTTATTCCACTGTCCACATCGATATCTTTTCACTGATGTCTATAAAGGCCTTACCTACACAGATATATAACCACTTTGGTTTCAGAACCCGTAATGGTTTTATCTGATGCTCATGTATTGAAATTTTCCATGCCCAAAGAAAGAAACTTATTTTTGTCACTATACCTATATTATATACTTAAATATATACTCAAGTTGAAATTACCATACGGCATAGTATTCCGCAACGATTACTGTCTTGTTTGATATGTGGAATTGTGTCTACGCTCTTAGACTCCTGTTCTTCGTGCTTCTTCTCAGGAAATTTCAACAGAAAAAGATGTAGAAATCTATAATTTTACACATTTTTGAGGTTGGAGTATCATTTCCAAAGTTGTTTAAGATAGAAAGATAAACAGAATACAAACCTACATCAAGTAAGGGTAAAAGCAAGACCATTGGGCAAAATGGAATTATTTCTGTACTTTGGGAAATTAACACAATGAGTTTAATTTCAATTTGTTCACAACCTATCATTTTACTGCTAAGGCAAACCTATAGTGAGACACTCGTACCGCGCAAAAGAAGCAACCCACCAACAACCCCTGCGACACCTGTGGTGAAACCGGACATTGGTCACCATACTGCCCACAGAAAACCGCGAAGAAGAGTAAACAGCGCGATCCAATGTATCAGTGTGGCCAGGCGGGTCACTGGATCGCCGAGTGTCCGAAAGAGCAGAAAGAGATTTTGAGTACTGTTGTATTTCTATTGCTGTTCATTTAATAAAACAAAGTGTTAACTTAAAAAAATCCTTTATTCTTTTTTAAACAAAATATTGGAAAACTTAGAAAATATACAATTCAAAAAAAGTAGTGGATATTGGATTTACAAGGACAATGAAATGCAGATCATGAGGTCAGGAAGGAAACAAATGACAGATAAACATTAAGGAAACATTTGTCAATTTATTCGAAACCCTGTGTACAGTAAAGGACAGATTCTGCAGAATGAGGGTCGACACCAACACAGGGTCACATAGCAAATTTACCACCATGGTGAAACGGAGTCAGTAGCGGGTAAAACCCCCTCGGTTGGCCAGACAAGTTCGGATTTGGCATGGCAATTTGGGGAAGGTTATTGCATTCCTGTTGCAAAGCTGCAGCAAGTTCTATGACATCTGGCATTGTCCTCTTGAAAATGAAACGGCGGCCATAACGACGTGCAGACAGAATAGTATATCACAGGGTCAACATGCAACTTTTTTATGAGTTTTTACGAAATAACATGGTTATTTCTTTTCGATTTTCTAAGGAAATAACAGAGTAAATACATAGCTCAACCCACACTTAACGCTCTGCACCTGCATCCGACCTTGCACTAGCGGCCATAACGACGTGCAAACAGAATAGTATATCACAGGGTCAACATCTAACTTTTTTATGGATTTTTTCGATTTTCTAAGGAAATAACAGAGTAAATACATAGCTCAACCCACACTTAACGCTCTGCACCTGCATCCGATCTTGCACTAGCTGCCCCCCCCCCCCCCCCCCCCCTCTCTCTGCTCTCGAGTGCACGCACTTGACCTCTTCCTATCGAGACGAAAAACTTGCCCTCAAAACTGCACTCACTTGACCTCGCTATCGAGGCGGAAAAGTTAACATCAAAAGTGCATTCAGTTGACCCACCCATCGGGGCGCATTATACTACTATGGCTTGTAATACTCTTCAAATTTTAAAATCGACAACGTAACTAAACAACACAACTAAATATCGATACTCACACTCAGTAATCTGGGTGTATTCTCAATTTGCCGAAAACTTTTCACAGTGAAATTTTAGTTTCAAATAGACTAGTGCTTTCATGATGGTGAACAAATAGATAATCTACAGATAATGATAGACGGATATATATTCGATCTAGAATTATGTAAGTTGATATAATTGTATACTTAGTTGCAAGCTTATTTTTTCTTTTCAACATGACTGCAACAAAATCATATGAATATTGATTTGTTATAGCGATTAAAAGAAAACTATAATATTTTGTATTTCTAATTGCAAAAATATAGTATAGCATTCCTTATTTTTGGTTTAAAATCATTTTTTCAAAGTTGTAGTTAATAAGAGATAAATATGAATTCATTTAAGAGTTTTAGTCATAAAATTATATGTTCGATTTTTGAAAATTCTTATGTTAAATGACAGTTTCCTTTTACTCTTGCGCATGCGTTCCTTTTCATGTTGTCTTCGTTATATCCTTTCACTTTGGAGTTCCGAATGACTATGCAAAGACAAAAGACTGAATGCTTCATGAACGGTGAGTGAATGATGAACGCTTTGTGAACTGTGAACGCGATCGCTTCATGAAGATAGCGTATATATTTAACAAACCCTCACAAACTTGCATGTATTTATATTGTTTCTATAAATATTGCTGTCTATATATATGTTTTCAGGACCAAAATACAAATTAGTTTATAAACTAATTGTGCTATCCTGGTAAAATAAAGGACATTATTATTATTATTATTATGAAGGCAAAACTGTGAACGGAGAACGCATGAACACACAGCGAACGAACGGCAAGCGAAGAGAAATATGAAAAAGTAGAACTTTTCTGGGACTGTACCTGAACTCTGGGTTATGAATTTAACAAATTTTGTAGAGAGCTCAATGCCCATTATAATCAAGCGAACATTTTGTCTCCTTTAAGCCCAGAAGCAGAGAAGATTTTCTTTAATGTATTTTCAATGTATGAACAACTTGGTTGCATCCTGAATCCAGGGGTAATGAATTTCACAGGTTTGGTAAAGGGTTTATTGCTCATTATAATCACGCCACAGTTTGAATGAGTGATGTCCAGAAGTAAAAAAGATTTTTGATGGTTTTGGACTCACCCCTCTGACACCTGGGTTAGAAACCATGAAAATTCAAAACTTTTGGTTTCCCTTCACCCATAAACCAAAAACTAGTTCATCCTTCCAGAGAAGAAACTGAAAATGTTCAAAAGTTTATGACTGACAATGAAAGATGAAGACGGAAACAGATAGCAAAAAGTCACCTGAGGAACCTAAAATTTAAACAAGACCAATTAGATGTCTGGACAAGAGTCACTGTAGACATCTCATATACCCCCCCCCCCCAAAAAAAAATAACAAAAACCCAAAAATAAAAAAATAATGCACAAACTATATACACTCTAGATTCCACATTTCATAAAATGTTGAATATGCCAAAGAAACATTTTAATAACATATATTGCAAAGCATTGGCTATGTTGAACATGATTAAAATCACAGTAAAAAATTGTCAACTTTCAGGATAATAGGAGATGCAAATCTTTAATATGTATATAAACACCGTGCAAAGTTGAATAATATTAATGTGGAACTTTTCGAGCTACAGAGTACACAAAATATGCATAGACAATAGCATAAATAGCAAAGAGGCCAAGTTTAACATGATAAAAATAACAACAAAAATATGACAAATTTCCTCATAATAAGAGGTGCATATCTTCATTATGTATATGAACAATGTACAAAGTTTGAATAATACTAGTTGGATACTTTTTGAGTTACAGATTACACAAAGTATGGACCCATAAACACGATGGACGAACGAGCGGACAGAGGTTTTATTACACAAACTCAAGTCCTTCGGGCAGCAATGCGTGGAATGTTTTGAGTGAAGATGTAAGAAACTCAACAAGTGTTGCACGTTTTTAAAGGTTTCTTGGAGATTACTACCATACACTTTAGTTTCATTTTGTATCTAAAAGTATTTACATGTATCTTGCATTCTTAATTATTTCTTAAGTCTATATCGTATTTACATCTTCTAATCTGTATTTAGTTTACTAATATCTGTCTGCATGTATGTTATATGCAGACCATATTGAAAACTAGCATTAATGTTAAATATGTAATCCTGGATAAACAAAGGGTTTATTACCATTATTATGGAGTGCAGCGACTACGACACCTGCTGTCACCATTGGTGACGCAGGTAATGAACAATGAGCAATAAAATTCAGTAATTCTCGAAATGCATATCTCAACAAGGAACATTAAATATCACTATGAAAAATCTGAAAAACTGAATAACCTCATTGTTTAAGTAGGGAAGCTATTTCTATGAAATCCATTAACCTCATTTGCATACAGTAATAACCTCAGCACAATTAGCATTTTCCCCCCACATTGATTACAACATTGCAAAATGTACTACACATTCTGAACATCATAGAAATAATCTTTACTACTCCACATATTTTTTATCCACACCTAATTTAGAACACTAATTCAAAGTATCATTTACATGTACTAAATGTAGCTCACTTGCAGCACCTTTAATGTTTCAATCACATACAGACTACAGTATAATATGTTTGGGATTTTCTTATGTATTTTAGATATGAAAAGAAATGTTTTCTAGATACACAATCATTTAAAACAAACACATATTTAAAGAATCTGAAACCGCAACATCATAAATGCAAATTTCTAAACTTTATGTCTATTCATGTAAGCTATGTATTTAGTTATCTGTAAAATCTTAATCAATCCACAAAAACTGAACCCCACAAAAACTGATTCTGCAGTAATGCATAGTTAATTCTGAATTTCCTACATTACAAGATTTTAGGCAATACAAACAATGAATGCAAAATATATCAAAATGCAAATTACTGCTCAAGTTCAACTTAGAATGTACATACGAGGGTTGTCCGATATGTAATGTGTATTGTACGATATCTCAAAAGAATTCCACTCAAATAGTGAAAAGAACATTACATCCCTTCAAAGTTTGAAATACATAATTTCAATCTCTGAATCCATTTCTGAAATGCGTCACGAAATGCTGATTTAGGTGGACTTCCGAGACACTGACTGATGGCTGAGCCAAGGGCTTGTCGGGACTTGTAACGACGACCAGATAAGAACTTTTTTAAGTTTTTGAAAAACGAAAATGTTGCATGGGGCTAGATCTGGAGAGTATGGTAGGTGTAGCAAGACAGTAACCTTTTTCAACTTCAAAATTGCTTCACAAGCTCAGATGTATGTGATGGAGCATTATCATGGATTAGAGGAACATGCCTAAATTCTGACACATGGTGTCATTTATGATAATATTTCTAGAGCTTTTTAAGTATAACATCTCGGTAATACCGACCTGTAACACTTTTGCCCTTCGACACCGGGATTTGTACGGCTATACCATCACATGAGAAGAATATGCAATAAAGAACACTCTTTGTGCTTATGGTTCTTTTGGCAACTACAGGCCTTCTACCGTGTTTATTTAGCCATATTTTGTTTCCAGTTTTTCTTACTGGTTCGAAACAGTGAACCCATGTTTAGCGGTGTGTACTCGTACCCGATTTTGGTCACCTGACAATATATACGGTATCCATCTTGCAAAAATATTTCGTACTTTAAAATATGCTTCAAAACGAAATGCACCCACGATAGCAATATGCCAACAGCTTTGGCAGTATCACGTATCGTGTACCTGCCATCACTTTCAATTATGAAATTCCCTGACTTTTGCCTTGCCTGTTACAGTTACAGGTCGACCAGAGTTTGCTGCATCTTTGACGGACTTTGCAGCAGCCACAAATTTCTTTCTCCACCTACGAACCTAAGATACTTTATCAAACCTATAAACGTCCCCCAATTAGTAAAAATCTGTATTACCGAATGATCGAGTTTTGTGTGAACTTTTATAGAAGCTCTAATTTCTTCAATATTCTCAACCCGTTTTCCAATGGTGGTCAACGACTGGCTCTATTGAAATGACTTTAAGTTTAAATCTAGGCGGGGGTGAAGGCTCGTGTTTATATCATTGGAAAGGTATTGAATAGCGCTATTCAAGCTTATGATCATCCATGAAATCGTACAAAGCGTTATCGATTGATTGATTAAATATTGTTTAACGTCCCGCTCGAGAATCTTTCACTCATATGGAGACGCCACCATTGCCGGTGAAGGGCTGCAAATTTAGGCCTATGCTCGGCCTTTGAGCAGAGAGGGATCTTTTACGGTCCACACCTGATGTGACACGGGACCTCGGTATTTGCGGTCTCATCCAAAGGACAGCCCCATTTAGTCGCCTCTTACGACAAGCAAGGGATATTCAGGATCTATTCTAACAACCCAGATCCCCACGGGGAGAAAGCGTTATCGTGCTGTGGTACAATACACATTACATATCGAACAGCCCTCGTACACCATAAACTATAACATTCCCTTTTTTCAACTCCATGATTAAAACAAATACACGAAATAAACACAAAAATAAACTATTCAACCTGTTGATCTCACATTCCCCAAACCCCTAAATTTATTAAAAGAGTGAAACAAAACGTATTGAAATATACATATTAAGTTGGTCTGCCACAAGTATGTGAAGTGTATTTTGTATTCAAATTTTTAACACATCTTTAAACTATTCCCACAGTTTAAAATTTAAGTAAAAATACTAAAAGCTAATATTCTTTTTATTTGGTTGTACATCTATGACTCTTAATTATTGTTATTCACAGTATGTGCCAGTCTAGTACAT
Source organism: Ostrea denselamellosa (assembly GCA_024699665.1). NCBI lineage: Eukaryota > Metazoa > Mollusca > Bivalvia > Ostreida > Ostreidae > Ostrea > Ostrea denselamellosa. Next base: position 29,407,319 of record JAMZEH010000005.1, on the reverse strand, counting down.
GGTTTCAGTTCATATAAGTGAAAATTGCTCATAACCTGTGAGTTACAAGATTGTTCTCTGAAAACTGTATATCACTGTCGTCAGGCGTTTTGTGTCTACTGAATCTCAGAGTAAATACTTGCTGTAAAGTTTGTTAAATTTGTTTTTTTTAAAGTTGTAAGTATTGGAGTAATATCATTCAATGTCCATTTCAGTGTCACTTAATTTGGTAATGGGGACTGGCAGTGAAAGATTAGTTTCCCCAAATGTGTAAGGAATCTCCATGTCACTTGTACTTTCCTGAAAATTTAGGCTACCGAGAATGGTAGACATTCCATCTACTTGTGTATCAATGTCACTCAAAGATTCCTCAATATTTGAAGAAGTTACTGACAGCAGGTCAGAAGACTTGGACACAGACTTTTCACTGTAACTTCTGTCTCTCCCAAATGTCTGACTTGCTGTCTCTGGGATATTTTCAGCTGCATACTTTACAGGCATAGGTGATCCACTTGATATGTCTCTAGTTAGTTCTGTGATTGTATCCAATGATTTGCGAGATCTACATTCTGGAACTTGTCCTTCTTTGAGAGCATAATAATTTTCAATAGGATCTCCCTGCAGATCTGGGGGTAATGGTCCACCATGTTCCAAATGAACCAAAAGACTCTCTGTCCAGATAATGACTCGGTCAAAGGTTGGTCTAAGAAATTAATGTATATCTTTGAATTATTTGCTACACCTTCATGTACACATCAGTAATAGTAAATCAAAAAGATTTATACAGCACATTTTCCAAAATCTTCTACTATGAGTTCATGCATTGTAAATATCATTTTATATAACAGAATTGGAAGTTAAGGACAAGAAACTTTGATCATGATAGAGTTAACATATTACCACAGAATGTAAGGGGATATGTTCAAATATGATGTTTTACTAAATATTTCTGTTCTACATAACTTCATAGATTTATCAGATTGAGGGGAAATGTAGAATATTTCCCCTGTAGGCTAGTATGTATTAAAGTTTAATTTACAGTGTACTAAATATCAAGAAATCATACGAGAATCAGTTGCAAATCATGTACATACTAACTGCACAACATATATTTTTAGCTCACTTGAGCTGGAAGCTCAAGTGAGCTTTTCTGATTGTTCATCGTTCGTCTGTAAATTTTCAACTTCTCCAGAATGACAGCTTGGCAAAAAGCATCCTAAGGTGAAGAGGATTCATATTTGTTCAAATGAAGGAACATGCCCACTTCAAAGGGGGAATAAAAATCCAAAAATAGGGTGGGTCATTTAAAGTTATATGAAAGCTTCCTGACAAAGAGCAGATTCAAGTTTGTTCAAATCATGACCTATGGTGTGTGTGTGTGTGTGTGTGTGTGTGTGTTGGGGGGGGGGGGCGCACACACAATAGGGGATCAAAGTTATATATATATATATATATATATATATATAAATATATATATATATATGAAAAATCTTCTTCTCAAGAACTACTGGGTCAGTAAACCTCAAATATACATGAGAGCTTCCTAACATAGTGTGGAGTCAGGTTTGTTAAAGTCATGGCTCCTGGGGTAGGTTGGGGACACAACAGAGGATCAAAGTTCAACATGTGAATATATACAGTAGGGAAAACCATTAAAACTATTCTCAAGAACCACTGGGTCAGACAAGTTCAAATTTACATAAAAGCTTCCTAACATAGTGCAGATTCAAGTTTGTTAAAATAATAGTCCCCCTTGGTAGAGAGGGGCCACAATAGGGGATCAAAGCTTACATGTGAATATATAGGAAAAAGTATTTTTTCTCAAAATCCACTTTGCAGAAACATAGAAATTTACATGAAAGCTTCCTGCTATTGAACTAGATTCAAGTTTGTGCACATCATGGTCTTTGGGGGAGGGGGGGGGGGGGGGGATTAGTAGAATGGGACCACAATAGGAGATCAAAATTTCATATCGGACAAATCTTTAACAATGTCTTGGAAGTATTTATGCTAGGGTTTCATATTTTGTATATATACCAGCTGTAAAAAGAAATAGTGCAGTTTAGTAATTTCATTTATACATTCATATATGAACTAGTCCTCATTAACGGGGACCTTTACAGGTGTTCCCAAACATTCCTCCATGTAGTAAGTGGTGTCAATTATTTTAAGAGAAGTGATTTCGACCGTAAAAATTGGTGTAACATCTCAATATACAGCTATTTTATTACGTTCAGCCAATTTCAAAGTGAAACAAATCAGTTATAAAAATCTAAAAATTCACCAATCAAAATTTCGTGCATGTGCACATGCACAATTGACCTTGTCAATGTTTGGAAAGTCAAATATAAAACTACAAATACACACAATAATTCCTGCCTACATTTTCAACTCGTATACATGTATTTTAACAAGAGGCTCACAGACCTTAACTGTCACACGAGTGTCGTAGCCCATATAGAGACCTGTCAGGGAGTCTCATATTTGCATTTAAGCCTCATTCACAAGTCTTTTGTTCACAGCTTTATGATCGTTCTAAATATGCACACAATTACCATTCAATTACAACTGAAGATGAAGTTTAAAGCATTTAAATCAGCCCATATTTCCCTGACAAAGGTGTCGTGAATTTCACAATTTTAGTAAAGGGCTTCATGGACATAATAAACATGTTTTTCTCCATCATGTGTGGGAATAGGAAAGATTTTTAACGCTTTCGTTCCCAACCATAAGACCCTGGGGGAGCTATGATCTTAAGTTTCACAATTTACATTCCTTTTATCCTTACAGTTTTTGTCCCACCCCTTACACTCCAAGGGAGCAGGAAATCTGAAATTTACAATTTGTGTCCCCCTTCTCCAAAAGATGCTTCACACAAAATTTCAGAGGAATTGGAATGGTAGTTAAGAAGAAGTTACAAATATTCAACTGTTAACACATTTAGTCACTGATCATTTTGGCCCCACCTTCAAACCAAAACCCTACCCTTGAGATCATGAAATTTACAATTTTGGTAAAGGGCTACCTGCTCTTTATAAATATAAATAGCATTAAAAATGTTTTAAATGGTTTACATATAAATGCCATATACAAAGTTTGGTCTTGCCTTGGGATCAAAACCTCTACCCTGGGGATTATGAAATTTACAATTTTAGTAGAGGCCTTCCTGATCTATATTATTATGCATTTAGTTTTTCTAAGAAAGACCCCTCCCTGCTCAAAGGCCATAAGCGCCGAGCATAGGCCTAAATTTGCAGCCCTTCACCAGCAATGATGACTTCTCCATATGAGTGGAAAATTCTCGAGCGGGACGTTAAACAATATATAATCAATCAATCCAAGAAATGTGCAGTACTAAAGATTTTTTTCAGTTGGTCTTTTTTAACAGTTTTCGCCTTGTCCCTAAAGCCCCAGTGGGGCAGGAGTCCTGAAATTTATGTCACCTTGTCCCAAAGATTCTTCATACCAAATATCAAAAGGATTGGAATAGAAGTTGTCAAGAAGATTGATTGATTGTTTGTTTGTTTTACGTCCCGTCGAGATTTTTCACTCATATTGAGACGTCACCAGCTGTAGGTGAAATACCACAAATTTAGACCTATGCTTAGCGATCAGGGCCGTAGCAGTGAGGGTTCTTTAACGTGCCAACGCCTACCATGACACGGGACCTCCGTTTTAAAGGTCATACCCGAAAGATACGTGATTCTCACTTCTGAATGTAGAGCGTTTGGTGAAGGAGCAATCACTACCTATTTTTCGTCTTGGTTTGACGCGGCCATGGGACAAGCGGGGCTCGAACTCACGACCTCCTGGGTACGAAGTGAATGCTCTAACCACTGAGTTACCGCGACCAGTTTATCAAGAAGTTAAACATGTTCAATTGTTAACACATTTAGTCACTGACCATTTTGGCCCCACCCTCATACCAAAACTCCTATCCCTAGGATCATGAAATTTGTAAATTTAGTAAAGGGCTTCCTGCTTATTAGTTTCAATTTTGTATCAATAGCATTAATGAAGATGTATTTGATATGTTTTACTCATAAATACCATATACCAAGTTTGGCCCGGCCCTGGGGTCAGAACCTCTACACTGAAAATCGTAAAAGTTATAATTTTGGTAGAAGACGTCCTGCTCTACATTACTATGCATTTAGCTTTTCTTGCAAATGTGCAGTTTTAGAGAAGATTCTTTAACACTGGCCATTTTTGGCAGTTTTTGCCCTGCCCTTAAGAATCCTGAAATTTACAATTTACGTCCGCCTTATTCCAAAGATGTTTCATACAAAAGAATTGAAAATGTTCAATCAGTACTCCTTGCTTGTCGTAACAGGTGACTAAATGGCTGTGGTTCTTCGGATGAGACTGTGAAAAAAGAGACGCATGTCACAGTACATGTGGCACAATAAAGGTCCCTCCCTGCTCAACGTCCGTAAGCACCGAGCATAGGCCAAAATTTTTCAGCCCTTCAATCAGCAATGCTGACGTCTTCATATGAGTGAAATATTCTCGAGAGGGATGTTAAACAATATTTAATCAGTCAACCTATCTAAATGCCGTGCGTTTGATGAAGAAGCAATCGCTAGCTATATTAATGTCTTATGTTTGACGTGGCCATGGCACGATAGGACTCGAACTCACGACTTCCCGGTAGCAATTGATTGATTGTTTGTTTTACGTCCTGTTGAGAAGATTTCACTCATACTGAGACGTCATCAGCTGTATGTGATGTACCACAAATGTGGACCTACAACTGTATGCTTAGCAGTGAGGATTCTTTAATGTGCTATGGCCTACTGCAACACAGGACCTCCATTTTTAAGCTCATATCCAAAAGACCTTTGATTCTCACTTCTAAATGCAGAGCCTTTGGCAAAGGAGCAATCACTTACTTTTGTTAACGTCTCAAGTTTGACACAGCCATGGCACAAACGAAGCTCGGACCCAGTACCTCCCAGTTACAATGCGAACATTTTACCACTGAGCTACTGTGACTGTTGTTTAAAATCATCGTATATTTAATGTTTTCTTTGCTTGTTTGTTACTAATTTGTTATTAACTCGTCTTGAGATGTCACCAGCTTTAGGTGAATTACCACAAATTTAGAATCCTTGGCTGTTGCAGTCAGGATTCTTTATTGTGCCAATGCCTGTCGAGACACTCGCGGACTCCATCCCATTTTTAAGGTCATCTGACAATTTAATATTTAATTTAGTCGGGTTTAGAAGCAGAAACATTAGCTCTTATGAGTTATTTTCAGAGTACACGTACATAAAAAAAAAAGTCTCATTAGGGAAACGCATACACATACAGAAATTCATTACAAAGTAAGTATGCTAAATATAACACTAAAGTGGTTAATGAGCTGCACCGTCCCCAGTAATAGTAATAAATTACTTTATAAAAATGTAGACCCTATTGTTCCAGATGTAAAATAATTATTTAGGACAATATGTAGTTGATTTACCTGTGAATTACGTATACACTCATGGCTACACGTATACACCAGTGAGGCTTTAACTTGCCAAGACTGTTGCTACACAGACCTTATTTTCAAGGTCATATCCGAAAGACTGTGATTCTCACTTCTAAATTACAAATGTCTGGTGAAGGAGCAATAACTACCTATTTTTAAGCCTTATGCTTGACGAGGAGCATTTACATCTTACCAAAAACACATTTAACGATATTCCAAAGAACAAAAACTGTTGAGGTTTTTAGGAACTGGTCCGGGTAATCTTGTAAAGGTATCCCAAGATTAACTATATTATTATTCATTCGATATCAATGACTTATTATGTATTACTGACCATTTTTCTAACATCAACAGTTGCAAAAAAGCAGACAAACGTTAATACAAATAACTCCTTCTCTAAATGATGGGGGTGGGGTTAAGGGTGTAGAATTTTTGTTGTTGTTGTTTTTGTGTTTGATTTTCCCCGTTCATTTCGCTTTCAGGGTATATTTTAGGATATGACCAATAAACCTTGATGCTATTGAATAAGTTGATTACATTATATACAGCCTTCAAAAATGTGTTTTAGTTTTCAAAATATATCCTTTCCACAGCCGGAGATTTTCAAGAATAGTTCACCAAAAGAGAAAGAAGGGTGGGGGTGGGTGGGGGTAATACTATTACCAAAAAGTATGTGCAATAGACTTTTGTTTTTGCAATTAGGGTGCAATTTTTTCACCTTTCCTTTCTTCTGTCACTTTGTACATGATACAAACGTTAATGCAAATAATTCCTTCTCTGAATGAGGGGAAGGGGTTAGGGGAGGGGTTATGGGTGTAGATTTTTTTGGTGTTTTTTTTTTTTTTGTTTTGTTTTTTGTTTTCTGTTCATTTCACTTTCACGGTTGTATTTTCAGTAAATGACCTCTAAACCTTGATGTTAATAAGTTGATTATATTATATACAACTATATATATATATATATATATATATATATATATATATATATTTATTCTACAACGTTTGACAAAAAGGTGAAGCTAAGAAACTGCCAAGAAACTGGTAGACGAATGCTCTTAAACAAATGAGACATGCATACTAATAAGGTTTGCTGAAGGTTAAGGAACTACTTATTTTAAGTGAACTGTGAAGGTTAATAAATTGCTTGGGGAAGGCCTTCCAATATGACATGGGATATTAACTTTAGCATTTCTTTGAATTCTTTTGCAGTTTGTACTTACAAAGAAAAAAATCATATAAAAATATGATTTCATTGGTAGAAGCCTAAATATTTCACACCATCAGGAATGAAGATATTACTCTTTGATCAACTGCATGCACAGAAACTAAAGAAAATAATCCGAGAAAAGTGTGCATTCCACTTTAAGAGAAGAATGCTATTTCACACTACTTTGGATTATATATATATAATTTTACGTCTCGCTTGAGAATTTTTCACTCATATGGAGACGTCACCATTGCCAGTGAAAGGCTGCAAAATTTAGGCCTATGCTTGGCGCTTCAGGCCTTTGAGCAGGGAGGGATCTTTATCGTGCCACACCTGCTGTGACATGGGGCCTCGGTTTTTGCAGTTTCATCCGAAGGACCCCCCCCCCCTTTTAATCGCCTCGTACGACAAACAAGGGGTACTGAGGACCTATTCTAACCCGGATGCTCACGGGGTTACTACTTTGGAAAAAAATCAAATGCTTTATGAAGATAACTAATGCAAAGGCAACGTTCACATTTTCATAAATACCTGTTCACTGGCGTATATAAACATAATGATCAATTTTAACTTCTCCTATGACTTCTCTCAAACTAAACAATTACCGCAATAGCACATTTTCGAGTTATTGCCAGGACACGTTTTTACCTGAATTTACAAGCACCCTCAGATTTGGTTAACCCTACTCATTTCCGGTTTTAAAACCTAAATATAAAGATTTAATATGACGGAAAAAACTTCTTCAATCAATTATTTAAAGGAAAGTTCCAGAACTTAAGTGCTTTCTTGTGGATCGAGGGGTATCATGTTCCTTTGGTTGAAAAATTTATTTAGTTACGTTGTGAGGACTCGCATTAGAACTGAAGTGATAGGTATTTTCAACTTCTGACCACGGATCTTTTTTTCTGTGTCAGAAAGGGGTAGAATGTAATGTTTTCCATACAACCATATTTTCCTATCTTCCTTGTGTCCATACTGCAGCCTTCCACTGAGCAGCACTATGTCATTTTTTTATCCCCCCATTTATTCATAACACTATCACTAACAGACGCTATTTTACTGGACGTATCGAAGACTAATCAAATTATGAAATCATGTAATCACGATATATAAAATCTAGAATACCCACGTGTTCCGGCAATAACTCAAAAATGTGTTATTTAGAACAAGTACCATATTTACATAACAGTGGTTAAATCACATGCACTAAACTGCATGTTCACATAAAATATGGGGGTGGAGATTTATATGTTATGTGAAAAAAATTACATTGCATATAATTAAATACCTTTTATTTAGAGAGATGGGTTGCAAAACTAAATCTTAATACTAGTACAATGTATGTCAATTACAAAAGAAGGGGGATGAAAAGAACCATCTCCATCATCTCTGAGTTTTAAGTTCCTATGTTGATTATCCTCATATTTTTGTGACTTCATAGTTTTCAGGTTTTATTTTCTTTTAAAAATCCTTATTCGGAAAACAACAATGGGCAATATAGAAATAAGTCTTTTGTAGGACTCAGTAAGTACCATTCAAAGTTCGAAAAATTCTTTCAAAAAGTTGGTACTTTTATTTAAGAAATGCATTTTATTTTTGAAATATACATAAGGGTATGAACTACAACTCTTCACACCTGCATATTTCTTTAAGCATGTTAACCCTTAGACTGCTATGTATAGGAACTGAATGTATAGGAATGAGAGCACCAAACCCCCGGATGCGTAACCCGGACGCAGTTTATCTCAAGATTGAGCGGAAGTATAAATGTTTAAGTGTGGCGTGATTGGCTAATATCAAGAGTGAAATTATTTGAAATTGAGAGAAATAATATGAAGTTTAAATTAATTGTCAGGATGAAAAATTATCGGACGAAATCGAGAAATGACCGAGGAAATTGTCATGGTAGGGGTGTGTTTGAAATGAAAGGTGTAATTTACTGCAGATTGCTATGTGTTGTAAAAACAAAAACAAAAAAAACTCTATATATTTTTTGTCGTTTTTTATTAGCACTTGGAACGAACTTTGAAATCTTGGCGGTCATTTATCTAAATTTAATTTCGTTAATTAGTGAAAGGACCAAATGTTAGTATTGAGGTCTATGGGAAATGAATTGGTACTCTTTTCCCTTTAGGTCCTCCACCGGTAATGGTGACTACTGTCGTTTTTCACGACCAATCAAATTTCTGGTTTTCCCCCAAGGCCTTGCTTTGAATAAAACAACTAAAGCTATTTGTAAAATGGTATTTGATTGGTCAAATGATATTTTCAGAAGGTTTCCAGAGATTTCTTAAGGATAAAATGAAAGCTATAGAGATGCAAACGTCCGAGTGAATATTTTAAACTGAGAAAAATGGCGAACACAAACTGCCGTAACACGAAGAATATTTTGAACTTTCACAACAATGATAGATCTAGAATGGTTTTGAAGGATTTATTGATGAAGTCTATGCCTTGGGGAACAGAAATGTTTGATGTCCGACTTCATGACAGACAATAACCGCGAGTTGATGCTCGATTGTAAGAAAGGTTGGTCTCATGTTGATGCCACTCCAATGAACACAAGTTGACTGGAAACGAAACAATAAATGTTCACATGGATAATTAAAAACCTTTTTTGTATCTTAAACTGTTAATCAGCAATGAATTCCTTAATATTGTGGAACAAACCAATATTTATGTATAGAGACGGGTGCTCGCAGGTTATAAATGGCATCTGATATATCTCGCCAAAATGAGCATTGATTTTATTTTGTTTTACTTGTCCTTTAAAAATGACAAAATTAAAAACAAAAAGCTAACAATGTGTGTGACTTATTTCATATACTATATACAATGACTCATTTGGTTCTGAAATACAAAAGGAGAGTTTATATGAATGGAATGAAGAGTGGAATTAAATTGATTCATCAAATTTTGATTAATTTTTGCATTTAAACTTATCTGGAGTGTTTACTACAAATATTATGAGCAAATAGTGACAGCATTAAAATCTTCATCATTTTCTCATCAATTTTCATACAAGTTTTGTACCCATAGGATGAGAATTGGCTGAGATACAAGGATTTGAAAATTAACTGTTTGTTGTCATAAGATCTGATAAATTAATTCAGCAGTGGCAGCCATCATGGCAAATTTTATTCAGCAGCCTAAGGGTTAATTTAGTGTCAATGCTACAAAATTGAAGAATATCATTAATAAATGTAAAATTCATCCACTAATGCACTTTCTTCTTTACCGTCAGTAGATGACACTGTGCATATTTTTCATTTTCACTTTTTAACATGAAAGTTTTCCATTAGTGAACAATTTATCAATAATGGTTATGATGGTGCATCATTAATGATATAATTTTTTGCACTAGCGCACGCAAATTTTATGCATTTGTCAATGCAAAATTTACCAATAGTGGATTTTATATCACTAATACGGTTGCTACAAAGCTTTAAAAATTATTACCCCATGCTTCCATTGCTTTGTATATCCCCCATAATACAAACATTTGAATTATAAAAATTTCATATTGATAAGTTGCCACAACCATGCTTTGATTATATGCTAAGTTTGTCTGCTCACAGCTCATAAATTTAGATTATAGTAAACATATATTGCCATAATAGTGTCATCATTTCATTTTTAATTGAAATATCATTTTTTATGTAACTTATTATGAAGTCAATTTACTCTAATTTTCATATTTTTTTTCATTTAAAGGGCTGTGCAATGAAATTGCATTTCATTGTGTTTAAAAACAATTTTCTTTACTGAGTTGAACATAAAAACACATAAAAATCAGTGCAAAAATAACACAAAGTTATTGATCCTATAACATGACTATTTTCAACCTGCCTTGAAAATGCAATCAAACAAAAACTGAAATGACGTCACAGCAGGATCGCTCATAATGGCTAGTATGAATGATGGAGGGAATAATAGCTTTTCAGTTTATGCTGTGATCCAAGAGTTGTTTCATTCGATTTAGAAAGAATTGAATGGTCTGACATCAAATTTGAGGCACAACCATACATTTTTGAACTTGAGTCTGACTTGGAAAAAAATCTTATACATCAAAACAGCCAAACAACCAATGAACTTACAAAGAGCGAGTTGAAAACAGTGACTGGTTTGTTCACTATAATATATCGATACATTTTTTAAAAAAAAAAATCAAAGAATTTTCAATATTTTGTTGTTATGTTGCATGATTATTTCTTACAAAAGATCAGAACAATAGAGAGACACATGTGCAGATCTAAAGAAAGGAGGGAGACTGGAGTAATTTAAAAAGTATACAACATCATAATGTATAAGGAACAATGAGTTATTATATTGGTGCATCAAGTAATGAAGTATGAACTTTCCTTTACAAAATTCTCAAAGAAATGTAAACTGAAATGATTTGATATCCTTTCAAATTACAAATTTCATAAGTACTGATGGCTGATAAAACAATTTCATTCACATCTGATTAACTACAAGTTGTAATTCAACAAATTAATGATGAAACCATTTCATTCATCTTTGATTAACCATAGATTGTAATTCAATAGATTGATATTTACACCATTGATTATGGCGGTTGGACAGAAGTTGAATTCTTAGTTCACCATATATATATAGGCCAAAAAACTATCATTCAACATGGAGGCGGGTGTTAAACAGTATCAGTTTACCTGTTCAGTTATTTTCACATGTCAAGATTATACATTATATGCAAAAGTTTGATACACCAGATTATCCATTTGGATTTCTTTCGAATTTTAGGTCAAAGGTTAAGGTTACTTCAAGACTTCAAAGGAAATACTCTTGATAATAAATATTCATTGGGAGGGGAGTCATTTTTGGTCTGTTTCTCTCCCACAAGGGGAAAATCCATCAAGCTTATAACCCCTTAATTTACATATTCAACATATTATCTAGCCTAAAATATCAAGTACAGTGGGTCCTCATTTTTATGTTTATTATGTTAGAACGCTTATAAGATTGGAATATTAAAACAAAAAACCATTTCTTAACAACTTATATAAAATAGACATGGTTATTACATTGTCCCAAGATGCCAGGATTCAGTATTGCATTGTAAAAGTCTGACTAAAATCTAATAAATCTCTACAAGGTCTAGGGGATCACGTGACCGGTCAGAGGCAAAGGCCATGTAAATTTGGGCTCCCGATAATTTGGTCGGAAAGTGCTATATTTGCTGCTATTTTAAATAGGTGATTGCTGATATCTATGACACTTTAGTTCACGGATGTGGATAGTTTACCTGAAAAAGTGTCAAAAGTGTGTTTGATGTAGTAAAATGTCATCAAATAAACAACAAAAGAGTGGACTTTGAAAGAGTGAACAGTGTTCTCCAAAATCTCCAAATCAGGTTAGTGGCAGAGAAGACATGAACAATAAGATTCAAGAATTGCAACACATAACAGATAGTTTAAAGACAAAAATTTCTGAATAAGCAGATTAATTATGAAAGACAATTCAAAATGGAAAAGCCTTCTTGAGAATAATGTAAATATGGACAAATTAATAAATACGGGTACAAATTATATCTTACAGGTAGTTGAAAATGTATAAAATGATTTTTGGAGGGATGTCATGATCGCTTTTAAAGAAGTGCAAGAAAAAGTTATCATCAAATCTTGGCAGGACTATATAAGTCAACCTTTATGGAATAATCATAATTTCAAAATAGGAAATCAGTCCATATTTTATTAAACATGGTATGACAAAGGAGTAAAATATGTCCACAACTTACTTGATGAAAAAGGAGAAATGCTAAATTTTGATTTATTCAAAGACAAATTCAACCTACAAATAAATTTTCTAAGTTACATGAGTATAGTAGCTGCAGATATGAAGAAATATAATTTCATACATAAGGAATTTGTGCAAAAACCTCTTATTCCCTTTAATATTAAAGTATTTGTTTTAACAAAAAAAAAAGGTTCAAAACCTATGTATAATACTCAAAAAATCAGATGTTATATCCACTGCAAAAAAGAAATGGAGTAGATATTTCAATTTTTCTGATAGCCAGTGGAAAGCCATCTTTCAATTGCCATTCTCAACTACATCTGATTCTAAATTCTATGGTTTCAATACAGAGTTAACCACCACATTTAACTACTAATAGATATATGCATAAAATAGGTAAATTGGACTCAAAATTATGCACTTTTTGTGAAATGGAAGAAGAAACAATTTACCATTTACTATGGGATTGTCCAAAAGTACAACAATTATTAAGTGAATTTATCAGATATTGTAATTCAAAAGGAATTGAATTAGAACTGGATGACAGAACATTTATATTTGGTGAAATAAAACATACACAGAGAAGGTCATACAATACATTACTTATTATAATTAAAAAATATATATATAGGAATAAATGCCAAATAAACCAGCTATCTGTTACAGCCCTAATAAATGACCTGAGACAAACATATAAAATCCTCAAATACAGTTATAAGGAAAAGAATGATATAGATATTTTTAAAACTGACTGGAATAAATGGTCCCCATTAATCAACTATCTTTCTCTCTCTTTCTCGGTCTCTCACCTTTTTACTCTCTCTTCTTGAAAGTTGTTTACAATTTATATTTGTGATTTTATTTATTCATTTCACATGGTCTTTAAATAGTTACATCTCTCTCTCTCTCTCTTAAGAATTAACAATTTATATATATGCAATTGTGTTATTTATTCATTTCATATTGGTTATTGTCTTATATCTCTACATATGCATATTTGTATAATTGTGTGAAATAAAAAAAAAAAAAAAAAAAAAAATCTCTACAAGGTCACTTTTGATTAAGATTATCACCCTATTATTAGTATGTCCCCACACTGCCCTAGGCTATCACTGTCTACAGTTCCTAGTCTGTTAGGAGATTAGTGACACTTGACTGATCATGCTTCAACAGATATAATGGGGTAGCTGGCATCAAAGCCAACAATTATATGCAATTATTGTTAATTTAAAAATTGAACATCCTTAAACTTTTATAAACAGCTTGGGTATCACAATGAGCATGGGCAATAAATAGATAAAACAATTACTTCAGTCCCTCTGGTGACATCATAAACGAACATCCTATTTCTGGTAAATTTGTGTGGTCAGTGGGGGTTTCACTGTAGATAAATAAAGTTGAGACACAATGATCACAAATTAAAAAGTTTATTTTAACAAGTAACAGCACTAAATATATGACATTAACACTGTATCGTTACATGCATATAGCTCTATAATAAAGTGCGTGATGCACAGATCAACACTACAATTTAACATATTGCATAGGGTCCGATGTTCACGTATCATTTTTTGTACTAAATTACTTTATAGGAGATTAATTAAGTATAAAAATTATTAATTTTCACTTGCTTGAAAACATTTGCATATAAAAGAAAACAGTGAGAGGATTATTCAAAAGGTAAATATATGGTGAAGCCATATTTAAACATTCAGTTTATTGGGTGTCCATGCACATGGAGGAATCTCAAAATGATATAAATATAATTCGGTCGCCATTGTCTACAGCATTAAACAATGTATTATGAAGATGTATTCATATTTTTATTTCTCTTAAACTTAAGGCATGTTACTATTGTAACAAAATACACAGCTTTACACACATAAGACTACATCTGAACTGCAAGTATGAACTGAACATGCAACTGTCACTGGATTTGCATTAAAAAAGGCCGAGTGATGATTGTTTGTAAACAATGATTTAAAACCAAATAATTCTGATTATATCAGGTGAAATAATGTATGCCATATAGCACAGCCTCATAAATATGTACGTGCTATAATTTAACAGTCTTTTTACAAGGTGTACACAATTTGTTGACATTCGGACCATACAACTTTAATAGAGTTAAATAGAGAGTTATCAATAAAAATCCAATGTTTCTCGACTTTTTTTTCTTTTGTACAATGTTGAATAGGATAAAGTTTTTGAGTGAAATTTATACGAACATATTATGCAAGAAAGAATTTAAGAGAGGTTATGATTTATGAATAGTTATGTAGATTTTATAAATACATGGAACCTCATTATTACATTTCTATTATGATCTATGGTGGACACTTGTCAGATGTGGATCATGCAAATAACCAAAGTTTATTAAGATCTTACACTAGTAATAAAGAAAGGAGAGGATAAGGACACAAAGAAATATAAACATTTAAGATAAGCTTTAAAAATATAGAATGTCAAAGTCTATGAAACAAGGAAACGGAATTAAAAAAATATCTAACACCCCCTCCCCTCCTGTTATGGAGAATACATGTATTCTAAGCGATATTCACTTGCCTCTGTGGCCGAGTGGTTAAAGCATTGTGATCAAAATCACAAGGCCTCTCACCTCTAGTCGGCGCGGGTTCAAATCCTGCCCGCAGCGATATATGTGAGAAAGTTTGCCAGTTTACTTTCGGAAGGTCGGTGGTCTCTTCCCGGATACATTGTATCTGTGTTCTCTCCTTCACCTACAAAAAGTGGATGCCACCAGATAACTGAAAAATTGTTGAGTGTGGCGGAAAACAAATAAACAAACACTTGCAACATTTATTATGTTGCGCCCAGTATTACATTATTTTTTTTGTGACAAAATAAGAAATGTAATAATGAGGTTCCATGTATTTATAAAATCTACATAACTATTCATAAATCATAACCTCTCTTAAATTCACAAGTGACTGAACTCAGAATTCATAGCTCATCTAGAAAGCTAAGCCTGCAATTTTGTCAATAGTTCATTACAGCTCATGCAATATCTTCCTCAACAGTAAGAAAAAAAAACGATAAACAATTATGCCATACAAAAATAAACAATTTTATTTTTAACAACACATGTAGTATAATATCACAAATTTCTTTTCTTTCTATAGACAAATGTGCTACATTGGATATCAGAATTGGCCCTTTGGTGTTGGGGATTTTTAGGGGAAAATGTGCATGTTCCCTTGCCTGCCTGCACCATTACTTTAATCAAGATTAGAATATCCTATCATGAGGAACATGGCCAGCATCATGGATTTAATCCCTGCTAATTCTGCCTGTATGAGTTGAGCTTCATCCTTCTCTGGTGGAACAAAGTTGTGGCAGGGAACCATCCTTACAGCATCACCATGAAGCATTATGGTTCATTCAAGTTGTGAATGCCTTTGTCAGGATATCTTCATGGCTTGAAAAGGAAAAAAAAAACAATATAGAAATAGGTTGTGTTCAGATGTAAATGCCATGTATTTTTGATATGCATTAGGTCAAAATAATATTATGATGTGACACATGATTTTTTGTTCTTGTCTTTTCAGGGACAGGGATTAGTCTGGTCCAGATTTTGAAAAAAGAGGCTAGAAATGGGTTCTAACGGCAAATTATTATTATTTGGTCCAACATAACTTTTTAACCTAATTTGCGTATGCTGAATCCGAAAAAATATGTTGAACTTCATGAAAATGGCGTTAAATAGGTCAAAATGGCGATTCAAAATGGCGGTGTTGAAATTTGCAAAATTATCTATATGGCTTTATTTTAAAAAAGTTTATTGCAAATTAAAGCAATTTAAAGGCTTGTACTAAACTTATATGTGTCTGAAAAATAGAATAAATTGTTCAATGTTCGTTAAACAATTAAAATTGTGAAAAAAACGATTAGATCCCAATTAACTCATTTTTTCGCAACCGCATATTGACGCACAGTATATATATGCATTTTGATATGATATTTAATGCTTATTTCCTTCTAATTGTGCAAATTATTCAGTTACGTATTGCATACTTTATGATATAAATGCACTTGAAATTCAACACAGTGTTCAATGGTTTTCACAATAGCGCGACCGACACAATCGAGGATCGAATTAACAAATGATTCTGACATAAGGTATAAAACTGATGGCCGAGGTTATAGGCTTGTCATATCTCACCACTCATTGATTAGAAATCATGACTGAACGATCACTTAAGCGAAGTTATCAAATAGATACAGATTTGTGTGTTATATGTCAGGAAAAAAAGACAGACACGTTAGAATTAAAAAGCAAAAAGTCTATCGAAACGTTGACCGAGAGGGCATCTCGTCGTAAGAAAGTTAAAGATGCCAGGAACTATGATGCCATTGACAGAATAGAAAAATTAAGTCCGAATGATAGAGTTCTATGTCATAGGAAATGCTATAGTGCATTTACTCACCCCAGACCAATTCAGTTAATGGAAAGAAAAGCATGTTTGCTTACAAACACATCTGATACAATCAACGTCGATACAGAGGATGATGTACCGTCTACGTCATCTTGCTCACACCCTTCTGCAGCAGCATCCCGAACTTTGCGAAATGCATCTACACCAATAGATTGGGAGTTATGCATATTTTGTCAACAACAAATTAAACAGAAGCTATTCAACATTACAACATTTTCTGTTAGCGACATGGTTCTTAAAAATGCAAAGTATGACAACATACTTCGTGTTAAGTTAGGAAACGGTAGCGATTTGATAGCTGCAGAGGGTAAGTACCATCTAAAATGCATGAATGCTTTTAAGTATGATACACAAAAAACAGAAAAGGAGTCAAAATGTGAAGATCTGGCCATGATATTTCTTGTTCGAGAACTGGAGTACGCAGCCAGCAAGTGCCAAATCTTACAGCTCTCTGATACATGGAACAGGTACTCCAAGTTGGTAGAAGAGGTAGGATCTGAAATGCCACAGTCTTTTATCACTCGTAGATCAACGTTTAAAGAAAATCTGCAAGCCAAGGTGCAGAATATCTTCCAGTTTCTTCGTCCCCTCGATAGAGCAGTATCTGAACGCGAAACTCTTTTAGTGCCCCATATTCTTTCTAAATCTCATTTTGGAGATATGTTTCATGATGACCAAGATACCATGGATGACGAATTACTCACTATGCCATGTTATAAACCTCCACACAACTCATTTCATGAACTGGTACATGTTGCACTAAGATTAAGATCAGACCTGCAAGATAGACCTGGTCACATGGGTTTGAATGTTTGTGAGGCTGATGCCGTAAGTTGTGTCCCAGATAGTATCCTCATGTTTCTGAATCTTCTTTATGGCGGACAAGAGGTCTTTGATTGTACTGATGGCAATGACAATCCAGATTGCAGCAGACAGAAGAAAATAGTGAGCGTAGCTCAGGATATTGTGTATGGGGTAAGTAATGGAAAAAAGTGGACTCCAAAGCATATTGGCCTTGCATGCACCTTGCATCAAATGACAAGGTCAAAACAGCTGTTAAACTTGTTTAATAGTGCTGGTCACACCCTGAGTTATAAAGATGTTCTGCGTGTTGACACTGGGCTTGCAGAAGAAAGCCTTCAGTCTATGGACGAAAGGACTGGACATTTCCTTCCCTCGAATTTAAAGCCAAGCGTTTTCACACACTTTACAGCTGACAATATTGATATTAGTGATTCAACACTGGATGGCAAGGAAACATTCCATGCAACGCAGATAGCATGTTGGCAACGAGGGTCGGGAAATGACATTAACCTTCAGCACATAAGTCCATCTTCAAATGAGACATTGAAGGTACCTCCTCAGATGGACAGTATTGTCATTTCCCCAATAGTAGAAGGAAAATCACAACCTCACTATCCCAGACCAGTTACGTTAGATATCTTCCAACCTTCTGACTCAGAGAATCAATTGTCCTCTCAAGAGTTTGCTAATGAATTGGCGTTTCATTTGCACAGACATAAGCAGAAAGTCCCAGCTAGTTGGTCAGGACATAATCAGTCTGTCAGTAGTAAAAACCCGGATCTCACACTTGTTGGTTACATGCCTATTGTACAAGCACCTGCTCATGAAATGGATACACTTAACACAGTTGTCCAGAAATGCATGCACATATCTGAGCATCTTGGTCAACGTCATACAGTTATCACAGTTGATCAAGCTTTGTACTTTAAGTTGATGGATTTAAAATGGTCAGTTCCTGAGTATAGAGACAGGCTTGTTCCAAGAATGGGTGGCTTACATATAGCTATGAATTTCATGAAATGTATAGGAGATCATATGAGAGGTTCTGGTTTGCATGAACTGTGGATGGAATGCGAGTTATTAGGACCTGTGGCTGCTGAAAATGTATTAGGTGGAAAGCACTACAGTCGTGGCATGAGAGCCCATAAAATTACTGCTCAAGCAATCTGGAAGATTTTACTGCCAGACTTTGTGTTATTTGTATCTAC
Source organism: Ostrea denselamellosa (assembly GCA_024699665.1). Lineage (NCBI taxonomy): Eukaryota > Metazoa > Mollusca > Bivalvia > Ostreida > Ostreidae > Ostrea > Ostrea denselamellosa. The sequence continues at coordinate 29,388,435 of JAMZEH010000005.1, read as the reverse complement.
CAAAAATGTTGATCATTCGCAAACATTGAATGGCATCATGACTGAACAGCAAGACATACTTTCAATTTGCTGTGCATGGACCTTTGTAAGTGCAAAGTCACAAGCAAAGAACAATGTAGGAACAGTATACGTTGAATTTTGAGGAAAAACAGAGAAAATTCGGGTTTTCTTTCGTGCAATGGCTTTTTTAGGGTCGCATGCTTATTTCTATCTTTTTCTCGATGCTATTGTATTTTGTAATCATAGTTTTTACATTTTTTTTTCTACATGCGCGTTTCAAAACGATTTGAAAAAAATTACTGTCCGCCATTTTGAATCGCCATTTTGACCTATTTAACGCCATTTTCATGAAGTTCAACATATTTTTTCAGATTCAGCATACTCAAATTAGGTTAAAAAGTTATGTTGAACCAAATAATAATAATTTGCCGTTAGAAGTTCTTTTTAGCTGAAATCGGACCAGACTAGATAGGGCAATTGAAAAATGTAATTGTAATTTGCTGTATTTAAATATAAAACATATACAGTACAAATTTTGATGCATCAGATGCGCATTTCGACAAATAATGTCTCTCCATTGATGCTCAGGTAAAAAATATTGGAAAACCGAAGTAAGAACAAACTTGGAAGAGCTGAAAGAACCGAAAATACCAAATAGTGGAGCCAAAATACATTTTTATAAAGTAATGGATGTATTTGTAATTGGTTGTACTTAAGTCAAGTATTTTCAATTACATTCGTTATTTTAACTTAATAGTTTGAAAATGATGGGATGAAAGTGTCTGATAATAATGGTTTTAGACTGTTTCACTTTTTGTCATGTAGTGTTCATGTCATAATTTGATGTTGTCTATGAAATGGCTAAGATAATGAATAATGTTCAATCTCGCAATTCCTATAGAAAATACAACTCAGAGAGATGGGCAAACAGACCCCTGGACATAGCAGAGGTGGGACCAAATGCCTAAGAGGAGTAAGCATCCCCTGTTGACCAGTCACACCCATTGTGAGCCCTTATATCTTGATCAGGTAAACTTGATGCAGCATTACCACAGTGAATGGGACTATAGGTGAAGGTCTAATTTCATTCAGGTGTGAACCACTCCAAGTCTCTTACTTGAGAACAAAAGCACAAGTAGAAAAAATACCTGAGCAAGAGTTCACTTCATTCAGATATTACATTCTGAACTAAACATGTATCTGGAAATTTCACAGCCAGATTTTTAGCAGAATTCTTTCAAAAGCTTGAATAATAAATATGAATCAAAGAAGGTGCATGGTTAAGTGTTCCAAGACATTTTGACATAAATTTCAGTAATTGAAATGTATTTAATGACATTCCTCAAAATAATTACATTGGTTAAAAACAGTGTAATTGAAAGTATTTAATTACATTTTCAATGTAATTGACCTCATCCCTAATACATCAGGTATTGTAGTGTATATTTTACTATGTACAGTCAGATTGGTATAAAAAGACCATCCAATGGAGAATGCAAAACAAGGTCACATATGACAGGTGGTTTCTTAATACAGGTTGCTTATTTTCCACAGTAAAGGCATTTAGCAAATAACACATAGAGAAATACTTTTTTAAATTAAGAACATCAAGTATGGTTTTAACAGTTCTAAAATAAATCAATAACAGCCTAACATCTAAAATATGTTGTCTCATAATTTATCATTCATAAAAAAAGGGAAAAAAATTACATTTAATCTGTTTAAGAATCTCATTTATGAAATTTTCTTAAAAACATCTTTTTTGGAAAAATCATTTATGTATACTTGTAACTAAAAATCTGCATTGTTTCTCTGGTCATAACAGAAAGTAACTGATGAAGTGTTGCTTCTCCTTTTGTATAATAACAAAGGAAAGGACTAAATGCAGTATGGGGTACTTTATGCTCCCTTCAGATATCAGCAATTTTCACTCTAAAATATCAACTGGGTGTTGGCTTTTTAATTATGACTTTTGTTTTTTGTTGTGATGTCATGTTGCCAAGCAACAGCTCATTCATTTACATGAGTAAAGGCATAATTGATTTATCATAATCATATAGTCTAATGGCATTTTGAGGATGAATAATGCACAAAATATTTTCAATTTGATTTTTTAAATATACAGATATATTTTGAATGTCACCTAGAGTAAAAATATTGGAACAAATCTATTTTAAAAATCCATGGTGACAATAAAAATTTCTAGCAACCAAAATACACTATAGCAACCAACATCTTCCCATGCATTGTTTCTTAAAATTTTGATCTTACAATAGTTAATAGAAGAACATGTTTTAAAATTTTTTTAAAAAATTAGAAGAAATGTTTAATTACTGCAGGAGGCATTTCCTTATTTTTAGGTAGTTATGTTAAACTATAAAATCATTTGCAAAATGTCAGCAAAATGTGTGTATTTACAAGAAAAGAAATAAAGAGGAGAGCTTGGACTGAAGTTGCTTATCCTAACAAGTTCATACCCTCCTCTTGCTAGACAGTATCCCCTAAAGCCTAGTTACTTTACAAAGGCTATAATAAATGAATTGAAATTGCAGACGAAAAATGCTGAGAAGAATATAACTGCTTCAGAGTGAGACTACTTGTTTATAGAAGTTATATCTTCTGTTCATGTATGATGTAACAATTATATGGTATTAACTCTGTTTTCAATAATGTCTAACAATTCAAAAGTTCAACATAATATATAGAAAGGTTATTGGAATTCTGAACAAGATTCAATTCCCAATGAATGCTACCTAGCTTGGGTTTCTTCACAAAATAACCTGTTACTTTTGTCACAATGCACACGCTACTTTCATTTTACTTAATTGAGAATCGGGATCAAGATTACCAAAAACAAAACTGGAAATAGTCTTTGTGTTTTTGGAATAGGAACCAAACCATGACAATGTGCAATCCAATTCAATATTTATCTGGTTCTACAGATTCTTGGTGAAACTACAAGACTATAGATATAAATGAAAACCAATTTGAGCAGGTTATTTTGAAAGTACTTAATGATATCAAACGACACAAATTTTGCGGGAAAATCTGTTTAGTGGTAAATCCATCCACGAATAATGAACTTTTCTTGCCAAACAATCATTATTTAACTATTGAACAAAGAAACAATAATAAACAATGACATCAACAACAGAAATGGTATTGTGCCTTTCAAATATCAATTAAATTCAATGTTTCAAAGTTTTGAATCATAAGAAACGTTCAATACCAATAGGCACTATATGATTTTACCCATTGAGATGGGAAAGGCGGTGTAGAGGCAGAATATTGCATGATCGCTAGAAGGCTCTCGAGCAAGCTCAATGCCTTAAAAAAAATCTTAAAACGGTATGGGGGTATTCATTTCATTAAATTACTCTTAAAAAAGTAAGAGGGGGTCTGCTAATGCATTCCACTCTGCATGTTATAGATAACGAACTGCATTTAAAAATAATTAACTTTGCACATAAAAATTACAAGATTGAACATTGTCAAAAAAGTGATGGAGGCAGACCAGTTCCCCCAAAACATATCAATATATGTTACACTTTTATGATTGTATTATAATGCATACAGGATTTTTTTTTTTTTTTTTAGATTAAGCCTAGATTTTTTTTTATTTCTGGATGTTATTATTATGACATTTTTTTTTCTTATATCTAATCCATCATGATAGTTTAAAAGAAATAAATCAAAAGATTTAAATTAAAATATTTTGATAAAATAAATAAATGGAAAAAAATAAACTTGCATTTCTCTCTCCCTTAAACTCTCTCTTTCTTTCATGCTAAAAATAATACTAGACCTATGATAAAACAACAATTCAATTAAAAAGAATGTTAATTTTGGAGAATTCCCATCTGGAACATCAACAAAAGTTATGTCCCTTGAATGTCGCTTCGATACACTAAACAATAAGTTGCTAAAAATAGTATAATCAAAAGTGCTGATTATTTATTATTAACATTCATTCTTCAGAATTAAAAAAAATAAAAATAACACTTATTCTTTAGATTTCATCACTTACAAATTCTTGAATCATTTGTTAGATCGACTATTTTGATAATAATTAATCTCAGCAAATGAAAGCTACAGAAGTGTAGCCTATATATTATATAGATCCTTCCATTTAAATATTTTTTTTTTATCACATGGGTTTTAAGAAAAGGCAATTTAAGTATATCAGTCTTAATAAATAACACTGCATTAAATATAGGATTTACAAGTGTGCTACAACATAAACCAGTTGCTGACTAATATATGTACATGTAGATATATAACGTTAGAAATCCAGCACGTGTGTACAGTAGGCTATATATACAGTGTGAATATCTATCATTTCTCATTAGTATGGAACTCAAATTGTATTTCCAAGATATTATTACCAGTTACTGTTTGTTTTGAACGTATTTTATTGATTAAATCAAAAGGATTGGGAACAAGTTCTAACTTACTAGTCCCTCTCCTAGTTGCTGACTAATATCTAGCAGCTAGTTAACTAGCAGCTATATCTCACCTGCATTTTTTACCTTCATGTATTCAGTTTTTGTTAAGTTAATTATTCAAGTTTTATTCTAGTACTTCTAGTTATTATACAGGCATCATTGATTTTGTGAATTTTGGGATCTGAATATGATTTTTCCCCGTAAAGATTTCACAAGTTTTGAAATCAATTATACTGGATTGTATTTGTGATTAGAATCGCTACCACTTGGCAGTGCTACACATTTTCTATGTAAATTGCAAACTGTTAAACAGAGAAAATCTCCTTGTGTTTGCTTTGTCGTACATCACAGACATGCACATAAAATTCGGGAAAAAGTTTAATTTGAAAAAGTGACTGCATGCTAGCTCATGTAACATTTTTAAATCATCACTTTGGATGTAAATATCTTTCTTCTATAAAAGTATGAGACTCTCAAGCATGAACTCACACCTACACTGTAGTTTGTCAAATAATCACCAAGGAAAATGATAAATATTGGAAATTTCTAAAAACATAGCAACTTTTTGGGCTCAGATTTGCTTTATTTCAATATCCAAAATTGAAAAAGCAGCCCACAGATATTTAGAATAAGCCCTTTTTTATTAATTGATATAAAGAAATAGAATAAATTCTCAAGTTCACATTCTGACAAAAACAGGGGGCATATATTTGCTCATACTGCATTTAGTCCTTTGTTATTATTATTATTATACTATTTTTATATAGCGCCTTATCTAATTATATAATTACTCTAAAGCGCTTAACATGTAAAACAAGGGCAATATAAAAACGAACATTATATAAATTGAAAGGTCACAAAAATAATAATCATCTAAAGTCGAAATGGGAGGTATTAGTAATTTTTTTTAATTTTTTTTTGGGTTTTTTTTTTTTTTTGGGTTATTCAATTTTAAATACATTAAATAAATCACAATATCCACTGTGCACAGCAAATCTTTTTAAAAGTTTTGCCTCAGATGTGTCAAATATTTCGGATATGTGTCAAAGTGAGCCACTAGTCCCGGTCATGTCTGCCCTTAGAAACCTTGGATATCTCATACAGGAATATCACGAATACTCCAGATATCTAAGTATTACCCCCCCCCCCCCCCCCCCAGTTTTTACCTGATTTATATTGCAATCAGGCTAATTTTCCACTCTGTTGAATATAATACCACTTTCTAGATTTTTATGTTCGATTTAACACACACACAACTAAGTCTGTTGAAATTCACACCTTTGAAAACATTACACTCTTGTTTCACCAAATTATGATTTTGTTAAATAAACAACCACTCAGGTTTTGTTAATTAACTCAATGGCCCAACACAACCTTGCTGTTGATAACATGCTAGTCAATTGATTCAGAGTGCAGACTGAACAAAATTACTGCTGAATGAAATATTACCCTTTTGTTTTAAAGTGAAATTGTTAGGGATGAGAATTCCCTGAATAGCCATGCTTGACTGAAATCGAAAGTAGGAATCACATTGTAATTGAAAAATGTATAGTCGTTGAATAAAGGTAAAATTTCATGAAAATACATAAAAATGTAAAATCATGGTCATTGGTCGCATCACACAGGTGGTCTTTTAATACAGGTACAATATATAGGGTAATGCTTTGGGGGTAATTTTTTATAGTCACATACAACAGTGAGTCACTTAATACAGTGGATAGCTATGGCAGTTTTGACTGTCTATCTCCCCAATAAAAATAACAGGAAAAACACACTTTGTTTCCTTACCAAAAGTACTTTGAGCCTTTAGGTTTTTGATAGTATAATCTCCCCTCTTTAGCTTTGGAAATGCATCTCGACTTATACTGGAAATCATCCTGTTTTGTACTGCCTGGGGTTTTATAGAGTTCTCATTGAATATTAAATGAAGTCCAGCCAACACCAAACTGAAAGTAAGTGACAAACATTTCTAATGGCTTAGATTTCCAAAATTTTAACACGAGAACAGTGCAACTTGGGATAATTTATACTGAGTAAATGAAAACATCTTTGTACTCAGAAATAAATCCTTGTAATATTGCAATGATGAAATCATCACGATTCGGGGCTACCAACACAGATTTTCTCAAATCTGAGATTTCTATGAAAATTCGAGTTTTTCTCATCCAACTGTGCCATCAAATTTTCTCAAACGCAGATATATTTTTGAGTTTTTTCTCACATTTCAGAATAATATTTCTGAACTCAGCTGAGAAAAATATTTGAGATTTCTCAGAAAATCCTGAGATTGGTAAATAGCAACCTCAAATAAAATCAGATATCATAGGAATTTGACTAATCTTGGCTCAGATTTGGCTTGGCTGGTTATTCATCAGTGAAGATTAGAACCTATAATGATTGTGAGGACAAGGAGGATCCTTGATAGATTCAGTCCTTTGAAAGGGTTGAGTGATGGAGATATTTTTGACACATTTTGTTTTTTCTTCCATCATTTTCTTCAAATCGTGAATAAATCCTTTAAAACCCCCACCCCCTTCAAGTCTTGGTTTTTGCAATGGGGTCTTTTTATATTATGACGGGTAACACTCTCAATGTTGAAAAGGGTAAGGAACTTGCAAATATCAAGACAGCATTTCACAAGATAGCTGGTAAAGAAATTCCACTTTGAAAGAAAATGTCTGCTACACTCAAGTTGTACCTAGTGACAGTGACCGTATCTTGAGCCTGAGTTCAGTAACACCCTACTATAGATTTACACGTAATATAATCTAATACATAAATAGGATCAATGACATTCTCATTACATTTAATTTTGATCTCTATTAATGATGAAAAAAATTACTAAAATATATTGTATGTCAAGAACAACTGTACATTATAGCTGCATCATCATGATTAATGGGAAATTCAGGAGTGGATCTTACTTTTACCATTCTGTGAAACACAATACCATCGAAAAGATCACTAAAATTCAATCCCAATCAGTCATGGTACATGTAGCCTGTCATTGGCATTATCAATAAATGACTGTTCTAATTTGCATAATTTGTGATTTCCAGAGAGACCTCGTAATCTGATGTCATGATAGATAGTGAAACTGCAGACGGCTTCTGCATATGACATCATTGAATGATAAAAAATAACATGTAAAGTACATTCTAAAGTGTTTCAAATACTGTAAACAACAAAGTAAAAATGTTTTTTATTTAAAGTAAGGCCCCTTGTAACAATGAAAACAAGTTTTTTTCTCAAATCTCAATTTGTGCGAGGTGACTCTGAGAAAGTTTGGTGGCATGGTATTTTAGCAAAATCTATGCTGAGGTGAAAAACATGAGTTTGAGATTTTTATATGTTGGAGGCATCAAAGCCAGATGATCAAACTTACCAGCTTTGCATGTGACTCCTCTGCCATGTCCAAAAGAAATACCAGCATCGCGGTACTTATCAGTGCCTCCACTGGACCAAAATTCTTTTTTGCCACTTTCGAGTGGCAAAAGTATGACCTATTTTTTAAACATCATATATATATAAATCCTAGTTATACACACACACACACACACACACACACACACACACACACACACACATATATATATATATATATATATATATATATATATATAAATTCCTAGTTGTAAAAGAATATAAAATGATGAAGTATTAATACAAATTTAATATGGATTTCAAGTTTTCAACTTAAGTTGCAGATAAATATTTTGCATTAGATGAGTGTTCTTTTTTCACATGACATCACTATCACCAAGTTGTTAAATACATTGTTAAAGTCACAGTAAAGTTATTTGTAAGTGACAGCAAGTATTCTCCTGGCATTTGCCTCTCTCGATTTCCTGAAGGCAATATCAAAATCCATGTCTTCTGAGTTCCTTGAAATGGATAGCCTCATCAAGTTTTCCAAAGTATTGGGTTTTAGGGAGTTCCTCACATTCATTTTGATGAGGTTCTGTCTGCTGAATCCCCTCTCGCAGTCTGCCAAGCTGACTGGAGCAGTAATGAGGCGCCCAGCAGCTGCTGCCACGATTGGGTAAACCTCCTTAGCCCTAAAAGTTTCCGACAAACAGCTGAAGAACTTGATAGCAACCTAGGATTGAACTCTGCCTTTGTCCTACGAAACACTACAAAATTCTCCAGCTCATCCTTATATTCTCTAACCTTTCCCAACTTACACAGTATACACACAGAGAGATGATTTGCTATGATCTGTATATCTTCAGCAGAAGGAGGCTTACTAACAAATGCCTGGGGATCAAAAAACCTACTTAAAGCTAACAAAATATGAGCATCTCCACTATCAGTAAACCTAGACTGCAAACTAGCCTGGACATTTTCCAAAAATGAACTACATGCCCTGACTGCCTCTGACCTTTGATTTGAGCTGTCCCTTACAAACTGACATTGAAAATCAAAGGTGCACAGACCTGACTGATCAAGAGTTGGCTCAGAAGGAGCATGCTGCAGAAAGGCTTAAAAATTACTACCATGATTGCTATTTATCTTGCCCAGGACCTTGACTGTTGAATGTAGAAGACTGTTGACCTCAGTAAAATCTAACTCTGACCTTTGATATGACCTTGACAACATTGCTAATGGTTTCAAAGCATTTGCTATGAAGTGTGCTACATACAAAAACTTGAAACAAGTTATAGGCTTGTGGAGAGCAATGTGACTTAGCAGAACTTTCCTCTAACATTACTGCAACTACACTCTGAAAATTGTCAACTACTGCTTGTACACTACCCTCAAAACTTAACCATCTAGTGAGAGAAGTTTGCTTGAGCCTAGTACTCCTACTATCATCTAAGATCCCTTGAACCTCTTCTAACTAAGCCATATTCTTTGGTGATCTCTCAAAATACTTGTACAAATCATTCAAAATTGCCTGAAACTTTACCAAGTAAGTGACTTTGTCAGTTGCCTCACCACAAGCAAGTGCTAACCTGTGTGCTATACAATGTGTTGCTAAGACACATGGATACTGTTCCTTAATCCTAGTAAGAACTCCACTCTTACAGCCTACCATCACTAAAGCCCCATCCGTTGACACACCAGCTAACCTATCCAAGTCTAATCCCTTATCTCTCAGCATACCAAACAATTCTGAAGTTATTGCTTCTGCATTTGCAACTGATAACTGCCTAATGCCAAGAAAGTCTACAGCTGGAATTGTCTTACCACCAATCTGATCCAGATACCTAATATAGACTATGAGATTTTGATGAACTGATACATTTGTAGACTCGTCTAACATACCACTGAACACTGAGCTAGCCTTAACCCTATCTAACAGCCTATCAAGAACCACATTGGACAGTGCCTGCTGAAACTCCTGAACATTACTGTTACTCTCATAAGTGGTACGGGCATCAACACAAAGATCCTTAAGCTGAGAATTACCCTATAATAGCAAATTAAAAAACAATAGTTTCATTTTCTAAATGATTTAAAAAGAATTTACATAGTAGATCTACTTACCTGCGATATGCACAAATTGTTCAGTCTTGGAACCATGGAATTCGGCAGGTCATGTAAAGCAGCAAAGTAAGTGTTTCTAAGAGCAGCGATTACAGCGGATTAGCTCTTGGAGATGGCATTTTGTTTAAACATCTCCATGTTTTTAGCTGATTTAGACTTTTGTAGGGCTGCAGAGTGGCTGTTGTCACCAAATTTATTAAAAAAGAAACAATTAGAATATACTAGATTTACTTTTCTTCCTGCAGCGCATATTATTTTAATTCTTATACTGATATTTGTGGCTTACATTTATGTTTGTAACTTTTTTTAATGATAGATTTTATATTTTTAGAAGTACCTGTCCCCTTCTCATGCTTGACTACATTCTCTTTCTTCATAATACTAATCCTGATGGTAAAAGCGTTATGCACTTTTGCTGCAATGCAAATGTCACAAAACATCATTCCCAAGTTGGAATCGTATCGTAACCAGTCTCTATCCAACTTCCAATGGGTGTTAAATTTTCGTTTTGGCGTGGAAGGTTTTGGGCTTTGAACTGTATCCATAATAGATGTTGGGTCGGCTGAATTCAATCATCAGATTCCATGTTTGAAGTAAATCCAAACGTAGACAATTTTTTAATTTTGACTGTCAAAAGTCAGCACCCACAAGTTTTCATTTCAACAAGTCAAATATCAAACGTAGAATGGTGTGCATATAAGAAAAACCATTATGAGATGATTATTATTATGAACTTCAAAGAAATGTGTTTATCGACTCTCTGATGTGCATATCAATTGCGGCCGACTTTATTGTTTATAGAGTATTCGCTACCTTCAAAAAAACTGAAGACATACACAACATGTTTAAATAAACAAGCTTGGACATACAACAAAAACAGTGCTTCAATTATTTAATTGGCCACGTGCTCAAATTACAAGTTCGAGACGATAATGACATTAGGAGGGAGATTTTAATTGTCATACAAACTGACCATTGCACTACCTCGGTATACACATTCATTGTACATGATTATCAATTTTCCGCATGATGAGACTTACCTGAGATCTGTGTGCACTGAAGCGATTTGAAACTTCAAGTTGCACGTGCGCTCCCTGCGAGGGAGACAAATTAAAACACATGTCAATTTTTATCTACCATTTATTACCTTTTTTTTCCCCTGCCATTTTTGATTTTATTTTTTGCCACTGGTGCAAATGGTGACTCACAGCTCGAGCACTGGTACTTATAATGCTGATCACGATTATTTTGACTTAAATAATGATGACTAAATATAAATAAATTTTGCATAAATGCACTAAAACCACAAATGAGTAATATAAAATAAGGCAAATTTCTTCCAATATGGAGCAATACTTGTGACATCACAGTGATTTGGTGCCTAAACCTGACTTTTTCAAAAATGTGTTCAGGTGTGATTTGAAGATTTTCGCTAATATCTCCGTAAATTCAATTCATATCTTCGTCAAATTTTCAACAAAGTTTTGATTTGAATGGATTTCTACGAAAAAAATCGAATTTCATAGCATAGGCCATTTAATTATGCAAAATCATTCAAATTTTCTATTCGCAAGATGCTAGGCAAATTGTGATACATTGATCATTGGAATAACTTATGAAATCAGCAATTCAAAATTTCTAACCTCAAAATACTATTATGATTTCTAAACAAATTTCAATTTAGCATTTGAGAAGTAATATCACCACAATGTCTACAGATAAAATTATTCTGAAATTACTACAAACAATTCTAAAGTTTATGATATTATATTCATAAAAATGAGTTACAAATAATGTGGCAATAAGTTTTTTTAAAAGGCATCATGAAAAAAAAATGAAATGATGACACACTTGTGGTGAGGTTAATGCAAGTCCACTGTCCGTAATTTCTATTCTTGCAATTCAACACAGACATTTCCTTGCAAAACATGTTCATAGATATGACACTTAGGAAATTTATGGCAGTGATATCACCTGATACTGCTATGATCTTAAACTAAAGCTATTATGAAAATACCTGCATTCTGGTATGATTTGGCAGCACATGGTCGCAATTTTAAAGAATGAAACTGGGAAGTCTTTTTCTGAGCAGAATTTTTCAAAGAACTGTCTGACATCCAATTCATAAGTAATTGTTCTGGGTAAAATATCTGGATCTGCTTCAACTCTACCTAGAATCTGCAATACATACATAAGAAGTGATCTTTCAACAGCTTGTATCTGAAAGGGAATAAATCTATAGGAATATACTTTTCTAATATAATGCGACATTAAATTTCTTTAGTTCATAGATTTATTTTTATTCTTCACACACTGAAAAAACAGCACACCAATGATACAATGGTCAGTTGTAAAGTTATTTCCAAGTTTTGGGTTCTTATGCTTTTAAGAATGTTTCACTCATACTGAGAGGTCACCAGCTGTAGGTGAAGTAATTTAGACATGGCACTCTTGGCTGCAGCAGTGGGAGTTATTTAACATGCCAACACCTGCTTCAACATGGACCCCTGTTGTTTTCTTTTCAGGTCATATCAGAAAGACCAGTGACTCACACACTGAGCATTTGGTGAATAAACAATCACTGTTTACTCCCCCACTGGCTTTGCAGATTATCCTTGGTCTGTCTGACTGTCTGTCCTCTGACAGTCGTGCTGTCCTTCCACCTGTCTGTCATTTTGAATCTGTTTTCTGGACTTTTCTTTTGCATTGGATGAAGATATTAAACTGGAATTTTATATGACTTTGTTTTGAATAGTTACAGATTAAGTTTGAATTTTGTTATGTTTGACCTACTTTTGACTGAATTATGCTCCTTGATGAATGCTCAAGGTTTTCTGGACTTTTCTCCACTTTGGATGAAGATATTTAATTGAAATTTGATATGTGGCTTTGTCTTGGATAGTTACAGATTAAGTTTTGTTATAGTTGACCTACTTCTGAATGAATTATCCTACTGGTAAGGAACTTTGTATTGCCTGCAATACACTCAGAATGCTTGTTTTAAGTCTGAAATTTAATGCAACCATAGCATGGGCAAGGGTCAAATATTCATGACATCCAAGTCACTAAGTGAGCACTCTAACCACTGAATTACCATGACTGGTGCCATTTCCATGATAATCATAAAATCATTAGGACTAAGCAATCATATTGTGTAAAATCATGCTATATTATGTAATGTGACATAGTATTGAGTGAACTTGCACTATTCAAATTATGGCATATTATTTCAAATCACAGTAGCATGATGGCATGTTGTTGAACAGCACAATGGTCTGTTTACCCCAGTTACAAGCTGTTCCACTTTAGTAAATAACCCTATATGGACACCATACTTTAATATCTCCTCACTGAAAAAAATTCATATTGCTTTAACATAAAATTCACATCTAATAGTCATAAAAAAATTAATACTGTCATTAGCATTTTTTGTTGTTGTAAAGTTTCATTAATGTGTATATAGTCAAAATGCTAAAGTGGTCACCTCCATTAATCAGTCACCTATCTTATTTAGTCATATTTTTTTCCTCCCAATAAAAACCCCACATAATATATTAATTACTCTTTCAAGTGGTCACATGTCTAATGTGGTCAGCAGTTACCATTTTTCATCTGAAATCGTAATTTTACCTTGATTTTAGTGGCTATTTTGCCTGATCACATGATTCACTTCTGGGGTTTTCATAATGGGATTTCTGAATGAGGGAATTCCGAATACTTGATAATTATGTATATAATGAAGTGTGCGAAGCAAGAGGTATGATTAAACGTTCACACACACACACACACACACACACACATATATATATATATATATATATATATATATATATATATATATATCAATCAATCATCATCTGTGGTTTGGTTTTGGGTCATGTTTCCAGCAGGTGATGGGTCCAATTTGTCCTGTCCTGTAGCCCATCTCCACTTGGCCTGGTCCAGGGTGTTCCTCAGCTTAAGATTCAGCCTCCTTAAGTCCTCTTTCACTGTGCTGGCCTAGGTCAGGTCTATATATATAATGGTTGGGAATGCAATCTAACTGAACTGAATTTACCTTGTCTGTTTTGTATAAACTCATGGAGTAAAGTTGTTAAAATATTACGGTAGAAATGGCTGCAGCAAGAAAGGAACCTTACACTTGATGAGTGGCATGAAACGATCAAATTGATGGATTGAGGGCTTAGTGGCTATGCTTTTGCAGTCAAATTTAATGTTGGAAAGACACAAGTGGCAAATCTATTAGAAAGATAGGCAGCAGTTATAAATGATATTGAAAATAACATTCCTGGTGAAATGAAAATGTCAGAATGAAGATATTAATGACTTGTGTTGGAGATGTTCTTTTTTTCAAAATGTGAAAGATGATGGAAATGAATCTATTACACAAAATGCTTCATTTCTTTCAATAAAGGATATATATATGCAGGGCTATAAATAATTATTTTTATTCACTGGTCACTTGAGATATCAACTTAATTTTTACTGGTGAATTGATAACTTTTACTGTCCCTTCGGACCAGTGAATATAAAGACTACTGGCCTAAATTCCATATAAAAATTATGGTCCTTTATCTTGTTTATTCAAATTAGCATCAATAGCAGGTTTGATAAACCATCATGATCTTATTATTCTTATCCATGTTTTTCACTTAAACTTAGAAAATAGTTAACACCATCTTCACCTTTTTGTGAATGTACAATATCAGCAGATTACAAAAGCACCACAAAATTAGATGGATCATTCTAAGAAACTTGTAGCTGGAGATGCATATATACTAACTCGGAACTCTTCCTGTGGTTCGTACTTTCGTATGAAGTCTCAAGGAATCATCCAAAGACTGCTGATTGTATACTCAGCTTAAAACAACTCCTTAGAATTCAGGAATTTATCAACATTGTTTTACTTCATAGCAGAACTTAACAAAAATGAAATCAAGAATTTATTTTACTTGAGATCTGGATGCACACACATCTAATATTTACTAGCCCAATTGTTCAGGAATTCTAAGTACTCCCACAGGCACATGCTCTTTATAATGCACTGCCCAAATCAATAATATACTCTGGCCTTGGACCTCCAATTTTTTTAGCCTGTAATGTACGTAAAGAAATAATTTAATATTTTGTATTACTCTATTGCTGATTCAAATAACTGTACATGATCAATGTCATGTAAATCCATGAATCTCTATTCAAAAGTCACCTCTGTTAAGGTCACTTTGTGTGTTTCCCCAATGTAATTGCTTGATACAGGTTTGACTATATGTATGAAGAAATTAATATTGGTAATACAAACAATATCCTGTATGTATAATGTCCACATCTTACATTGATTTGGGAGATTACAGAAAGGACCCCACAAAGAACTTAATATAGTTCATATACTAATGAATAAAATTCATTAATGTTTATAATGAGAGAGAGAGTACTCATTGTGTTCTTTTCCCAAAACTGCAATTCCATATTCAATATTACAGGTGTAGCAGTCTGGATCTAGTTGCACAAAGGTTAGTTAACTTTAACTAACAGTTACCTTGTCATTAACCCTTGCATTTATATAGTGTTAACTAGACATTAACTGTCAGTTAAGTTTAACTAACATTCGTGCAACTGGGTCCAGATTTGACAGCTGGTGCCTGATAGTTCAGTTGATAACACACCAAACTCTAGATTCAAGGGGCCCTGGATGTAATCCCAGTCTGGTCTGTTCCGTTTTCTCCCTTCCTGTTACACAAGGTTAGCAATCTTTGTATAAAACAATAAAAGTTCTAAGCATAGCAACCTAATAGTGGGAAAGTCTGGAGTAATCTTAACTTTACATAATATATGTAATATCAACACTCTATGACTATTTTAGACACACCTTAGGGTCAGAGCCGGTTTTTGCTTTTCTTAAATATGCACTTAAGATTTCATACAGTATCAGCAAAACTCAAGAAGTCTTTCAAATAATAAAGACATTTAATTACTATGACCATTTTGGTCCAACCCTGGTACCTAAACCCTAGTCTTGGGATCATGAAATTTACAGTTAGGGTAAAGGGCTACCTGCTTCTTCTAAAGATAAATTCAGCTTCAAATTGGTATCAATATACCATTAAAGATGTTTTTGAATGCTTCACACAGAAACGTTACATGCCAAGTTTGGCCCCACCTTGGAATCAGAAGGCCTATCCTTGGGATCATGAAATATACCAATTTGGTAGAGGCACTTCAGCTCTACTTGATTATGCATTCAATTTTTCTTACGGATGTGTAATTCTAATTAGTAAATTTTTGCCCCACCCCAAAGGCACTGGGGGTGCAAGAGTCCTGAAATTCACAATTTATGTCCCTCTTGTCCCAAACATGCTTCATACTAAATTTCAAACAAGAGATCCCTGTGGGGATCCGGGATGTTAGAATAGATCCTCAGTACCCCTTGCTTGTCCTAAGAGTTGACTAAATGGGGTGGTCCTTTGGATGAGACCGCAAAAACTGAGGCCCCGTGTCACAGCAGCTGTGGCACATAAAAGATCCCTCTCTGCTCAAAGGCCATAAGCGCCTAAATTTTGCAGCCCTTCACCGGCAATGGTGACTTCTCCATATGAGTGAAAGATTGAATAGGAATTGTATGCATATTTAGAAAGAAAAACCTGTAAACAAGAGACTCCAGAATGAGGATTAAATGCAATTATGAGACTACCTGACAGATCTGTGTATGGGATATGATACTCAAGTGACCATTAAGGCCTGTGGACCTCTTGTTTGATTGATCCCACCCTTATACCAATACCCCTACCCCTGGGATCACGAAATTTACAATTTTTGTAAAGGGCTACCTACTCATTCTAAAAATCCATTTAGTTCCAATTTGGTATCAATAGCATTAAAGATGTTTTTTCAAAATGTTTTACACTTGAAAACTACATACCAAATTTGAACCTTTCATGGATGTCAGAACCTCTACTCTATGGATCATGAAATTTACAATCTTAGTAAAGGCTTTCCTGCTCTACATTACTTTCCATTTAGTTCTTCTTACAAATGTGCAATTCTATAGAAGAAATTTTTTTTAAAATTAGTCACTTTTTGGCAGTTTTGGCCCCTAAGAAACCAGGGAGGCAGGAGTCCTGAATTTACAATTCATGTCTGCCTTGTCAAAGCAAATCTGAAAAGAATTGGAATGCTAGTTATCATGAAGAAATTAAAACTGTTCAGTTCTTAACACAATATTCAATCACTGACCATTTTGGCCCACCCTCATTCAAAAACCCCTACCCCTGGGATCATGAAACTTAAAACTTTGGTAAAGGATATCTGTTCAGTATCCAAATATCCAGGTTCAATTTGGTATCAACAGCATTAAAGAAAATGTTTTTTAAATGTTTTACCCAAAAATGCCATATACCAAGATTGGCCCCACCCTGAGGTCAGAACTTCTACCCGGGGATCAAGAAATTTACAATTTTGGTAAAGGTTGTGCTGCTCTCCATTACTTTGCATTTAGATTTTCTTACAAATGTGCACTTCTAGAGAAGAAGGTTTTTGAAAATTGGTCACTTTTTGGCATTTTGCCCTGCCCCTAAGGCCCCAGGGGGGAAGGAGTCCTGAAATTTACAATTTATGTCCGCCTTGTCTCAAAGATGCTTCATACCAAATATCAAAAGGATTGGAATGGTAGTTATCAAGAAAAAGTTAAAAACATTCAATTGTTAATGCATGATGGATGACAACAGACCAATTGCAATAGGTCACCTGAGTTTATGCAAGTGACCTAAAAAGTTCCATTAAACCCAATGTCACTATAGATACTGCTGCTGATCCCCCTCCAGTATCCATTGACAGCGATTAAGAAAACCCAGATGACAACATTTCTTTGGCTGCCTTCCACCTAAAAGTGCCATTTGACGATTATGCCCAAATAGACAACAATTTTATAACAACAGAGTCCATTACAGACCAAGACATTGTGGAAACCATCATTGCATCCAGAACCCAAGAGAAGGAAGACAACAGTGACGAAAAAGAATCAACAGAGCCAGCACCTCAAAAGCCATCGACATCAGAAGCTCTACACACATTACAAGTTCTTTATAACTGGTTAGAAATGACAGAAAACATAGCTGACATGATTCCCAGACTGCAGTAGATTGAGAAATGCATGATGGTAGAAAAGATGTTAAGTCAATCCTACTATGTCAAACATGCATTAAAGACTTTTTTAGTGTCTGTGCAAGTGACAGTAATGAACTGATTTAACTAAAACTTTGTACCTGTATTGAACAATGACTGCTGGCAACGATTGTTTATTTATTATGTGATTTTGAACTTTTAGTGCTCTATAATATTAATGTTCTAATTCATGTCACTTATTTATTCATGTTGACTTATCAATATTCAAATAAAAAAGTGCACCATGTATTCTTATATTCGGTTTTTAATTTATAGTGCGAATGTTAAATCCTACTTAGACAATGCCCATTTGCTACACGTGAAAATTGAAGTAACTCTGCTTTAAAACATACAGACAATGGATAGAATTGGTATAAATTAACTTAAATATTATTATACATTGTATGTTGATTCTTTGAATCATATTTTCAGTTATTTGCTAGATGATATAATTGCATTCACACCGATACAAAACACATTTTGAAATCATAAATCAAAACAGTGATACTGGAATTAACTTCGGCTATTTCAAACCTCCGAATATCTCAAAGTTTTTTGTAAGTCCTAATGACTTCAACATATCAAGGTTTGACTGTATGGTCATTTTGAAATTCAACAAAGATGTAGACTTCACATTTGTGGACTTGTAACATGACAGATGAGATGTTGTAAGGTACAAATATGTAAATACTAAGTCTACAAATGGAAATATGTAGGGATGGCCGCGTATAACTTAGGAAACAATGATACATTTTTATAAAGAGAAATGTAAAATAAATCAAATAATTACACAAATGAAGAATACAACACTGAGGTATACATTTCTAAGAAACATAACTTACACCCCCTGACTTATAAATATACAGAGCTGAAACTGAGGAATTAACATGGTTGTATGTTTGGATTAACAAGCTTACATGCTTGGATTTTTTAATACAATTACCTTCCATATACGTTTACTTGCGAAACTTTTCTATTAACACGATATGATCTAATTTGAGCCCACCCTAAAGTCAAAAACCCTGGGGTTGCAAAATTCACAATTTTGGTACACCCTTTCCCTTAATATGCATTTAGTTTTTATACTGTATCAGCAAACTTAAAGAAGTCTTTCAAATGATAAAGACATTAATCACTATAGTAATTTTTGTTCCACCCTAGAACCAAAACCCTTACTCCCTACAATCATGAATTTTACAATTTTGGTAAAGGACTATACCTAAGTATCTATTTAGGTTCAATAGCATTAAAGAAGATATCATTTAAATGTTTTACACATATACACTATTTATATCAAGTTGGTCCCACCCTGGACTCAGAACCTCTACACCGGGGATCATGATCTATATTTTGGTACAGGCCTTCTTCCTCTACATCACTATGCATTTAGTTTTTCTTAGACATTTGTGGCTATAGAGAAGAATTTTGAAAATTGGTCGATTTTGGCATTTTTGCCTCACCCCTAAGGCCCCCTGAAGATGCTTCATATGAAATTTCAAAGAAAGGTAATTATCGAGAAGTTAAAAATGTTCAATTGTTCATGCACAACAGCTGACGCACATTGCACTCAGGTGACCTAAAAATTGTAAACTGAGCTGTTTTAATAGGGCTATATTGTATATAAACTTGCAGCACAATACCAAACAATTCATTGATAAAAGTTTTTACCAAAATTTATAAAGTTGTGAAGGAGAAAGTTTCACATTTTTGTTTTATTGATACAAATTAAAATTTCATTTTCATTCATTCATAATTGTTAAATGTAATCTATAATTATTCTTAGACAGCAAATAACTAATCAAATATCATGAGTTAGCCTTTACAATAGACCAGCTTTTCTCTGGTTTTATGGGGAAATATTACTGTACTGGTTGACCTGTAATAACCCCAAAACAATTCCCATTGTCCTATTCAAATACCATGGTTACTCCGTCCTACAAAGTTACATGAATTGGACAATACATAATGCTCAGCTGGTACATAAACTAACTGGATAGATGCTTTACTACATAACACCTGTGCCATATACTAACCTCACAAACGATGATACCAAAAGAAAAAAGGTCCACTTTTTCATCATAACTTTTGCCCTTTAACATCTCGGGGGCCATCCAGTAAGGACTGCCCACCACTGTGTATCGCTTCTTGCGTTGATAACAGCGCTTGCTTTTCCCTGACTTGATCTGGTCAAGATAATGGTATTGATCTGGCAAAACTCGGGCCAATCCAAAATCAGCAACAATCACAGTCATGTCCTGTAGAAGTAAAGTTATACAACAACGATTGACTATTATATTGCTTTTAAATGCTTAAATACTAATAATAATTCCATATTCTTCTAATAATCTGCACATTCAATATCATTTTGATTTTGCAGACATCATCCTTTTGGGAAAAAAAAACCCACAGGAAATTTGTCATATCTGACAACCAAAAGTGTTTACAACAGAAAGCTTAAAAAAGTGTTTCAGTGATCAAATTTCTTACCATCCATGATATCTTAAAGATTTCGTAAAAACCTTGATTTCATTTTACAAGAGGCCCACAGGTCACCTGAGTATAAGTTAAAAATATTACAAGCCCCAAGGGCTATGAAATCTACAATAATTTTTCTTTCCTGCATTTCAAAGCTAAATGAATTCTAATATTCAGCAGCAGCACAGTGGAAACTGGTTTATATAAAACATCACCAGTACCAATTTTGATGCACCAGATGTACATTTCAACAATTTCTTCAGTGATGCTCAAGTAAAAATGTTGGAAATCTGAAATAAAAACAAACCTGGAAGAGCTGAAAGAACCAAAAATACCAAATAGTGGAGCAAAATCCGGCAAAGGATCGGAGCTATGCATGAGGGAGATAATCCTTAATTTTTAAATGAATTTCTTTATTTTATCACAGCAAATTTTTATCTGTAATTCATGCTAGTACCGAAGTACTTAGCAACTGGGCTGGTGAATACCCTTGGGGACTAACATTCCACCAGTAGAGGCATCAACCCAGTGGTTGTAATATAAAAAATAAATGGTACCAATTTTGATGCACCAGATGCGCATTTCGACAAATAATGTATCTTCAGTGATGCTCAAGTCAAAAACATTGGAAAACCAAAATATGATGTTTTATTTTCAAAGTTTTCTCACTGATTTAAAGGAGAGTATTATAATAAACTTCATTCAAAAGCAAGTTATACTGAATGTAATATGTTTATTTTCCTCTTATAGGGTTTGTATGGGACAAGGAATTACCACAATCCCAACAAAAAAAGGTACAATTCCCTACAACGCAGTGCAGTTCCCATGGAAATTGTACCAGATGGTTCATAAATGATCAAAATGCTTTAATTGTAAAGTAAATGGGTACAGTTACCATTATACAGCATTATGAAATCATACCAACACGGATGCCACTGCAAGTGCCATTGCATGGGTGACATATTACATAGTATATCACACCTGATTAAATACTTCATCTAACATGCGATAAATTTAAAAGATACACGTACCAAATTTTGATAGTTTAATTGCACTGTTAAATACTTTCTATTAGCGATAATACTATCATGTGTTAGTAAACTACTATATATTATTTCCTGTCACTTATTTCCATTTTTCAATGAAGTATGATATGATTGAATTTTATGGGGAAATGAATGATAAAATAGATCTAAATCATATTGGTTGGTTAAACAATAAATGAGATTTAAAATGGAAAAAAAATAATAATAATAATAACAACAGGCCCATGGGCCTTAATGGTCACCTGAGTATCATAGTCATACATTGGGCCAAAATAAAATTATAGTTTGTATGGAATTGCCGCCTGCCTCATTAAAATTACCCCCGATGAAAATTTTTTACTCAGATCTTGGCAAAAACTCCAAAATCACATCTGAGTGTATTTGGGGTTCAGGCACCAAATCGCTGAAACGTCACACAGAGTAATGGGTACCATGCCGTGTTGAAAGAGTAAAAGTAGATCAACAGTTGAATTCACCTTATTTTATATTGTTTGTTTTAGTTTTAGTGCATTAATATTATAGTTATTTAGATTTAGTTATCATGAACACATTCGTGATCTGCATTGTAAATACTGTGATATTGATACTTTGTTCGGACATGGCCGAGGAGTCGGCATGCAAAGTCGGTTTAGTATGTTCATCATTACAATATTATCCAGCTTTACTTATTTCCTAGTACCAAGATGTTTTCATCTACTAAGTAAAATCCCATGGGGATCTGGGTTGTAGGAATAGATCCTAAGTACCCCTTGCTTGTCGTAAGAGGTGACTAAATGGGGCGGTCCTTTGGATGAAACCGCAAAAACCGAGGTCCTGTGTCACAGCAGCTGTGGCACGTAAAAGATCCCTCCCTGCTCAAAGGCCATAAGCGCCGAGCATAGGCCTAAATTTGCAGCCCTTCACCGGCAATGGTGACGTCTCCATATGAGTGAAAGATTCTCGAGTAGGACATTAAACAATATTTAATCAATCATTAATCTACTAAGTATACATTATTCAAAGTAGTACTGTTCTCATATTCAGATTTTGTAAATTTGAAAGTCGTTAGAATTGTAACACAGCATGTCGCTACTATTTCCAACTAGAAGTTGACTGGGTCTGGACATTTTAAGGTATCACACCGGTAATTATTTTCACTATATATTACTACTGAGGGAAAAAATCATTAAAAATCAGTTTATAAAATTGATGTCAAATAACACAGTTGGAAATGGTCTTTGTTAACTCTCTCGTCTGCTGATACCAGAAAAACAACATCCTACCCTGCATTTTCTAAAAAATTTTACCCACAAACAAGACTACCCTCAAATCCATGTATTTTTCACATGTGTGTAAACAGCCTGAGTGCACCTCAGGAAGTAGCCTCAACTACTAACATCAAATAGTTCCACTGTAAACAATTGTTTATTTCTACAAATTACACAACATTTCCTAATCAGGGGTACAAAAAATAAGAGAAAAGAAGGGGAAATGGGAAAAAACATGCATGAAAAAAAATTATTCTTTTAAATATACGGAACTACAATTGACTAAGTTCATTTTGATTAGGCAATTACCGGTGTGATACCTCAATGAGACCTCTACAAAATCTCAGACAGTCATAAAACATGGAGATTTCAAGTATAAAATAGCAGCATTCCCATAGCTAAAGAGGGGAGGGTATACTATTAAAGAATGAAGGCTCCAAGTACTAAGCCTATTGGTAAGTAAAGAAAGTATGTTTAGTCTGTATTTTTTTTTTTTTTACCAAAAGGGAGGGGGGGGGGGGGGGGGGGGGATGTACAAAGTAAATATACAGTACAATATCTTATTTATATCATTTGAAGATTCAAAAGTTAAGAACAAAAATCAAGTACTACATCATATTATTTTGACTGAATGGATATTAAAAATATGTGATAAATTTAAATATGAACACAATTCTTTTCTATACTTTTCCCCCGAAGCCATATAGACATCGATCCTGACAAAGGCAGTCACCACTCTGACTGTACCTCTGCCTACTCCAGCATACTAGAGGTTCACAGCGAGATAATTTTGATTTGGAACTGCTTAACATGGAGGTATATAAGGAACGTTAAACAAGGCTTTAACTTGTTGAAGTACAGATATAGTAAGATGTATGCAGTCACTGTGAATACATTTTCTATGACAAATAATTTCCACAATATTGATTGAACAATT
Source organism: Ostrea denselamellosa (assembly GCA_024699665.1). Classification (NCBI taxonomy): domain Eukaryota; kingdom Metazoa; phylum Mollusca; class Bivalvia; order Ostreida; family Ostreidae; genus Ostrea; species Ostrea denselamellosa. The sequence continues at coordinate 29,364,638 of JAMZEH010000005.1, read as the reverse complement.
TTCACCCAAATGAACCTGAAGAATCGGATATGTATATTTCTGTGTACAGGTACTCTGAAGTGTAAAACTTTGCAGTGTATCATGACAATTACGGATGTAGCTGACAGTGAAGTTGATGCAGAAGAAACTGTGATAATTGTAACCATATATCTAGCAACTAGCAGGGATTTACTTTGATCATATATGTGAATTCTTCATGTGTGCACTCAAGATTTATCATTTTTCAGTGTAATTGATCTGTTTCAATATTATCTTTATTAGGAGTTTGCTAATTATCTATGTTGATATATTAGGAATTTGATATCATCAGCCCACAATGTTCTAGTGATTTGTTAGTGGTTTGTTACCTATAGTTTGTTAACTAAGGATTAATAGTAGTTTGTTTTATATAGTTGTTAGTTTGTTTCAAATAAATTGCCTGAACTTGTACAATCATTCATCTCAAGACATCAATTTTGCAAACTTATCTATGTTGCTGTTTTGGAAATTGTGAATGTTATTTGTAAGCAGTTTGATAAGCAGTTTAGTAATAACTGTTTTGCATTTTGACAAAAATAAGCAGTTTTCTAGCAGTTCGGTATTCCATATATGGCACAGTGAATAAAAGTAAGCAGTTTGGTATTCAGCCAAAATAACTGCCTGAAAATTGCTAAGGAACTGGTTAAGGAACTGCTTATTTTAAGTGAACTGTAAAAGCTAAGAAACTGTTTGGGACTTGGGATCACACTGGTAAATATTTTCACTCTACATTACTACAGAGGGAAAAAAATTCATTAAAAATCAGTTTGCAACATTGAAGTCAAATAACAGTCAGAAATGGTCTATGTTACCTGTCTCATCTGCCAACATCAGTAAAACAATATCCTACACAGCATTTTCTAATTTATCAGCAAACAAGACTACCTCAAATCCACGTATTTTTCACATGTGTGTAAACAGCCTGAGTACACCTCAGGAAGTAGCCTCAGTTACCAAAATCAAATGATTGCACCCATGACAAAAGGTCCTTATAGCATATTCTATAAAACAGAGAAATAAGGTCACAAAGATTTGATGTTACACAGTGCCATAATGACGCATGCACTCATGATTCAACACCACCACAACAATTTCATAATTATCAAGACAAGAGTTGAATCCACTTTTTTAAAAATTCAAGATCCACCTTAGTTTTTGCAATGTTTACACTGTCAAGCACATGTCAAACAGACAATTTGTTATTCATCTCCAGTTTATTAGGTTATACATTATTATAAATCATTATTTACTATTTAAAATATACAAGGTAGTAAAAAGTCATGATAAAACTTGGATATTTTTGGGTTTATTAGATTCTGTATGAAAATTTTGGTTGGCTGGTAATCTATTTATAAATCTAAGAGAGATAACTCTTTGATAGTAACCTAGCTGCTGGGGTACCCAAAGGGAAAATCTTACGTGTTATTTTAACCAAATACAAAAAGATCGTAAACTTATCAAACAATTATTCATCATATCAACAGATTTGAAGTCATACAGTGCATATCTTTGTAATATGTTGGTATCGACAAATATTAAGGATTCATATTGCTTTCTGGTTTTATAAATTCCTTTGAAGCTAAAATTAAATAACAAAGAATTTGACCTCACAATTTTTAAAAATTTTTGTTGCTGAACAATTGTTGACAAGCACAAAAAAATTAATAATGATGATAAACAAATGCAATTAGTAAGAAATGAAACTTTAATGATGTTATTACTCCCAAACTTCAAATTCAAAATTTTAATTGGGGGTGGGGGTGGGGGGCTACATTCGTCCTTCATTAAATGGGCGAGATTCATCAGTTCCATCTTATATTCTTACTCTTTAAAAGTAGAGGGCTGGTTAGCCAATATGTCTTACTTTGCATTTGTAAACAACTAAGTTTGCAAGCAAACACAAAGGAAAACGTGGGGGACCCTCCACTCTTTCCAACTGAAAGAAAATATAGTCATCTTTCACCCTAGCATAGCATTTAATATTGCTTCATCACTCTCTTGATCGACTTTATTCACTCACTGGGGACGATTTCAATATTCAAGGTCATAATATAATATGAAAATTACCGTACCACTTACCCTAGAACCATGTCCCTGATCCTCGGCCTTTTGGACACCTTGAAATGTCCATCCCTTTATGTCTTGGATAGATAATGAGCTGAAAGTCAGCCAACAGAATTTACAGTTTTGATATTCAAATACGTGGAAAGAGATATTCGCATAACGAGTAAGTTATTGTCACCTTCATCAAAATTTGAGTGTTTTATCATTTTGAACAATTATTTTTATCACCTTTCTTTTGGCTTCTTTGTTTCAGAAATAAAAGGGATAAAATTAGAAAAATAAACATGTACACCGTTTTATATTGTGATTTTTATTATTAATTTCAAATCAACATTATTATTATTATTCTACATTTATATAGTGCTTTATCTAATCAAATATTACCCTAAAGTGCTTTACATTTAAGACAACAAAACAAAGTACAATAAATGCATAAAAAATGACAAAACAATACTAAACTGAATTCAAATAGAAACTAAAAGTAGATAACATAACTTTTTCTTTCTTTTTTTTTTATTATATAAATGAATACTAAAAACTTAGCTAACGCATTGATAATAAACAAGTCTAAAAAGATGTGTTTTTAAATTATGCAGCTTCAGTCCCAGACTGGTGTACTGTAGGGTGGGAAAATAACCTTGAAGCCAAGCAGTAATTTAATACTTTAAGGTCATGGCTTCACAAGAGGTAAAGACTGAAATTAAATATAAATTACAAATAAATTCCAATACAAAAGTTTGTGATATAAAATAAAAAAGTATTACTCATAAATCTGATATATTTTACCCTACTGACTCTAGCAATGAATGTGATATCACAGATATACACAGTGTAAAAATCCTAGATAAATTTAACAATAAATATCTGCTATATTTCCAAAGTGAACAATCATTTCACACCTAACCCGAATTTTCTCAAAGATGTTTCAAATATAAATATCAAACAATTGTCTTGTATTGTCAAAATAATAAAAATATATATAAATGCATTTAGATCAGTATTCTACATCGGTGTGGCTTCTCAGTGGTCAGAAAAGCACAAACGCTTAGTAAACATGCCTCAGCATTTCAACAGCCCCGCTGCTTGACAAAGTCCCAGACATAAATTAGAAATCCTGTTTGGATGGATTTTACTTTTCCGGAAAACACGGCAGCACATAAATGTTTTTTAAAAGCATTCAAACTCTGGCATAGACTGAGATTGTCAGGTAAAGAGTTCCAGAGGGTAGCTCCTGCCACATTCAAACACCTTTTCCCATATGTAGAAGTTCGACATCTCAGTCTAGTCAATGTCAGTGAGTTTTCAGATCTAAGGGAACATTGAGGTTGGTAAACCCTAATCACCTCTTCCAAGTATTGTGGTGCCATCTTATTAATTACTTTATATATGTACAGCAGAATTTTGTACTGGGATCGCTTATCAACAATGTAAGGAAATCAGCACCTATATGGTCACTTCTCTTAGTGTGAGTGATGATTCGTGCCACCATGTTTTGTATTCTCTGCAGTTTAGCCAGGTCAGTTGTGTTGATGCCGAACAGAAGAGCATTGGCATAGTCAAGCCGTGATGTCACGAGGGCACACACTAAGGTCTTGCATGCATCTTCTGCAATAAGCGACCGTATTTGTCCGATATTATGTAGCTGATGATAGCAAGTACAGGATACTAATGATATTTGCTTTTGCATGGATAGAGTTTTATCTATATACATAAGGTCTTCACAAATGGTAAAAATAATAATGGTTTCACCAAAGTTCAGATGGTACGATGATGAAGCAGTTAGTAGATGTTTCGGTGAAAAGACAAGGAACTCTGTTTTGTCCTGATTAAGTTTAAGCATGTTAGCAGACATCCATGTTTTAATCTCAACCATGAAAACCTCTAGGAGGCTAGCAGTGTTTTGCCAGTCATCCCCAGGTTCGAAAACTAGATAGGCTTGAGTGTCATATGCATAAAGTGATATAAAATGTTGTTACGCCAACAGATTTTACTAATTGGTTTGGAAAAAATTGCATAGAGCCGAGGTCCTAGAACAGATCCTTGTGGTACGCCACAATTTAGGTGGAAATCATTGGAGAAAGTGGATCCAATGGCCACTTTTTGGGTCCTATCTGAAAAGTATGATGAGCCAGAAATACCAAATGCAAACTCAAGACGTCATATCAGGATAGGATGGTCAATGATGTCAAAAGCAGCAGAGAGATCTAGAATAATTAATGCAATGCTGGAACCAGGGTCTAATGCTTCTACATTGTCATGATGGATGTGGAGTACATCTGCTTCCATAGAATTGCAGGCTCGGTATGCTGACTGTACATTATCATGGAGATGATTCAATTCTATATATTTACATTTGCTAATGTTCTGCCTTACATGACACTACTAACGAAATTGACATGCAATTTTCAATAACATGAAGCCAAGTACATGATCAGACATTTTCCTTGCGTATGGATACAATCACTCCTTCAAAAGTATTTGAGTCAATTGTATTGCACTTTCAATAAACATACCGTTCAGTTGTTTTATCTTTTAAAACTACCATCTGCAATAAAACTTCAACTTCTGAAGCATGGCAAATTCATAGTGTCTTCGATATTTACATTATGATGATTAAATATTTGATTCACTTTATGATGATTATAACCTGTTTTTCTGGGCAATAGCCATTACCGCCTCGAGCGACGCTGGTTTTGAGCTCAACAAATTATGTTGTTGTCAGCGTACCACTGCGAGTCTTCATTTAAATCCTACAACAGAAATTTCTCGACTGAACAAAATGTCTCTTTCAGTTCGTGTTTATCTTCTCTAACACACTCAGGAAAGTAAAAAACACAACGAACCTGCAGCTGCACTTCGTCCAAATTTGTCTGTAAATTGCTAAAACCACGAGGCCTAACGATGAACATGCTGTTGTTCCCTTCCAAAAACAAGGCTTAAAGCATACAGTCAATGTAATCCATTTATCCTCCGTCACTTCTCTTAGATCTACTGAATTTCTGTCGAAATCTGTGTTCAGCAATTGCGTTTACAAATTTAAGTGAAGTACAAGACTGCCACTCTTCCTGTTTTCAATTGAGTAGACTTGACACTCTAAATAATGTTTATTTCAAATTTGTTTCATCTTTTTATTCTTTCCAACATAAATATTTTTATTTTATATTCTCCTAGATATTGTTCCCACTTATTTATTTGATCAAAATTTAACGAACTATATCTTGTGTTGTACCATCGTCTGCCTACACATTTATGAAAGCTTGACAAGAACAACACAAATCGAAAAAAATATAAATATACTGACGGACTTTAAACACGTTTTTTTTAAATTTATTCATTGAAAACATTACATATAAAACTTTTATTGCAAAATATACCCAATATAAATCATATTGATTTTTAAAACCCATCTCTCGATTTACCTCGTTCATTGTTTGCGTGTTGTGATTATCATAGCGCGAAATTTTCAGTTTTTTTTTTCAAACACGTGGAAAGGTAATAAAGGAATTTTTTGCAATAAAACAACATTGTTGATGAAAGCATGGACACCAATAACAGAAAAAAATTCAAAACCAAGACTATGCCACGCTTAAGCAATGAAATACGTAATCAGGCACTTGGTATGCTGCAAGCAGGCGTTAGTCAGCGTGAGGTTGTAAGACATTTCAATGTCCATCCTTGTACAGTTAGCCAGTTGTTGTCACAATTCCATCAGACAGGATCCTTAAATGATCGCCCAAGACCTGGTCAACCGTTTGTGAGAACACCACAGCAACAAGCATTCATATGGCAACGTCATCTGCACAATAGGTTTACGGCTGCTGCGACCACAGCGAGAGAAATCATTGGACGTCATGGAAGGCCTATTCATCCTAGAACCGTTTCCAGAATTTTGAAGCACCATGGGATCCGCTGCAGAAGACCTTATATGGGGCTACAGCTTAAACCGCATCACCGACGGTACAGATTGCAATGGGCAAGAAAGCATCTGACTCAATGTCAAAATTGGTCACATGTGTTCTCAGATGAGTCCAGATTTAACGTTAGCAACGCAGATGTCGAGTTTACCGTCGTTTACAACGTTTTGGAGGGGGAGGCATCATGGTCTGGGGTTCGAATAACCACAATTTTCTGTCAAAACTGGTTGTTTTAAATGGAACCCTCACTGCTAAGAGGTATGTGGATGAAATTCTGTAGCCTGTTTTAGCACCATTAATGCAACAGCATAGGCAAGGAAATGGGTTAATTTTCCAACAGGACAATGTGCACGCACATACAGCAAGATTGACACAAAACTTTTTTCAAACGAACACCATTGACATCTATAATTGGCCCACTATGTCCCCAGACTTGAATGCAATGGAGCATTTGTGGGATGAGCTGGGGAGATGTGTGCGCAGCCTCAGAATCCACAAGAATTAGGGAGAGCCTTGTTGGAGGAATGACAGAATATTCCTCAGAGGACCATCCGAAATGTTTGACTATCTATGTTATGTCGCCTTCATGTCGTCATCACTACTAATGGAGGTCATACCTGGTACTAGTGAACAAAACCACATTTTTCATTGACATTCATTTCAATTGTAGCCTCTTTGTGAATAAAATGATGTTCAAAATCAAAGAATAGTGTTCAGTTAACATGGTTTATAATATACCACTATGAATTTGTTTATTAGATATATGAACAAATTTATAATATTTAAAATTATCAAGTGTTGTGTTTTTAAAGTCCGTCAGTATATAAGAAATGATACATTTTTTGAGTGTTATTGGGATATGACATGAAGTTGATACATGATCAAATCTACTATAACGCCCTTCGGGCTTTATAGGATTTGATCATGTGACCAACTTCATGTCATATCCCAATAACATTCAAAAAATGTATCTTATTTCTTAAGTGATGATCTAAGTGTCTAAACATCAATGATGTTTGGTTGTATATTGTTGAACATGCCACCCAACTACAATAAAAAAAATAATAAATTCCTCCCTCCCGGGTCTGAAACCCCCAAGCGGCAATTCAAAACAAACAATTTTTTAAGGATGGACTAGCCCACACAGGGAGTTTAGTATTTCCATATTAGCCTTCTGTGCACGTTTATGATCTTTCAAAATACACACTATTCCTATTCAATTACAGAAGAAGGAAAAATAGAAATTTGAAGCATATAAATAATATCAATATTCCCTAATTGATTTTTTAAATTTCATTATATTGGCCCCAACCTGGGCCATGAACCCCTTACCCATGAGCCATGAATTTCACAATTTAGGTAGAGAGCTTCATGAACATTATAATTATGCATTTAGCTTTTCTAAAATGTATATGGGTGTAGAAAAGATTTTTTAAGATTTAATACCTTTTCACTATATGGTCATATTAGCCCCACCCTAGGGTATGAACCCTGACCTAGGAGTCATGAATTTCACAATTTAGGTACAGAGCTTCATGGATATCATAATCATGCATTTAATTTTACTCAAATATATATCAAAGTAAAGAAGATTTTCGAAGATTTAATATGTATTTTCACTAGGTCAGTGGTCTCTTTCCGGGTACATTGTATCTGTGTTCTCTCCTCCACCTACAAAAACTGGACTCCACCATATAACTGAAAAATTGTTGAGTGTGGCAGAAAACAAACAATCAATCAATCACTATATGGCCATATTGGCCTGAACCCCTGGCCATAGGAGCCACGAATTTCACAATTAGGTTGAGAGCTTCAAGGACAAAATTAACATACAAATTTTTTCTCTCAAATATACATGGAAGTAGGAAAGATTTTCTAAGATTTAATGTAGTTTTACTATTTGCCCATATTGGCCCCATCCTTGGGCCTGAACCCCTGATCATGGGCCATGAATTTCCCAATGATCGAGGGCTTCATGGACATCATAACCATGCATCTAGTTTTTTTCCCCACATGTGTGGGAGTAGAGATTTTTGAAAATATATCCTTTTTTAGCATATTTGGCCCTGCTCCTGAGGCCCCAGGGGTGGTAAGAACATAAATTTCACAATTTATATTCTGATGCTTCACACTAAAAGATGGTAACAATTGGTCTTGTAGTTTTCAAGAAGAAGTTAAAAATGTGAAATTGTCAACAGACGATGGATGACGGATGAAGAACAATGGCAATAGGTCACCTGTGTGACTCAGGTGGCCTAAAAATCTGCTTTAAATGAAACTTTTACTAGTATATTTAACCTATGTAAACAAAAGCATGGCACAACCCTTGTTTACATAACAAAGAATTGTGAACTCTGCATCTCTCTTGTAACTCGACAATTTTGATGATCATTAGAAACACCTTAATTAAGCATTAATTAAAAATGGAAAAATAAAATTTGAAAACTTTCAGCTCAAATTGTGTCTATGCTCTTTTAATGTAAGGAGCGATATATAGTATGTATGTGATATTATATCAGTAATTTAATAAAATATAGAAACTCCTTCAATTTCGGGAGATAAAATATTGCACCATGGAAGTCATCATTTGAATGTAACTATCCAAGACAAATCCACATATCAAATTTCAGTTGAATATCTTCATACATTGCAGAGAAAAGTTTAGAAAACTGATTCTTGCAATTCATCAAGAGGCATAATTCAGTCAAATAAATGTAAATCATAACAAAAATCAAACTTGATCTGTAACAATTCAAGACCAAATTATATATAAAATTTCAGTTGAATATCTTCATCCAATGTGGAAAAGATCTGGAAAACTGATTTGGAATGACAGATGGATGGAGAGACAGATGGACAGGCCGAGGGTAATCTAATAGTCCCCATTGGCAAAGCCAGTAGGGGCCTAAAAAGGTTTGGCCTAATTGACTCTTTTTGAGAGTGATTTTATTTTTGTCTTTCATATTCAACCACTTGTAGGCACTTTTCCCACCTTGTTCACCCATCTTCTTTTCATTTATTTGCATCAAAATTTACTAGAAATGCACAAATCAGCACCCAGACTAGTCATCTATCAGCAGAACTAGTAAATTACAAAATCTACTAGTCCTTTTGACATGTAAAGTGAAAAACTTAGTGTCAAACACTGCATCATGCTGTATCATGATAATTCATATCAGTTTAAATATACATGTAAGAACAAGATGTGTTTGTGAAACACTGATGCGCTCAGATTACAACTAACTGGGACTGTAAGATTTTAAAGGTGACCAAGTCAATTATTTGGTGTCATTGGAAAGATCTTGCTAAGAGGAATGCACATACCAAATATGAAGGTCTACCTCTTATGACGTAAAAGATATGAGAAAGGTTAAGGTTTTTTTAAGGTTTTTTGAAAATTTTCAATAGGTAGGTCAATGTCAAGGTTACAAGGTGCACAAAACTGGTATTGTTGGAAAGGATTTCTTACAAGAAATACACATGCTGAATATAAAAGCAGTTCCTTTTATGATTTGAAAGATATGTCTTGAATTCAAATTTACTTCAAAGTACATCACCAGGTCAAAAATTTTGGTGTCAATGGAAATGTCTTGCTCAAGGAATACACATACCAAAATATGAAAGCTCTACTTTTTATGGTGTAAAAGATAAGAGCAAGGTTAAACTTTTTTTTTTAAATTTCCAAAACTAGGTCAAAGGTAAACGTCACAAGGTTAACAAATCTGCTAAAATTAGAAGGGTCTTCTCACAAGAAATGCACAAGCTGTACATAAAAGTAGTACCTCTTACCATATGAAAGATATGGCTTATATATTGGATTTTTCTAAAAGTTGGTGAAAGGTCAATGTTATGGTCACTGAGTAAAAAATTTTAGTGTTGAAAGGTCTTACCACAAGGAATACATATACCAAATATGAAAGATCTACCTCTTATGTTGTAAAAGATATAAGCAAGGTTAAAATTTTTGCCACAGATGGATAGACACACAGATACATATAAGCCCCCAAATCTTCAATTCCAGGGGAATAAAAATACCAATTCTATCTACACTGAAACCTGGGTCCACAAAGCTCACCTGATCTACAACACGTATCTCACTGATCTAAAAACTTTGTTCACTCACTGACTTCACCTTGGAAAGCAATTGCTTCCTCAAGATGATAAAGCCATATGCTGCTTATTGTTACAGCTGGCAAATATATGCACTTCCTCCCTTGAAAATATTGTCACTGTAACTCACTTTTTTAACAAAACAGTTGTTGGAATTTAAGTCTCTGTGTATGATTCCCAGGGAGTGCAGATATTCCTGGAAGAAAGGAAACAATTTTACACACACAAGAAATGTCAACAAGAGGCCCATGGACCACATCACTCACCTGAAGCTCACTGACCCATAATAAGGATTTTCCCTATATATTCGAATGAAATACTTTGATCCCCTATTGTGACCTCACCTTACCCCCAGGGGCTGTGACTTATAAAATCTGAATCTGCACTATGTCAAAAGGCTGTCATGTCAACTGAAACTTTTCTGGCTTAGTGATTCCTGAGAAAAGATTTTTAAATGACTCCATCCCACCTTTGCATTTTTGTGATTATCTCTCTTTTGAAGGGGGCATAACCCTTCACTTGAAGAAACTTTAATCCCCTTCAACCAAGGATGATTTGTGCAAGTTTGATTGAAATTGGCCCTGTTGTTCTGTTGTTCAAAGATTTTTTCCTATATCTTCACATATAAAATTTTGATCCCCTATTGTGGCCTCACCCTAACCCTAAGGGCCATGATTTTAACAAACTTAAATCTGCAGTATGTCAAAAAACTCCCATGTAAATTTGAACTTTATTTGACTCCACCCTATTTTTGCAGTTTTGTGATTATCTCCCCTTTAAAGATGGCATGACCCTTCATTTAAATCTGTGTGAATCCCCTTCACCCAATAGAGCAGTATGGAATTTACGCTTTACAAAATAAATTTATTATTTATTATTAATAATGACTTGTACCAAGTTGCATTGGTCCTGCAGTTTTGGAGAAGATTTAAAAAAAAAAAATTCTTATAATTTCACATATGAAAATTTGATCCCCTACTATGGCCCCACCCTACTCCCCAGAGCTATGATCTTAACAAAATTGAATCTGTGCTATGTCAGAAAACTTCCATGTAAATTAGAACTTTTCAGGCCCAGTGGTTCTTGAGAAAATTTTTAAATGAGTCCACCTTATTTTTGCATTTTTGTTATTATCTCTCTTTGAAGGAGGTGTAGCTCTTCATTTGAATAAACTTTTAATTCCTTTCACCCAAGGATGATTTGTCATAAGTTTGATTGAAATTATTCCAGTGGCTCTGGAGAAGAAGTCAGTGTATTTTCGCTATTATCTCCCCTTTGAGAAAGGTGTTGTCCTTAATTTGAAGAACCTTGAATTCCCCTTCCCCAAGGATGCTTTTTTCCAAGTTTGGTTGAAATTGGCCCAATGGTTTTAGAGAAGAAGTCGAAAATGTGAAACCTGACAGACAGATGGACGACAGACAACAAGTGATCAGAAAAGCCCACTCAAACTTTCAGCTCAGGTTAGCTAATAATATTTTTCTAGTACAAGTCAATAGACCATGAATCATAAATTGCTTTTAATATAGATCTATTTACAAAATAAAAGACTGCATTGATACACTATCACTATATCCCCCTTCATGTACATATACATAACTATCTTCTATCAGGAGCAGACAGCCTGCACTTTACTGGTACGGTCACCATTTTTAAATCTAGATCATGTGAGGTATCCCAGCATAAACACTTAGCAACACATCAACTGATATGGGTGTTGCCATTTTGTTTTTTCTGATGAGATAACAAAACTTTAGCAGGGCCTTGGGGCAGCTGACCCCAATATGTGTAAACATGATTAATTAGAAAGCCCCATGGCATTATTTAAGTGTATAGTGTAATTAAAACAATTTATGTCAAATTACCTCAGTTGAATAAATTTAAACTGCTGTTAAATTGATCAAATTGATCACTTTTTGGTTTCAGTGGGATTCTACTAGTGCAAGTATACACTCTTCTAATTAAATTTAAAGTCAGAAACTTATCATTGACACTGTGTAGGTACTTTTTCCAATCACAATACTCATACAAGTCACCTTTATAAAAATGTTTCTGTGTTCCAGTGTTTGGAAGTGATTTCTTAGCAGCATTCCAAGTAGACTCTATCAAATTCATACAGGAATCTGTGTCTATGTGTTTAAATTCAACTGAGTGATACACTGTCAGGTGGATGTATCCTCCTTTTTCCAGTGAAGAATATGCTTTCTAACAGTCAGAGTGAATTGTGGTATCGGGTTCAACGTATATCTGAATGACTAGAATGAGTGTGGCTGCACTTCCATCACTCACAACCTCAACAACAACAAAAAAAAATTTCTTGGTGTCTTTCTCAACGTCTCCAAATATCCACACACCCTCAATTCTTTTTCTTCAATGATATTCCCTTTTCCTGAATTTACTTTTGTCAAATAGGGGCCTCCGTGGCCGAGTGGTTAGAGCATCGGGCTCAAAATCACAAAGCCTCTCACCTCTGTCAGCGCGTGTTCCAATCTCGGCCGCGGCGTTATGTGAGCAAGTTTGCCAGTTTACTTGCGGAAGGTCGGTGGTCTCTTCCCAGGTACATTGTATCTGGGTTCTCTCCTCCACCAACAAAAACTGGACGCCACCAGATAACTGAAAAATTGTTGAGTGTGGCGGAAAAGCAATAAATAAATAAAATACTTTTGTCAATTTCTACAACTTTCCTTGGCCCACAGATCTTGTTATCTTGCTGCAAATGCATAAACATACTTCTCTGGCTAAAGTTCTCCAATTTATTATTAATTCACAATAGTATTTTCTCTCCAAAGTGTCAACTCATGTGAAATAAATTCACCAGGCAAGTCATAAATCCAATATGTGAGCTTCATAATTTGTTCTAAAAATTGAAAAAAATTGAAAAAACCAGGATCTTTCCCTTACAGAAATTTTCTTACTGCACTCACAGTTAGTGCATCTCCATAAAATGTTGTCTTTACTGTAGGAATCACCTTCAACAAGACAAAATGATCCTTCCCCACAAATGTCACACACACTATTAAAGTTTCCTAATAATTCCTTAGTTTAGAGCCAATCAATTAAAAACCTCCTGTTTTTTTCAAATCTTGTAAATATTGTCATAAGTGTAAGGCAATACAAAATCGTTAAATCAGCTGTTTTATGTTTACAACTTCAAATTATGTAATTTACCTCTTACCCAATCAGGACACAAGTTAAGGTCACATGCCTAGAAATGTCAGAACTTTGGAATGTGATGAACTCACAAGTTACAGGTTTGTTTTTTTTAAAACTGAGATAATTCTTGTTTAATAATTTCATTAATAAAAAGGAAGTTAATTAACATGAAAAATGACAAGGAATAATAAACTTTGTAAGTTTTGCATTTTATTGCCATTAAGTGAAATCATCATGCCGACGTGTGATTCTATGATATAAGAGGAACATGTGTTATTTCCATGTAATTTGCACATACCGGTAAAGTGCAGTTATCTCCTACTGACCCTCATAATAAAGTTAAGCACTTCCTTAAATAACATACCATTCCTTGAGCAATGTCCTTCGCAAATGTAGCCCTTTGTTTCCAGGATAAAGAAACAGAGAAATTTTTCAGCAATTCTCCTAAAGTACCACCAGATACATACTCTAAACAAAGAAACAAGTATAGTGTTTTAAAACATATATACCCCACCACCTGTGGCAAGAATCAATTTTCAATTTCGAATATGTCTTTAATGAGTAACAAGAGATCTACAAGCCTTATCAGTTATTTGAGTATTAATAACAAGAGGCCCAAAGGCCTTGACAGTCACCTGAGTATCATAGCCCATACACAGACCTGTCGGAGAGTCTCATATTTGCATTTAAGCCTCATTCTGGAGTCTTTTGTTGACAGCTTTATAATCTTTCTAAATACAATTCCTATTCAAGTACAATACATGGGAAGGTGAAGTTTGAAGCATTTAAATCAGCCAATATTTCCCTGACAAAGGTGCAATGAATTTCATAATTTTGGTAAAGGATATCATTGGACACAATAACCATGCATTTGGTTTTTTTCCCACATGTAAAACTTTTATTTTGCAGTTCTTGTCCTACCGTGAGGTCATTAGGGAGCTATGATCATAAATTTCACAATATACATTCCATGTATTGTAAAAGATCTTGCCTTACCCCTAGGGTACCAGGGAGCAGGAGCCATTAAATTTAAAATTTGTGTCCTCCTTGTTCCAAAGATGCTTCATACAAAATTTTGGAAGAATTGAAATGGTAATTATCAAGAAGATAAAACTATTCGGTTGTTAACACATTTAGTCCCTGACCATTATGATCCCACCCTTATACTAAACCCCCTACTCCTGGGATCATGAAATTTACAATTTTCAAAAAGGGCTACCTACTCATTCTAAATATCTATTATCTATTCAGTTTCAATTTGGTATCAATAGCATTAAAGAAGATGCTTTTTAAATGTTTTACACTGGAAAACCACATATCAAGTTTGGCCCTTTCTTGGGGTCAGAACCTCTACCCTGGGGATCATGAAATTTACAATTTTGGTAAAGGTCTTCCTGCTTTACATTGCTATGCATTTAGTCTTTTTTACAAATGTGTAGTTCTAGAGAAGAAAATTTTTGAAAATTGGTCACTCTTTTGCAGTTTTGCCCCCACCCCCTAAGGCCCCAGGGAGACAGGAGTCCTGAAATTTATGTCTGCATCTTCCCAAAGATGCTTCAAAACAATTCTGAAAAGAATTGGAATGGTAATTATCATAAAGAACTTAAAACTGTTCATTTCTGAACACAATACTTAATCACTGATTATTTTGGCCCCAACCTCATACCAAAACCCCTACCCCAGATCATGAAACTTAAAACTTTGGTAAAGGCTACCTGTTCAGTATCCAAATATCCATTTAATTTCAATATTGGTATCAACAGCATTAAAGGAAATGCTTTTTTAAATGTTTTATTTGCCCTGCTCCTAAAGCCCCAAAGATGAAGGAGTAATGTTATTTATAATTTATATTCCCCTTGTCCCAAAGATGCTTCATACCAAATCTGAAAAGAATTGGAATTATAGTTATTAGAAAGAAATTAAAAGTGTTCAATTGTTAACACATTCAATCACTGACCATTTTGGCCCAACCCAATACCAAAATCCCTACCCTTTTTTACAATTTGGTAAAGAGCTACCTGCTCATTGTAAATATCTATTTAGTTTCAATTTATTAACAGCATTAAAAAAGATGCACATTTTAAATGCTTTACACATAAATACCATATACCAAGTTTGGCCCCACCATGGATTCAGAACTTCTACCCCCAGGGATCATGAAATTTACAAATTTGGTTGAGTTCTTCTGCTCTACATTACTATGCATTTAATTTTTCTCACACATGCAGTTCTGTGCACGCAGACTTTTTATATCCTACCTCTAGAAACTTTTAGATTGTGCAAAGCATTTTAAAAATTCCACAAGGTGGACTTTCAGAAAATTCTCGATACAAAATAATGATATCAAAACAACCATGTTGGTGAAGTAAAACACAACACCTCTGAAGCCTTCTAAGGAATTTCAATACCCTCAGTAGTTTATTTATCTATTTTCACAATGTGTGTGTGTGTGTGTGTGTGTGTGCGTGTGTGCACGCATATATATATATAGGAATAACTTAAACAATGTTAGACTTGCTTGATTACATTTCTTATTCAAAATTTTTCCAAACCATTTTATTGGAACTATTTAAATAATGCAAAGACTTGTATATAACTTGTATGTACTATGCAAATTCCATAGTTGTTTTTTACCACAATACAAGTTGGATAATCTGGGTATAAGAAATGAACAAAAGTATTTGCAGGGATATATATGTACCTTAATTCTAAATTTGGCCCTATTCCCAACTGGAAATATCTTCAATTTTTTCCAAATTTAGTGAACAATATCTTTGTATGGTTTGTTTCCTTGAAAATACAAGGAACATGGTCTTCTTGTCCATAAACATCCTCCATATCTATAAATCATTAATTACCAATACTATAGTAATAATTCATTTTTAAAAACACTCTCAAACGTGCTGACTTAAATCTAAATTTTCTTCATTATTATTTTATGGTAATATGTGCTATAATGTAAATTTATCCATTATTTACTAAATTGACTTCACAGTTATTAAGTAAGAATTATTCATTATTTATTGTAAATAAAATATAATTTCAATGCATTTTGAGAGGAAACAAGCCTTCTGAGTGTATTGCAGGCAATACAAATTAGTCTCCCACTGGTAGAATTATTCAGTCAAAAGTAGGTCAAGTGTAAAGAAACTTAAACTTGATCTGTAACTATCCAAGACAAGTAAGCCACAAATTAAAATTTCAATTTTAAAACCTATTCTTGTAATTCATCAAGGGGTATAATTCAGTCAAAAATAGGTCAAGCATAACAAAACTGAAACTTGATCTGTAACTATCCAAGGCAAAGCCATATATAAAATTTCAGTTGAATATCTTAATACAATGCAGAATGACATATGGACATAGAAGTGACTCGAGATGGCCCAAACTTCAATCTCTTGAAGTGAAATCATGGTCCCAATTTTTTTCTCTATATAACTAAGCAAATTTACTCTCGAATGTTTGATCTCGAGAAGTGAAATTTGGGTCCCATAACACATATTTCATTGTTTTTTACTCTAGATCTCTTGAAGTGGTGGTAGTGTATAACCATCATCATTCAAGCATTTAATTATTTCTGCTTGGCCCCTACTTGGATAATACTTGGAGCTAGCTCAGCTTTGTTATTTGTGATTATATATGGGACACAAAGACAGCATTTATTGTGGGACAGATATTTAATTAAACAATTGGTCAATTTAACCCCCCCCCCCCCCCCCCCCCCCCCCACATAAAACTAGTCCACAGCAATGGACAATAAACATGTCCATGATTTAAGAGTTAGTTTCCTATCTGAAATATACCTCATAATCTATGCCTGAGCATATATGTAAGTAAAAATCACAAGCTTGGATCCTAATATTTTTGAACTCCTAAGTTTGGGCTTAGCAAATATTTTAGCTCATAAAGCTCAAATAAGAGAATAGATGGATGGACAAATTGGATGGACAAAGTGGAGCAGCTATCAGACCTGCTGTCACCTTCCATGATGCAGGTAAAAACAGCTAAATGAAAAGATGATGATGAATAGTGATCAACCTCGTGAAAATATTTGGCTGAAAATTTTTTGAAAGATATCTTGCTCATATGTGCTGAAACACCTTGAAGATTGCTGAAACATTCAGAAAAGTTGCTGAGACAGTCTGAAACATCAATGAAATGCTGAGTCCAGTCTGAAACATTCAGATAAATTGCAGAAACTGTCTGAAATTCTGCAATATCCACTTCCAAAAAGGCAAATTTTCTTGAAGATATGAGTCTGGAGATAACTAAAGTGGGGAAGGTGGCTAAATCGTGTTGATTGATGTACCTGTTGCAAAAAGGGTGGGGGATTAATCATACACACCCCGGCTCCGACAACTACATTACGTAATCAACAGAATTCAATATTCAGAAAGAATATAGCATTTTTAACACTAAAACGGATGGCTGTTCCTGATTTCAATAACATGAGTGTTGTCTGATGTTGAAAAATGCATCAATAAATCCCTAAAATCACCAGCTCCAATTCATTTCCTTGCACTTCATCTCGTAAATGCGTAAAAAGTTTGTCTTTCGAACTTATGGTACTTTCACTGGCAAGAATTTCATTTGCTCAGTTGTGACAGAAGAAACAATGATTAACCTTTGAAAAATACACCATTTATTACAACAATTAGAGAAAAAATTATGGTCATTATTTATGCACGTACATTTATTACTTTTCAATTAGAAATTTCTTCTGGATATACGATTTAGGTATGTAATAAATATTGAAATCCTTCATTGTTATTATCAACACAATATAATGTACAAATCATGTTGTAGCAATCAAAATTTCGATCTGTCTAAATTGCTTCTAAATTACAACATTTCTATCAGGTTTCCCGTTCATCATGAAGATTGTTTATCATGTTTTGCATTTATCAGTTCTGTAGTGAAGACCATTTATTGTGTTTTGTGTTTATTGTGAAGATCGTTAATCATGTTTTGCTTTTATCAGGTTTATTGTTTATCCTATCATATAGTGCGTGTATCCTATCATATCATGTGTGTATTGTGTTCTATCATTTATCATGTCAAGAATAATATGTTGTGGGTACTGTAAGATTGTGTGTTTGTTTGTTTTTGTTTTACATCCCGTCAAGAATTTTTCACTCATATTGAGACGTCACCAGCTGTAGGTGAAGTACCACAAATTTAGACCTATGCATAGCGCTCAGGACCATAGCAGTGAGGGTTCTTTAATGTGCCAACGCCAACCTCCGTTTTTAAGGTCATATCCGAAAGACCCGTGATTCTCACTTCTAAATGCTGAGTGTTTGGCGAAGGAGCAATCACTACCTATTTTTGCATCTAAAGTTTGATGCGGCCATGGCACAAGCGGACCTCAAACTCATGACTTTCCAATTACGAAGCGAACGCTCTAACCACTCGGCTACCGCGACTGGTGTGGGTACTGTAAGAGTTGATCACTGATGTCCATTTACTAAACAAAATACATTACTTCCTATCATGATCATCACAGGCAGATCTATTAGATTATATTGCACCTATTCTGTAGTAACAGTTTTTGGTACTTTTAAAACAACGTTGAAATTAACGAGTCTTAAATTTTCAATTCATGAATGAAAGTCTTTTTTCTTTTTTTAAAAACATCAGCACAAGCCATTCCCTCAAGATTGTTCAGTTCTGACTTCCTCCCTCTTCCAAATCATATATAGTTGGCCTGCCCAAGTCAAAGTGAACGGCTAATTTAGGCAGTTTTTGAGCAGTTCACAAATTTATTGGCAGTTTATTAGCAGTTTCAAGCAGTTTGACATTAAGCATTTTATAAAAATGCCTACTCTTTTCTCATGAACTGCTTATTTTAATTGTTAGCAGTTTATCTAAGCAGTCAACACAGATGCACATTCTCATTGCTTAGCAGTTGTATAAACACAAGCAGTTTTCTTTAAAAGTGATAATAACATATATATGTAATGCAGAAATAATATTATAGTAATATTAGACAATAAATTAATTAATATTCCCATGGACACACAGATCATTTATATTTTCAAATTTTGTTACCAATAATGTAACATTGTAGATAATTGTCTATATAAGTGAAAATTAATTATCAAGAATTATCAAAAATATGAACCGTGCATGCATGTTTTATTTTACTTTTACTTTCATGATAAATATTTATTTCCTATTCCAAGAGTATAATATTTATGTTATAAGATAGAATTTAACATTAAGATAAACATTTTCAATGTGGAATTTCGCACAGGCAATTGGGGCATGGATCATGATCAACCCCTCCCACCCCACCCCAACCATATCACTCGAATTTTTTTTTTCAGATCTGAAATAAACACACTAATTTTTTTCTGACTTATATTTTATAAATATGCATTAAAGATTATTCAAATGTATTTTTTTTTTTTTGTCTCCGTCATGTACTAGCAAAAATTAGAATATGTGACAGAGACAAAAAACAACATATTTGCGATCAAATTTATCATTAAAGGGCCTATACAATACAATCACATTTTTCGGTGAAATAAACATTTATTCAAATTGAAACTTTGCTAAAGATTTGACGAATATATAAATTAAATTAACGGGGATATTGGCAAAAAAATCCAAAATCACATATTAGAGAATGTCAGGTTCTGACGCCAAATCGCTGTGACATCACATAGAGTAACGGGTACCACGCCATGTTAAAAGAGGAAAAGTAGATCAGCAATTGAATTTCACCTTATTTCATACTGTCTGTTTGTAGTTTCAGTGCATTTATGTTATAGTTGTTTAGATGTGTAACTAAATAACTTTATCCTGATCAGCATTGTGAATACTGTGATATTGATAATTTATTCAGACATGGCCAAGGAATTGGAATGCAAAGCCGCAACTGAAAGTTCATAATTACAATATTACTCAGATTTATTTATTTCGTAGTACCAAGATGTTTTCATTTACTAAGTATCAATTATTCCTTGTAGCATTGTTCTCATATTAAGATTTTGTAAATCTAAAAGTCATTAGAATTGTATCACCGTATGTCACTACCAGTTCCAGTTGGCTGGGGCTGGACATTTCAATCAGACCTCTACAAAACCACAATCACAAAACATGGAGATTTCCAGTATAAGTATTCCAGTAACTTAAAGAGGGGAGTTTATAATATCAAAGAATGAAGGGTCCAAGTACTAGGTCTATTGGTAAGTAAATAAAATGTTTTTTGTTTTTGCTTTGTTTTGTTTTGTTTATTTGATGGGTTTTTTTTTGTTTTTGTTTTTTGTTTTTGGTTGTTGTTTTTTAAATAAGGGGGAGTAAAAATACAGTACAATATCTTATGTACATCATTTGAAGATTCAAAAGTTAAAGCAATATAAGCTGCCAAAATTGCAATTTTTTATAGTGGCATTAAAAGAGGTTAAATGAACGTTGATATGATTGAAAAAAAAGAACTGCATTGAATTCCCTCTCTTATGCATCGTTTACACACCTTAACGTGATGAAAAATATATTCCTCGACAGTCGACATTCCATTTGACCTTAACAACAGCATCTGATTAATCGTCGGCGACAATCCCAAAGATAACCGATGTTGACAACTTGACACGAATGATTCTGATGCTGATCAGGGTGGATCGGGTTGTATCCGGGTCATTAAAATATGGACGGCGAGGTGAGATAAAATTCATACTTGGTACCAATGTAAATTCTATTCTTATTATTCTTTGCATTTATTTCCGTTCATCGTCTTTTTCGTCCCGAATCAGTCAAAGTCGGCTTTCTCCCTCGCTCCGAACCTTTCGTGTCCGACATCTTTCGTGCTTACCAGACATATTGCGCTTGCACATTTGATTTTGCCAAATGAGTTCAACTTTAGGTCATTGCATACGGAAATAATGTCGGAAAAATTAAGGTACGGGACGACTTAATTTCAACTGTCAAACAATTTTTACATTTAATGCAAAAATACAACATGTCAAAAGTTTAATCAATAAAATCAGGTATTAGAAGGTAGATGTTTACAAAATTTTCGATTAAATTTTAGGGACCCAAAATAACAATTTTGACAGCTTATATTGCTTTACGAACAAAAATCATATTATTTTGACTGAATGGATATTAAAAATATGTGATAAATTTAAATATGAACACAATTCTTTTCTATACTTTTTCCCCTCAAGCCATATAGACATCGATCCTGACAAAGGCAGTCACCACTCTGACCTACTACAGCATGCTAGAGGTTCATGGATGGCAAGATACTTTTGACTTGGCACTGCTCAACAAGGAGGTATATAAGGAACATTAATCAAGGCTTTAACTTGTTAGAGTACAGATATAGTCAGATACATGCAGTCATGGTGACATTGTGAATACACTTTCTGTGAAAAATAATTTCCACAATATCCATTGGACAATTTTTGCCCAAATCAACCTGAAGAATCAGCTATGTGTATTTCTGTGTACAGGTGCTCTGAAGTGTAAAACTTTGTAGTGTACTGTGACAATTATGGATGTAGATGACAGTGGAGTTGTTGCAGAGGAAACTGTGATAATTGTAACCAAATATCTAGCAAGTAGGAAGTGAAAGATTCAAAGGATTTACTAAGATCATATGTGAATTCTTCATGTGTGCACTCAAGATTTATCATTTTTCACAGTGTAATTGATCTGTTTCAATATCATCTTTGTCAGGAGTTTGTTAATTATCTCTGATGATATATTACGAATTTGATATCATCAGTGATTTTTAGTTAGGTTTGTTACCTATAGTTTGTTAACTAAGGATTAATAGTAGTTTGTTTTATATAGTTGTTAGTTTGTTTCAAATAAATTGCTTGAACTTGTACAATCATTCATCTTAAGAAATTAATTCTTATTTATGTTGCTGTTTTGGTCATTGTGAATGTTATTTGTAAGCAGTTTGACTGATTTGCACTTTGACAAAAATAAGCAGTTTTCTATTCCATATATGGCACAGTGAATAGGGTCAAAGGTTAAAGTAAGCGGGGCCCTTTGCAGTTTTTTAAGCAGTTCAAATGAATATTCAAGGTTGAAGGCATGTAGAATTATCTGATTTAAATTTTTCGGCCAAAATAACTGCAAGAAAACTGCTAAGGAACTCTGAAGGCTAAGAAACTGCCAAGAAACTGGTAGATGAATGCTCTTATGCAAATGAGACATGCATACTAATGAGACTTGTTGATGGTTAAGGAACTGCTTATTTTAAGAGAACTGTGAAGGTTAAGAAACTGCTTGGGGAAGGCCTTCCACTTTGACTTGGGTGTTCATCTTCTACAAATGAATTACTGAAACTGAAAAGATCTAACAATTATATAAAATTTATACAATCACACAATCTTATGTTTTGAGCAAATTCTTGAGTATCTCTTGATCTCCTTTCTTGTGATATCCTGGATATCTAATTTGTAATAATTGTAGTCTTTTTGTTTTGTTTCTTGTGTCATAGAAAGACTTCTACTGCTTCATCAGAGTATATAATTGTTTGCAATAGGAATCAAATACAATTTTTATTTAATCATTTTTATAATTTTGCAACAGATGAGACATTGTAAAAGTATTTAAAGGCTAGAGCTAAAAACTGCAAGATTGTGTTGAGAAAATTCAGGTCATCGTAACATGCTGTTTTACAGTGAAAAAGTCACTGTGTGATCCCTACTTGTCATAACTGTGGGCACTGAACATCGCTTGTGCCTTTAGCATGAAATCTTTACATACTGTTACATAACTCATAAGAAAACATGTCTTAATCCCAACTATAAAGAAAAAAAATATTGGCGACCTTCATCAATCAGTAATCGTGGCTTAAAACATGCTATTTATATGTATGACCATCATTTTTTATGCTATTTATATGTATGACCATCATTTTTTATCATAATTTTATTATTTTGCTTGAAACTTCTATTTTAGTAAGGCAGTATGACTTCCTCACTATGTTGACATGACTCCGCCATCTTCTTTATTTTCTTCAAATGGCAATGGAAATTGACCATTGATTACAAAGTATCAAAATTGATAAAAAAAAAAAGAAGTTACAGGTGAACTATTGGCATGTGTCTTTTATTTTCAGAGTTATAATGCTTTTGACAATATTTTGTTCTTACTTATGCATCATATACTGGTAAATCACTAATTGATGATACCCACATACAAGAGAAGTTAGGTTGATAGGGTACCAATTTAATATTCATCACTGACAGAAGTACTGCACATGGGAAAAAATTCAATACAATTATGTTTGGGGTTGGTCAACAACCATGTCTCAAAATCATAACACCATTGTTGAATGGGTGGTTGAAGATGAATTTAGTGTGATTCCACTCTCCTGAATAAAGGATCCAGTAAAAAAATTTGGTAAATACCATGAGGGAGAATGTAAAAACCTCCAGCTTCTGGCTTCCCTAAATATTCGACACCATTTTGTTAGCAGTTTGAGGTATCAATTTCTGTGTCTAATAGGCCTATTAAATACCTTACTAAGTATAAATCAGAGCTCTCAATCATAAAAAATTGAAGCCCTTTATATTGAATTGATATAGCAATCATGAAGGAAATACTAGATGTACCATACTTATCAAAATCAGAATCTACAGTACTAACTGTTAGAGGAAAAAAGAGATCGAGATTACGAACAGCCAATTTTAACTAGATTGTACAATGACATATTATTGAACAAATCAACTCATTAAAATGAAAATTTTAATAAATCATATTATATAAATTTCCATCATTCTGTTCACACAATTTTAGATGACATCAAACATCATCCTTGGATACACCTCACTGAAGATCAGAATTATAGCACTGCAGAGGGTTGCAAAGTATTACAACTGTCAGATAAAAGGGGAACTAGGAAAACCTGGTAGGATGTAATGCTAAGAAATTGTAAATGGAAGTTATGAAAGGACATGCCTTAAAGGCAATTAAAGCACATTACAGACTCTTATAATTATGAATGAAAAATAAAAATTACTTGAAATCTTCTATTTGTGTCAATTATTTTTAAAGTATATTGCAGGATAAAAAGCTAGCATATTCTTGCTGAAAAAATACTCTAGCATTGCTGAATAGGTACAGTATTATTGCTGAAACAGCATTGAATAATATTTCTGAAACCTTGCTGATACATGGCTTACTAACAGTATGAAAATTGTCTGATATTTTCCCTAAATTTGAATCAATTCTGAAACCATGCCTGAAAAATGCCTGGAATGTTCCAATTTCAAGCATTTTTTAGAATTGAATTTCAAAAACTTTTCAGGAAAATTTCAGCCAAAGTTTTCATGCGGGCAATCTAACAACTCCCAAAAAGAATACAAAATTCAGAGTAGGGTAAATATGGACCCCTGGAAATACTAAAGGTGAGATCAGGTGCCTAGGAGGAGTAACCATCCCCTGCTGACTGGTCACACCTGCCATAATTGCAATATCTCAATCAGATAAACAGAGTAATCCATAGTCAAAATTAGTGTGCAAAGAACAGGATGAAATATGTCAGAAAGCATTTTACATAATGACAAGATTGTCTTCATAAATTAGATCTTTATAGCAACCACAAAATTCGTGAAATGCTTTAAATAAGACTGTTGAAACCCCTGTAACATCAACTTATTTGTAAGCAGCCTGTCTCATTTTAAAAACTGATTATATGCAGAAAAAGCTCTTGCATATTGCATCAGTTGAGAGATATAAACACTATATGCAGGTGATAATGGAATATTCAGTCTGAAAGGAAATGAATTTCTAAGTTCTATTCAAAAGAATGCTAAGGGCCAAATCTCAACAGGCTTCAAAATCAAGAAGCCCTTACACTGTACAACCGGCTTCCTGTGTGTCGTCAAGAAGTGTATTGGCCAGATGGCAAGCATGCCAAGCTGTAGGACCTGCTTTTAAGGCAGGACAAGCTTCAGCAGTTACTATGCATTCATCCAGCGCTTTCGATATTGAACCAGTTCAGCAGTCCCTTATTGATCTCGCCATGCAAACCATGCCTGCAGTGCCAGTTAATGCCAATACCATTGTGGATCTTGTGTCCAGGGCCAAGACGGCAATACCCACAGGTTTTTCAAGCAATCAATGTATAAATGCTAATTCTGATATTTGTTGTTTCTACTAATGATGTTGCTTACTATAGCAATTAATATACTGTAGAAGCAGAAATTTTCATTGGGGATTTAATTCTGTTTATTTCTTGGAAAAGACTTTTCAACGAAATTAAATCCCGATGAAAGTTTAACCCCAATATCATCAATATTTTCTAAACATGAAATTAAATCCCCATAAAATCGTTTAGGAGTAAAAAAAAACATGAAATTTTAGCCCTTGAAAATTTCTGCTTCTGCAGTATCTTTATTTACATATGACTTCACAATTAACTCTTCATCCTGAAGGAATGTACATACAAAAATGCATATCGGCAGCATGGTCCAATCTAAAATAAATGCATGAAACAGAATTTTTTTGTAGTATCTTCTGTGGTTTTGATGCTTGTGTTAAGTTGATTTCTTGTTGTTGTTTAAAGTATTATTAAATATAAAAATAATTTTGACTTTCCTAACATACTTTTTAGTGTCAGTGTTAACCCAAAGACATACACCATTATCATAATAATACATAATATATATTATGTATATAAAACATGTATAATTGCATGTCTCTGTTACCTAAACATAGATATTTTTTATACAGTATATGGAAAGTTTTCACAAGAGAGACAAACATAATGTTGGAAAATTCATGTAGACCCAAGAAGTACACTGTGTTTAGTTGGAATTGAAAATGGCAAGGTTATTTTTCCTGATTATTTTGTTCTTTGAGGAACCAGTTTTCCTGATCAGCTGATATATGTAATTTTTTAATGTATGATTAAATGTTTTTTAATTATTATTAATTTACGTGTGTGCTTTGCAAGTTCATGTACTTTCACTTTCGTCTTAGAGAATTTAATGTGCTTCATGTAATTTCCACTGTCACTGTTATTTTGCCTGTTTTGTATCCCTTACGTACTTTCATTTTTGTTTCCTAGAATTCACTGTGTTTCATGTAATTTTGACTTTCCCTATTATTTTTGTCTACTCTATGTTCACTTTATATGTGTATATCATGCTTTAATATACTTGATGTGTTTGTAGCACCAAATCTATACTTTGGAAATAATTTTGTGTAGACATACCATATGTAAAGTACCATTATATATTTATTGGAAATACTTACTTACCATTTTCTGTAAATCTACCTTTCATTATCATTTCTTGGAAGTAATATGCCACCTACCCGCCCAATCATTTAACCAATCAAAACTATCATAATAACTATTTGGAGACCAATCAGATTATCAGGTTCTCACTCTTGAACCCAAGCTTTCCTATCAGTGCCTCACTTTTGAAAATAATTCTGAGGTGAAAGCATGTAATATCAGTTGGATTTATAGAAATTGTTATTATAATCACCCCCCCCCCCCCCATCTATTGTGTGTGTGTGCAGATCAGAGCATTTATTTATTGTAGGATTTAGTTATTATAGACCTTAGTTTTAACCATGATTACTGGTTGTGATTCGGAGGTTAATAATTATTATTTATAAAGAGCAATTAACATACCTTTCTGGCTATATTTTACAAGTATATATGAAATATATTTCTAAAACTTACTCAGAAATGCAATGAATACATCCTCTGCCAACTTGAACTGCCCAAACTGGCAAGTGAAACATTCTGTGTTTCACGCATGAATAATGGCTGATTAGAATTGGAAAACATGGTGTGCCATTCAGGTTACAAGGAATATAATTTCTCTTTGTATTGAGAAGAACTTCTTTTTCAATATCTTCTTAGTCAGTTACATAATTATGTTTTACAGTACATTATCTTTAGTTTTATACCACATTTTAATATAATAATATTAGCACAAATTATAGGATTTATACTCTTGTAATTTAAACATGAAAACAGCATTCTTTCACCACCTCAACATAAAAAATCAATACACTATGTGAAAAGATATGCTAAAAAAATATTTTTAACAAGAAATTATTCGCTTTGGACGTTAGGCCGATTTGTGCTAAACATGGTCTTAGTCCTTTTAGACAACAATTATGAAGTCATTCTTCTCCAACAACACCCCTCCCCCTCTCACACTGTTTAAATCCTATTTGACATATTGTTCTTCCCTTACAGTGCAAATTAAACCTCCTTTGAGTATTATCACATTTTCATGTATGTAATAATAACTGGTGAAATCTCATCCCTCTGAATAAGACTTCTCAGTTCCAATGATAAAGTGCACTGACACACTGATCATAGTTCATGCCACGTCTTTTGATGTTATTGTGTTTCAATTTTGATGTAATTTTTGCATTAGAAACCAAGTCCATCCAATCAACATCAAAAGAAATGATAGTGGAAGCATAATCTGTGTAAAAAATCCCTTTAACTGCGGTGAAAACGCAATGAAATGCAGATTTATCCTCTCCTTAATATAAACACAGCCACTCCAGACACAACTCATCGTCACTCCGCTTAGACATCATTCACTCAGTGTGCAATGAGTGAAATGCCTAGGTGAATTTAATTGTATTTAATTCTACGTGAATCAGAATCAGAATGATTATATTTACGGGATATTTAAATATTTTTTTTTTAAAGTGATATTTTAAGCATATTCATAATAATGCATTTAATTTTTTGCACAGATTATGCTTCCACCATCATTTCTTGTGATGTTGATTGGATGGACTTGGTTTTTAATGCAAAAATACATTAAAACATGTAGAATATGGAAATTCAATTTGGAGTGAGCGTATTTCCGTTAAACTTTGAAGTAATTTCTATAACGGACACATGTTAGTTCCATCTGTCAAATTGCACAATATACACAACAGTTGTGTAACAATTTTGGTAAAGGGCTACTTACTCATTATAAATATCCATTTAGCTTCAATTTGGTCTCAATAGCAGTAAAGATGATTTTAAATGTTTTACCCATAAATAAAACATATAACAAGTTTGGTCCTGTCCTGGGGTCAGAACCTTTACCCTGGAGATAATGAAGTTTACAATTTTGGCAGAGGCCTTCCTGCTCTACATTGCTATGCATTTACTTTTTCATACAAATGTGCAGTTCTAGAGAAGCTTTTTGGAAATTGGTCACTTTTTTTGAGCAGTTTTGGTTTCATCCCTAAGGCCCTGACAGGGGAGAGGAGGGGGAGCAGGAGTCTTGAAAAGATTCAACCCACAAACCACCAAATATGGCCTAGTCTTAAAAATGAATGATTTTAATATGAAATATTACTGAGGATTTGTGCTCTTTGTCTTCATTATTCTTTTTTCCATATATTTCATAGTATTCAGATTCCAATCTTCAAAATGTGGGTATTTTATTGTCACTTTTTTTTCTAACGTAACGTCAACATTACGTTATTGCTGACCTCTGATATGATATGAGTATCTGTAATCTATATGGCACCTTTTATATATATATATATATATATATATATATATATATATATATATGCAAAATAATTATACATCAATTGATTTCGTATTTTTACTTAATAACATTTTCTCTTGATATTCTTACAGAGTTTGATACATTATGTAAACACCAGGTGTATGTAAATATTATGTACAGTGTTAAACTTTGTCACGGTATTGATACATGTATATTGAATCTGTTATTTGCTTAATACTATATTAATATGGAAGTTCTTTATTATATTTGTCTTCTTGAGCATAATATTTAACATCTCATTCAACAATTGTGCTTTTCAAAATCAAATATGCTACTGTTTTTAATTTTGGTCGAAATTGCACAAAAGGTAGGGCAACAAAATAACTGTATACTGCGTTACGTAGCGCTTCCTGTCAGCTCGAATTTTCACATTTTTTCATGTGAAAACAGTTGATATGGCACCCGTTCGTGTTGCATTCATTACATTGCAAATAAATAGTATTAGTGCGGTAAAGAAGTAACCGAAACTTCGTTGGAATAACCAGTATACAGAAGCAACTGATGATGTAAGTGAATTTATATGCTTTATCAACGAAACTGCAATAACCAACGTTTGTGAGATTTTAAGTACCAGACCATGCCTTATATATTTGGGTTTTTTTTATTTTTTGTTTGTTTGCTCGAGTTTGGCATGTGCCATATATTGGATACCATTTGCAATCGTCCTATATAACATCCCTAATTTACTTGCAACAAGTTTAATGTACATATTCCATAACATTTCATATATAATTTTATAATTTCCTGTTAATTATCTATTAATGGTATTATATCATACCATAGTTACCTTTGGACAAGTTTTCTTGTTAAAGACTTACAAATGTATCTATATTTTAGAAGATATTAAAAAACAATTAAATATTTCTTAATCTGGAGAAGTAAGGTCAATGTATATTGGTACCAAGCATTGCAGATATTGCACAGTTGTTTTCATTAATAATGATAACAATCATATCGTCTTTCATATGAAATCATTAATATCACTAAGTAATCATCTCGTCTTTCATTAAGAAATGATTAGTACGGTATTACTTGGTAAATACATCAAAGTAAAGTATTCCAATCCTCCACTTAAATTAGTATCTAAATACGAGCAATCTAAATTGCCAGGTATCTCATCTGATAATTTATATAAAATGTATTGCAATGCATGATTAACAATTATGAAAAATGACAAAGTAGATCCGAATTAAAGTATGAAAATTGTTTTAATAACTCATGATCAAGTAAGGCACAAGTAATCTTTCAAATAAATATGATATGTTAAATATAAAAAATATACTTTATGTGTGGAATGAAAATGAAAGCACACATGAGTACCAATAATTAATACTCTCTCTCTCTCTCTCTCTCTCTCTCTCTCTGGTACAATCATTCCACTCTTATTCTACTCCTCTACCTCACTGCCTTCACCGGAACATTCAGACTCATCAACCAAAGTGGCATCTTCCAGAAATTCCCCCCAATCACACACACCTATTCGCCCCTCAGATCGGTGCCGTGCATACCCCACATACCATAATATGGCAGCAATGTGTGCACACATGCTAACAACACAAGCACCAGCTTTACATTTGCAGTACCAGGCAATTACTGCACCCTCTGCATACTTTATCCACAGGAGGTAGGACTTTGATGACACATGACGACTCTGCATTCTTATTCTTAGTAGGCCTAGTTCCTCTTTGTGGACATGAATGGCACAGTCTCCTTCAACATGTTCCTTTGCATAGCTTGACGATAGTTTTAACTGGTATGTACCACATGTCAGAGACCTAAGTTGCTCTCCATCCAGATTTGGAAAATCGGTGATATAATCCACTTCCTGCCAACAGGCTGATCGTCTTTCCAATTTGTTTTCTTCAACATGCTGCCGCAGGGTGTTGATTTGCTTTGATAAAAAAATCATTTTTGTACTTACCTTCGTCACTAACCGACTAATGTTTGCACTTTCAGTTGACATCTGCTTATCTTCACGAGCCATAAAGGATGGCATCTGTGCCTTGATTCCTAGTTCCTACAAGTAATCCAAGGAATCTCTGAAGCCACGGTCCACCACAAATACATCATCCTCATGTACCCATCCCTGTATGTCATCAATGTTTCTTTTCAAAATGTGGTTGAGTATAGAGGCATCGTTGTTTTTTGCAATGTAAGGGCCCAATACAGATATAAAGTAGCCTGTTGATGACACAATGACCATAGGTTTTACCAGTGGCCTGCCTTTGTGGAGACTGAAGGATTGGCATTGAAATTTAAAATTACCACTTTTGTTGATGTAGACATACGTTCCGTCCAATATCAGTATCACTTGCTGAGTAGTATCATCACCAAAAAGTGTCTGGGCAAGGGGGCGAGTATGCTTATTGATTATCTCCTTTCTTGTTATGTGACCAAATCCAAGGTTCTCTGTGACAAAACCTCCAGTCATCATTGCGGACAACTTGCACACTCCTTTGTATACTGGATTTCGAAACATTAAACAATGTGGACAATATCCTGTTTGACTCTCCTCCCCTCAATTTTAGCAAAAAAATTGCAAGGGTAGTTCTGGTAGTTCTAGCAGGAGTTGCTTTGATTTTCCCGTCAATGTACAGCATCATGTCATTGAATGAATCTTTAGATATACCCAGGAGATCTATGTATTCAGTGTCGGTAAGACTTTCGCTGTTGTCAAAATTTAGTCTTGCTTTTTCACATCTTAAAATCTCTGTTCTTAAAAACTTAATTAGCTCTGTAATTGATGATTCATTGAACTTTGTTGTTTTTGCTGCTGGGATTAAACTTTTAATATTTCTTTGCAGGTGGTTTGGGCAGCAACGAGCTCCAGCAGGAATTATGACTTCTTTGGAGATAAAGATTCTGTGCCTAAATTCTAATGGAACCACAACTAGCCTTGGTCCTGGTATTTTACAAATGCAGCATGTCCTCTTGATGTGCAAGGAAAAGGAAGAGATACAGATGGTGGACCCATCTGAGGTGTTACAGCTGTTGATGGCGCTGGATCACCTTGATAATTTGTCGTGCTTGCCATGCTGTGATCTTCACGTTTTATGTGACGTGCACACATCCACCTATACCTGTTGCAAAGGAAATCATCATCACCTGGTGTTCTTCCAGATTGTTTGGAGATGATAACTCTGTATTTTCTTGCAATACTGTATCTGTCTTTCTGTCGTACCACACATGGACAATTACAGCAGTTGTAAGATTTCCTACCAGGCATCTGAAATATCAAATAAAATCTGTTTAATTTTAGAGATTTTTTCTCCATGCTACTTTAAAAAGAGGGGGAGGGTTGCCACCCCTTTTATGTGACCAAAGCAATAATTTTTTGTTACTTATTGATTTCGTTATGAATGAAATATAGCTAGAATAACCTATAATAATAGTGTAAAAGGTCTCAAAACAGGTCCTTATCTATATACATTAATTCTACTTACAAACTGTTAGGCTTACGTAAACAATGGCAAAGAACATCTCATTAGCCTGACAGTAAAAATGTGAGAAATTTCAATCTTTCTTAAGATGTAATTTATTAATGAACTCACCTTGAAAGTGGTAATGCAATGGTATGCACCATGTTAATCAGTTGCTGCCAATATGTTTCTATGGATGCTGGTGATCAGACGACAGTTTTAGCGTTTACCAGGAATTCGTATTTTTTTAATTTTGCGATAAAGCGGGTTATCAACAGCATTTTTTTCCCATTTAGAATGATTTCTACACGTTTGAAGTTTTATGTTTTATTTTCATATTTTGCCGTTACGGATCCGTTTGTAGGTAAAACTACGCTCAAATTTGCCGAATCGAAGATTTTCCCGGAATAATGTAGTCTATTGTTCATTTTAGAACTTAGTGTACCATTAACAACATCCGGCTATGTTACAGGACCGCCATCTTTGTACAGTATCAGTCCCACAGTGAAGAAATGAACACCCAGATTTATCGCAAATCATTGTTTATTTTTTTCACATTTGCTAGGCAATATATAGCGAATGCTGGGTCACTTCCTTTACAATTTATGTCTGCCTTGTCCCAAAGATGCTTTATACCAAATATGAAAGGAATTGAAATAGAAGTAATCAAGAAGAAGTTAAAAATGTTCAATTGTTAACACATTCTAACACTGACCATTTTGGCCCCACCCTCATACCAAAACCCCTACCCCTGGGATCATGAAATTTACAATTTTGGTAAAGGGCTACTTGCTCATTCTAAATATCCATTTAGTTTTAATTTGGTATTAATAGCATCAAAAAGGATATCTTTTAAATGTTTTATGTATAGATATCAAATGCCAAGTTTGGCCCTGCCCTGGGATCAGAACCTCTACCCCTGGGATCATGAAATTTACAAATTTGGTAGAGGCCTTCATGCTCCACATTACTATGTATTTAGTTTTTCTTACAAATTGCAGATCTAGAGATGAAGATTTTTGAAATTTGGTCACTTTTTGGCACCATCTGGGGGAGGGGGGGGGGGAGGGAAAGGTCCTGAATTTTACAATTTATGTCTGTCTTGTCCCAAAGATGCTTCATACCAGATTGAAAAGAATTGGAATGGTAGTTATCAAGAAGTTAAAAAAACGCACAATGCACGATGACAGATGCAAATGAATCGCAATAACAAGTATACCTGGTTTCGGTCAATTTACGCTTTATAATACACAAAGCATCCTCAAACTCTACAACAACTGACCCAAGCAGTTAGAGAGGAACAACATCCCTAGACATTTTTTTAGATACTTAATTGCATCTATGGGAAGGTATTGTCATGCAGTCATTGATGCTCATGGGGGGCACACTAGATATTGAACTTGGGCTACTTTAAATCTGTGGTTGTGATACTTTGATTATTAACCTAGCATTTACATCATTTTGTGTTATCAATAAATCAATTATTAAGCATTTCTCATGTCTCAAAACGAATATAAAATTGTACTATGTGTTTCATTTTTTGCTCACTGTAGTCTTAAGTTTTATTAGTTATACTAAAATTAAAATTTGTAAAAAAAAAAAAAAAATTATCCAATCCAGAAAAAAATTATTTTTATAGAAGATGATGGATAACTTTTCTCCAGATTTTAATTTCAATTTAATTGATAAAACTTCAGACTCCTGTGGTATATATGTACACTGTACATGTACATACTTTTTCAAGCCTAAGAAACATCCCTGTACATACATTTACTCAGCCTTCAGTACGTGTTATTCACTGGTTACTGCATAGCTCTAATACTGACAGCCCTCTGAACAATTTATTGCCAGATGTGCTTGTATTTCTGCTGAATTGAAGGACAGACTTACCTGTGACCAAATTTAGTTTTTTGTCCTTATATAGAACACCCATAAAACGCAGCACATGTGGATGATTGACACTCCTCAATACAGAGACCTGTAAAATAGTCACCATCATGTAACACGTGTAGATTAAAAACTTCTCACATGCTGAAAAACTTTAAAAATAAAAAAATCAAAGGTATTACATGTATTATTTTGTAATAGTTGTCAAAAATAATTTGCAATCACAGCATCAAAGGTCTTACCTCTTTGAGAAAACTTTTCTGAACTTCTTCATCAAATCTATACATTTCTTTCAGCACCATAACCTCCCCTGTCACTTTGTGGGTCACCTTGATGGCTTGACCAAAGAAACCTGAAAATATGAGTCTGGGTTAGGATGAGATGCAGAGACTAATGCCATAAATCTGGAAATTTTTACTGCCAATCTAAAGTTTTAGCAATATTACACACCTAGTTGATTTGCAAATACATATTTCTTAAAAATAAATTTATACCAAAAATATAATTTGGGTTCCATGTATCTTTTAAACCAGCAAAAAAAAGTTTCACTGTAAACAGGATAAATGGAAGTGTCTACATATAGGTAACCTAGCTTATACTGTTTTATAGAAACCAACATTATTGCTTACATAATAGTTGAATGTTAATTCATTTATCTAAACACAAAAGATAATCTGAAGTCAAATATTTATTTGGGTAACTCTAGAAAAGAAACTTCTCTTAAGGACACATGCAATGTTTCTGAGATTTTTTCTAAAATTAATTTTTCAGCTCTTCGATATGAAGAGTTCTTGTATAATAGTTTTAAATTTTGTATTGTAATAATATTACCAAGTTGTTTACAATGGCCTGGATAGCCCAGTGGTTATAATGTAAGGGTCCAATGTTCGATACCCAATTGTAAAAAAATTTCTTATTTACTACTAAATGCCCATTTATACAGTAGAGCTGAATGTACATTTTAACTTACTTGCAATAACCAGATATTATCAAGACATGGTAACATAACCCAATTTTTTCTGTACAAATGAGATAGAATGCAAGTGAATTGTACGTGAAATTTCAAGAAAAATTATATATTATTGAGAAATGTCACATATTCCTTAAATCTTTGTCATAAGGGCTATACAACAAAATGTCACCAAAAATTTTCATTCTCATTAGAACCTAACACCAGTGAAAAGATATTACAGGATGTACACTCTATATCATATGTGTCTAAATGATACCATGGCTGAGGGTAGGAAACCTGCTATATGAAACATGCTCACTAGCACCTGCCGAAGGCAAGAAATGCTTGCCTATATGAGACATCCCCTGCGAGATGAAATTCATAATTTCAGGAACTTTTATGAAATGTTCATGAACATTCATGATATATTCATGACTGGTTCATAAAGATGGTTCATGCAATTTACTCATGAATATATTAATAAAATTTAATTCATGAACAAATGATGAATATATATGAATTTGGTATTTCAGTTAAAGAAAACCCACAAGTTCAAGGGAATTTTCATGAAGACTTCATTGACACATTTTAAAATGAAAAAAAACAGTCTTCATGAACATTGAACAAATTGTGACTGTGTACAGATCCATGATTTTTACTTGAAAATAGCATGTCCATTGAGCATTTGGCATCCTAACAATGAACTTATCCGTAATTGTGTCATCTTTGATATCAACATACCATACATTTTCTTGAAGTTCTTCAACTAGTATCATTTCACAAATTTGGTCAATAATCACACTTGCAAAACATTTCCCAACATTCCCAATACCATTCTCTTTCAGTTGCATTGGTAATACAAAGCATACACAAGTTCAGTTTTTAAATGTAAAACAAAATAAAGAACAACTTTTCTGCTCTTTATAAGAAAGGCACTGCATGTTCTCTTTATACGAGAATAACTTTGAGAATAAAACTTTCTGCCATGAAGATTCTTTCTACTTTTTTTTATTTTTTTATTTTTTATTTCTGATATCTCAGCACAAAATGATCTCATAATGAAAAATTCATATGCATCATTGGGAATTTTACTTAGGACCCAGCAACTTCACAACTCAACATACATTTGGTACATTTCCATAATCTTTCTTTTAGAGTCAATTGAGGACTGTTTCTCAAATTGGTTTGTGCCTCACTAAGCCTCATTATCTGATGTGTTATATTCCGAGTTCTATGTACTGATTTCGTAATCAAAGAATTGCAGTTTTCAAATGATAAACAGTTCCATGCCCACAATGGATCAAGAAGGCAAACATAGTCTACATAATGGAAACCAATGTTATGCACAGTTTCTTCAAGGTACAAATTACAGAAATCTTTAAAAAACATGCTAAGAATTCTCTCTGGTCTTCTAATGTTTTCATCTATAATATGATCATCTAACAGCACATAAATTCTTTTGGAAAGCACAGCAAAATGTTGCAAATAAATCTCTGGCAAAATTCCATGTAGACATGGAAGGGCATAGTATAGAAGCCAAGCTTGCAATTCTGTTCCATTGAAATGAATGTAATTTTGTTCTAGATCTCGCAGTAATCTTTCCATACATTGTGGAGGCTGTATGCTATTCATTCTTTTTGAAATAATCTTTAAATGGTTTCCCACAAATACAGATGGCTTGAGTCTCTATTCATATTCCAAAGTACAGCTTTGGCCTGTTTTCTTTGCTACAAATGAACTGTCACCCTCCTTGTGTTTTCATGCTTTCTGTTGCTGAGAACATTTGTTTATAAGGCATTTAACAACACCAAGTAATGTTCCATGCATGTAGTCAAGGGGGCTTCCACTTAGAATATGGGGGGCCTCCGTGGCCGAGTGGTTAGAGCATCGGGCTCAAAATCACAAAGCCTCTCACCTCTGTCAGCGCGCGTTCGAATCTCAGCCGCGGCGTTATGTGAGCAAGTTTGCCAGTTTACTTGCAGAAGGTCAGTGGTCTCTTCCCAGGTACATTGTATCTGGGTTCTCTCCTCCACCAACAAAAACTGGACGCCACCAGATAACTGAAAAATTGTTGAGTGTGGCGGAAAGCAATAAATAATCAATCAATCAATCCACTTAGAATAGTGAAATTCTTCAACTTCAATAAAGCAGACTTTCCTCTGAAACCTTTTTTTCGACTATTTGGTGTGCTGATCAACATGCAAAAGGATATATTGTCTCGATTTTGTTCTGGGTATTTGTCATTATTTTCCTGGAACATGAAAGTTCTGCAGTGTCCCTTTCCTTGTTTTACAACTTTCTCTGGATCTTCACAGGCTATGCATGATTCACTTCCATTAAAATGGGTCGTATTTAGAACGGCAGCTTTAGCAGGTAAATCATAGGTACCATCAACAACTTCACTTTAACACAGGTTTCTTTATTATCCCATTCTACAACAATTCCTGAATCATACAAATTGTCAAAAATAGAGCACAGTGATCCCAAATATTGTTGCATTGGTTGTTTCCCTTTTCCTTGCCATATACCCGCAAGTATAATATTGTCCTTTGCAAAACACGAGGGTGACAATTCCCAAGTCAAAGTGAACGGCTAATTTAGGCAGTTTTTGAGCAGTTCACAAATTTATTGGCAGTTTATTAGCAGTTTCAAGCAGTTTGACATTAAGCATTTTATAAAAATGCCTACTCTTTTCTCATGAACTACTTATTTTAACTGTTAGCAGTTTATCAAAGCAGTCAACACAGACGCACATTCTCATTGCTTAGCAGTTGTATTAACACAAGCAGTTTTCTTTGAAAGTGATAATAACATGTATATGTAATGCAGAAATAATATTATAGTAATATTTGACAATAAATTAATTAATATTCCCATGGACACACAGATCATTTATATTTTCAAATTTTGTTACCAATAATATTACATTATAGGTAATTGTCTATATGAGTGAAAATGAATCCTTAAAGAATTATCAACAATATTAATGTAAGTGTATACATGTTTCGTTACTTTTATTGTCATGATAAATAGCTATTTCCTATTCCAAGTGTATAATATATATTATCAGATAGACTTTACCTTTAAGATAAACATTTTCAATGTGGAATTTCACACAGGCCTTTGGGACATAGATAATGGTCACAAATCCCCCCTTATCACTCTAATTTTTTTCTAATCTCAAAAAGACACTATTTTTTTGTTTCAACTTATATTTTGTAAATGTACATTAAAGATTACCCAAATGTATCTTTTTTGTCTTTGTCACGTATTAGTAAAAATTAGAATATGTGATAGCAATGAAAAACAACATATTTGTGTTCAAATTTATTATTAAAGGACCTATGCAATACAATCACATTTTTTTGGGTAAAATAAACATTTATCCAAATTAAAACTTTGTTGAAGATTTGACGAATATATAAATTGAATTAACGGGGATATTGGCAAAAAACTCCAAAGTCACATCTGAGTGTAAGCCAGGTTCAGGCGCCAAATCGCTCTGATGTCACACGGAGTAACAGGTACCGCGCCATGTTGAAAGAGGAAAAGTAGATCAGCAGTTGAATATTGCTTTATTCTATATTGTTTGTTTGTAGTTTTAGTGCATTTATGTTACAATTGTTTAGATTTAGTTATCATGAACAGTTTTGTGATCAGCATTGTGAATACTGCGATAGTGATACTTCATTTGGCAATGGCCGAGGAGTCGGAATGCAAAGCCGCACCTGAAAGTTCATCATTACAATATTACTCAGATTTATTTATTTCGTAGTACCAAGATGTTTTCATTTACTAAGTATCAATTATTCTAAGTAGCA
Organism: Ostrea denselamellosa; assembly: GCA_024699665.1. Classification (NCBI taxonomy): domain Eukaryota; kingdom Metazoa; phylum Mollusca; class Bivalvia; order Ostreida; family Ostreidae; genus Ostrea; species Ostrea denselamellosa. The sequence goes on along the minus strand of JAMZEH010000005.1, from coordinate 29,325,782 downwards.
CTGTTCTTATATTAAGATTTTGTAAATATGAAAGTCGTTAGAATTGTATCATAGTATGTCACTACTATTTCCAGTTCGGTGTTAGCTGGGGCAGAACATTTCAATGAGACCTCTACAAAACCCCAGGCAGTCACAAAACATGGAAATTTCCAGTACAAGATAGCATTCCAGTAGCTAAAGTGGGGAGTTTATACTATCAAAGAATGAAGGCTCTAAGTACTAAGTCTAATGGTAAGTAAACAAAGAGTATTTGGTTTGTATTTTTTTTGGGGGGGGGGGGGGGGGTAGGGGGTGTACATAGTAAAAATACAGTACCATATCTTATGTACATCATTTGAAGATTCAAAAAAGTTAAGAACAAAAATCATGTACTATACTAAAATATTTCGACTGAATGAATATTAAAAATATGTGATAAAACAAAACATGGAGATTTCCAGTATATCAAAGAATGAAGGCTCTAAGAACAAAGTCTATTGGTAAGTAAACAAAGTATATTTGGTTTGGATTTTCTTTTTGTTTTTTGTTGTTGTTTTTTTCTTTTTGTTTGTATGGGGTTTTTTGGGGGTTTTTGTTGTTGTTGTTTTTGTGGGTTTTTTTTTTTTTTTTGGGGGGGGGGGGGGGGGGGGGGGGAGGAGTGTACCAAGTAAAAATACAGTACCATATCTTATGTACATCATTTAGTCCAGTCAAATTAGCCCAAAAAAGGGTCAAACTTGCAACTAATTGCAAAAGAATTGTTTTCAATGATTTTGACCTCGCTAATATGTGTACTAAAACATATAAAAAATCTAATGTTTCAGTTGAAGTGGAAATAACATTTTTTGGGGGTCAAAAACAGAGAAAAAGAGAAAAAACGACAAAAACTGGAAATTAGCTTTCCATCATTACCTATCAAATAAGAATGCAGTTTCTTGATTGGCATTTATAAATTTTTGTAAGAAATAGAAATTGTAAAATTTCCATGTAATAATTTCACCTTTAAGAGGCTTTTTTGGAAAAGGGGGGGGGGGATTTCAGTGAACAGACCATGGAAATCAGTTTGTTTCTTCTTCTTCCTCCGTGTTCCTTGTTGAATTGGAACAACTTGTTCCTCTACAATGGCCACATCCAATAGTACATTCTAGGCCATGTTTTCGGCACGTACACCTCTTTGTGTCACAATTTACCTTGCAATTACAGTGGATAATATTCAGAAGACGATTGGGAGCAGGCGGCAAAGTGTTTTTAAGCGGCATGCATTTGCTATCATCAGTGACTGTCCATCACCAATCAAGTAGGTTCAGATCAGTGCCATCTAGTTTTATCCACTGCTGACACTGATAGTATGACCTTCTAGAATGCAGAGCCGCAGAATCAGATGTTGGCGGGAGACTCTGTACCTGAACGCACTTATTGTTAGTGATAGCCTTATTTGTGTATAAGCGCAGTCTCAGAAGATCCAGTCCTTCGCACAATACTCCCCCATATAGGCTAGCAATAATCTGTTCGCCGCTCGTTACAACAGTTTCCAGATGGTTTCCAGGCTTTAAGAATTCCTCTATTGCCATTGTAACATTGTTTGTTTTCAAAAGCTTCTTTAAAGCAACACCTTTTCCTATCCCAAATAGGCGGGAGGTTGTATCGCATTCCGTGATTGCGTGTACTACTGGCAGAATTTTGCACTTGTGCATACCAAGCATCCGCTTTGTTTTTTGTATGTCCCAGTGCCTGCACTTATTAGAAAGTTCAGATCGGAAGTAAATGTTGTATCCATCCAGTGATGCATGGTAGCACAGGAGAACAAGAAGATCGTGTCTTCGCCAATGACAACGACTTGTGTTGACTGAGCACATGCTACAGCTGTTGAAATGATGAGACGAGACAATCTGCATCTTCCTCTGCAAGGATGACTGTGCATTCATTTTCCCGAAGTCTTTGGGCAAGAAGACTTATGAAACGAGACTTGTTGTTGTTATTTGTGAGAAAAATTTCTTTTTTAGATTTGAAGGTCATATCTGAAGTAAATGTTACATCAGGGGAGATGATGCCCTTTGAACGTCGAAGATGAGTCACGTCTTTGGTCGAGGGTTCACTGGAATATCCATCAAATACAATAGTTGGTCTCGAGTATCTTCTAATAATATACTCAACATACAACTGACATATAGCAATGAATGACATGCCTTTTGTCCATGGGATACGCTGTAGCAAAGAACCGCCATCCAAAACAAAATGTACATCAAGCAATTCCTTCTCTGATACAGCAAAATCGCCCATACTCCAAATTGCATCTGAAATTTGAGGCTTACTTGCTGCTCTTGGAAGTCCTGAGGGTTCAAAGATCGATGATGGATGCGTTGATAATTCATATTTGAAGACATTTGCAATATCTTCAACAGATTCTCTAGATGAAATTGCCGTTAGTCTTTGAAAAAGCACTTGGGGATCAACCTCAACTCTGCCTTCCTCAACCGTGATAGATGTTTTAGATGACATAGTTAACACCTGCATTGATTTTTTGAAGGAAAAATCAAAAATATTCTGACCAACCATAGAGTCAATGATCTTTTGTCCACATGCTAATGCATTATGAGCGTTGATATTATTGTCTGCATTCACACCGGTGTCAATATTTCGAAGAGGGATGCTCTCAGTAAAAGGGTCACGGTCTCGTAGGTATGATATAACTTTAATTATATCTTGTTTGTCCCTTTCTTGGTGAGAGGTTGAAGATTCCTTGTGCTGCTCACTTGTGTGGTAGCCAACATCTGTCAGATTCTGCATTGCCTCATTTACTGCTGCACAAGAAGGCATAGACAAAAGCCACTGCGACCGCTGTACCTCTGTCATTCCTCGACCTCTCGTTAAACCACCTGATGTTTTCACACTTCTCATTAATGCCTGCTCAATGACAAGATCACACGACAGACCCACCCAATACCTCTCACTTCTTCTCAGTACATGATAACCTTCCATGAACTTGCTGTGTACATCGGGATGAGCTTTTTGAAGATTAAATATTGACATGACATAGATGTATGCTGACTTTGCATACATATTATGCCCAGCTGCAGCAAAATAGGGAAGCATTGCGTCTAGAGTTTGTATATGGAGTAACCAATTGCCTGTTCTTTCAGCTGTGATAAAAGCTTTTAAGAGACTTATCATTTCTAAGTACTGAAGCCAAAGGGCTGCTGTTCTGAAGCACTTGAGAGAGGATTTTGTGTCTGCAAGTTTCCCCAGTACTTGTGTAATGGTAGAATTATTGCACACGTCTTGTGCAGTAGCATCTCCCTCTAGCAACTGGTCATACAAGGCAGCAGCTTTCTTCAGCAGATGATCTTCTTCCAGTTGGGCTGTGGAAACGTCTGCAGATTGAGTAAGGACGTGATCAGGGGCCTCTGTGTCAATGGGTGTTACAAGACAACCTGAAGATATATTTTGGGGCACATCATTATCAGGCAATTCAGCACCAAAGGTTTTAGCCACGAGCAAGGCATGAAGGGCTGTATCAACTAGAAAATGGGCACGGGTTGCTCGAGCTACTGCTTTTCCACTAAGAATATGGCCAACTGCATTTGACGCATATACAGTCTCTAAAACTTCCTGCAATCCCGATTCTCTCATAATGCGCCCGATACATCCTAAAAAGCTCATTTGTGTGCGAAACCCACCTAACCTGAGTATAATGGAGCTTAAGTCTTCACACTGTGACTCATGAGTGACAATTGTAACTGCTTTCATGTAGAGAGGCTGGTCAAATGTCAGAATTGGAGTTGTACCATATTTTCTAGCTTGGCGAGACACAACCTTCAGTGTAGAGTAGATACATGACATATCGCTTGCGTCCATATCTATCATCGGCAGAAAGGTGATGGTGGACTTCCCAGGGTAATCTCCATTTTGAGTACACTGCATCAGTCCTGACCAACTTGGAGTTGGAGATCGAAGAGGCCATACAGCCTTTGAAAGAAGATCTAAACTCAAAGATGGATCTGGTACTTTCTGTTCTTTATTAATTTTGGCGAATTTCATCTGCAGTGACGATTTGGGTGGTTGCTTGTAGAAATGTATATTAATTTTCCCAGCAGTGACCAGGTCAGCCGATGAAACGTTCAGTTTAGGGACCGGTTTGCTAACCTTTTTACCAGGTGTAGAGCCTACAATAATGCCCATGCCATGGAATGTACCATACCCATCAAGTGTGCGCACATTGTGATCCACCTTGTCAGCAACGAGTTGTAGAAATTGTCCATTTTCATAGCTTGGAATATCTGTTCCTTGTGAAATGGCTGCACTTGTTTCAAAACGTTGTATCTCCGAATATGAGGAACAAAATCCTAAGGAATTCAACGTATCAATAAGAAATTTTGATGAAAAATGGTGATGAAGCTGCACTCCTAAACCTATTTGTTGTGGTGCAATATGCATACGTGGCTTAGCCATCTGCATAATTGTCTGTCCAATCGATGCAATTTTCAAGTCAGGGTCCTTTTCTCGGACGAGAATTTTCAAAAAAGTTTGAAGACTTTCAGGAACGTATTGAAGATTCTTTTCAAGTGATTCAATATCTGACGACAAAGGGTACAGATCAGAAGCTAGATGAAGGGACAGGATATCAGATTTTATCAACTTAGCAGCAGTTGTAATGATGTTGAGCTTCTCCAATGTCTGGTCCACTGTTTTAGGCCGATTGTAGAAGCTCTGAAGAATTGATCTTGCCGTTTTTCGTACCGTTATTACAGTTGATTTTCCTTGTTCTTCTGTCATGATGATTTCATCCCCAAAACGCTCATACAATTTCTTTTTCAAGTAAACAGGCGAGTATGCATCATCACCACAGTGGTCCTTCATTTTAGCAACAAGATCTAACAGTTGATGTTGTTTGTCATCATTCTCCTGCAGATAATTCACCACTTTAAGAAATGCGTCAGTAATACCACTGTCAACAGGTCTGCCTCTCTTGGCTTCCATCGAAGAGGGTGAGAATATTTTAGGTATGTGTTTGCCTGTGCGAAAATTTACGTTACAAGTTTGATGATAGATGGCATCAGCAGCATGCAAATCATTTACAGCTTCTAGTCTACCATAAATTTGGCTTGCCCAAGCGTCTTGTCTTGTAGAACAGACGGATTTTATACAAGCCTGAAAATCATGAGTTCGCACAGGAAAAACATCATGCCCTCTTTTACTTTGATTAAGTTTGGCAGTTTGTCCACAAAAGAGGCAGTGGTCACGGAATGAAAAGGTCTGTTTTGATCTAAGAATTGGTGTACTATCAGCAGGAGGAATTGGCTTGCTTTGTTCTTTTTCCCTCAGATATTTGCTAATTTCAATCGCATTTGTAAATAGACGCCTACATTCAGTGTGCACATATTGCCCAGGATGCGTGTGAAGATTGCTACCCCTTTTCTCAGCAGCAGTATTGATACCTGTGCTACCCTTCCCACGAAGACAAACTAGACCATTCTTGTCCCCCGATTCACAAATTACACAGTCTTGTAATCTTTCCATATTCAACACAAGGTTAGAACAGATATAATTAAAATGGAAGAAATTTTCTACTAACACAACATAAAAGGTTAAATTAAATTGGTATCGTATTAGTTTTGCATATTACAGAAACCGCATTCAAGTTGCAACTAATAGCGTCACTTCAGGAGAAAGATTTACTCCGTCGGATGGGATGTTAAAAGGCAGGGCGCCAATCAATAACGAGAAAGATGGCTTTGTAACGCGAATGGGTGTCCTTACATAGAAAATAGAAATAAGCAGTGCAGTATAGAAAAAAGCCTTTTCAATTTCTTACTTATTAATTTTACCTTGAAGAAATGATGCTCTGCGACTATTTGGTTTAAAAAAATGTTATTTTCCGTTACATTACGGCACCTTTCCCAAATTTTGAATGAACCCAGTAGGCCTATACGTGTACATGACGACACGTGTTGTGACTTTACCAACCTGTTTTTTTTTCTAAACTTTTGAGAAGCTTTAGAACGTCTCGTTTGTAAATAATTTACAGTATTACACCTAGGCTATATTGATTCAAGCGCTTACACGCTTGTATGAACATATGTCATAAAATTCGAGCAAAGACTTTGATCAATGTCTACGTAATGATAATGTATACGTCATGATTACGGTGAAAGCACGCTATGATAGCGCGGCGGTGACATAAAACAAAGGGAGCTATCAGCAAATTTGATGCATCAAAATATATTATTTCTGCACATTAGATAAAATTAGATTTTTTATATGTTGTTTTACTGATACTAAGGAATACTTTGCAAAAAAAATTATTTCTTTTGCAATTAGCTGCATGCGAAATCGTAAATTGACTGGACTAATTTGAAGATTCAAAATTTAAGAACAAAAATCATGTTTTATATCATGATATTATTTCGACTGAATGAATATTAAAAATATGTGATAAATTTAAATATGAACACAATTCTTTTCTATACTTTTTTTTTTCAGGCCATATAGACATTGATCCTGACATGCAGTTACCACTCTGACTGTACCTCTACCTATTACGGGTTCATGGCTCAATACTTGTGACTTGGCACCGCTCAACAAGGAGGTATATAAGGAACATTAACCAAGGCTTTAACTTGTTAGAGTACAGATATAGTCAGATACATGCAGTCATGGTGACATTGTGAATACACTTTCTGTAAAAAATAATTTCCACAATATCCATTGGACAATTTTTGCCCAAATCAACCTGAAGAATCAGCTATGTGTATTTCTGTGTACAGGTGCTCTGAAGTGTAAAACTTTGTAGTGTACTGTGACAATTATGGATGTAGATGACAGTGGAGTTGTTGCAGAGGAAACTGTGATAATTGTAACCAAATATCTAGCAAGTAGGAAGTGAAAGATTCAAAGGATTTACTATGATCATTTGATAAGCAGTTTAGTTATAACTGTTTTGCACTTTGACAAAAATAAGCAGTTTTCTAGCAGTTTGGTATTCCATATATGGCAGAGTGAATAAAAATAAGCAGTTTGGTATTCCATATATGGCACAGTGAATAGGGTCAAAGGTTAAAGTAAGCGGGCCCTTTGCAGTTTTTTAAGCAGTTCAAATGAATATTCATGGATGAAGGCTTGTAAAAGTATCTAATTAAAATTTTTCGGCCAAAATAACTGCAAGAAAACTGCTAAGGAACTCTGAAGGCTAAGAAACTGCCAAAAAACTGGTAGATGAATGCTCTTATGCAAATGAGACATGCATACTAATGAGGCTTGTGGATGGTTAAGGAACTGCTTATTTTAAGTGAACTATAAAGGTTAAGAAACTGCTTGGGGAAGGCCTTTAACTCTGACTTGGGATTCAATAAACATTTGATAGATATACCCACAGTATAAATTTCATATCATTTGCATTATTTATAAAGAAAGTTATGTTGATTTCAGAATCGGCCAATCAGAATTCAGCACACATGCATCCACATGCCGAAAAGTTATTTTGACTATACAATTGTATTATGGATATCAAAATACATTTACAACCAAAGTTTCAAAAGATTATAACGAAAGATAAAAAAAAAATAAAAATAGAATGAACCTTCAAAAACAATGCACGTGATTTTGCAAATTTTATTAAACATGAACTTATTAATCAGCAATATTGACCCTACCCTAGGACCTGAACACCTGACCCAGGAGCCACAGATTTCACAATTTAGGGAGAGAGCTTCATGGACATCATAATCATGCATTTCGTTTTTCTCAAATATATGTGGGAGTAGAGAAGAAGATTTTCTAACATTTATACATTTTTACTGTATGGTCATGTTGCCCCCACCCTAGGGCCAAAACCCATGACCCAGAATTCATGAATTTCACAATTTAAGTATAGAGCTTCATGGACATCATATTGATGCATTTAGATTTTCTCAACTATATGTGGGAGTAGAGAGGATTTTCTAAGACTTAATACATTTTCAGTAAATGGCCATATTGGCCTCACCCTAAGGTCCGAACCCCTGATGTAGGAGCCATGAATTTCACAATATAGGCAGAGAGCTTCATGGACACCATAATCATGCATTTAGTTTTTCTTAAATATATGTGGGAGTAGAGAATATGATTTCATAAATTTTATACATTTGCCCCACCCTAGGGCCTGAACCCTGACCCAGAAGTCATGAATTTCACAATTTAGATTGATATATGAAAATAGCGAAGAAGATTTTCTGGCCAACCTGTAACAGGCAAGGCAAATGTCTCAAAAGTCAGGGAAATAATTGAAATAGTTGAAAGTGATGGCAGGTACACGATACGTGATATTTCCAAAACTGTTGGCATATCGCTATCGCAGGTGCATTTCATTTTGTTCAAAGGGTATTTTGAAAGTATTAAAGATTTCTGCCAGATGGATACCACATATATTGACAGATGACGAAAAACAGGTATGAGTACAAAAAGCTAAGCAATTGCTCAAAATGTTTCCCAAATTCAATCAAAGACAATATGCAAATATTGTTATTATTGACAAAACATGGGTTCACTATTTCGAACCAGTAAGAAAAATTGGAAACAAAATATGGCTAACTAAACATGGTAGAAGGCCTGTAGTTGCCAAAAGAACCATAAACACAAAGAAGGCTCTTTATTGCATATTCTTCTCATTTGATGGTATAGCCATACAAATTCTGGTGCTGAACAGCAAAAGTGTTACAGGTCAGTATTGCCGAGATGTTATACTAAAAAAGCTCAGAAATATTACCATAAATGACACTCTGTGTCAGGATTCAGGCATGTTCATCTAATTCATGATAATGCTCCATCACATATATCTGAGCCTGTGAAGCAATTTTTGAAGTCGTCGGAGGTTACTATCTTGCCACACTCACCATACTCTCCAGATCTAGCCCCATGCAACTTTTTCCAAAGCTTTAACAAAGATCTCATCTGGTCATCATTACAAGTCTTCACAAGCCCTTGGTTCAGCTATCAGTCAGTGACTCAGAGGTCTACCGTGATGCATTTCAGAAATGGATTCAGAGATTAAAATTATGTATTTCAAACAATGGAAAATACTTTGAAGGGATGTAATATTCATTTCACTATTTGAGTCAAATGTTTTTCAGATATTGTACAATACACATTACATATTGAACAGCCCTCATAGTTTTTCTCAAATAGAAGTAGAGAAGATTTTCTAAGATTTAATGCATTTTTACTATATGGCTATATTGGCCACACCCTAGGGCCTGCACCCCTGAATCAGGGTCCATGATATTCTTAATTTTGATAGGGGGCTTCATGGATATCATAACCATGCATTTAATTTTTCTCCCACATGTTGGAGTAGAGAAGAAAGTCTTTGAAAAAATGGCCTTTTTTTAGCATATTTGGCCCTGTTGCTAAGGCCCTAGGGGTGGTAAGGTCATAAATTTCACAATTTGTATTCCTCTTATCCTAGAGATGCTTCACACCAAAATTTGTAACAATTGGCCTTGTAGTTTTCAAAAAAAAAAATGTAAAATTGTTAATGAATGACAGACAATGCACGACAACGAATGAAGACCAATGGCAATAGGTTACTGAGTGACTCAGGTAACCTAATAATAAGTTCAAAGATGAAATCTTCATTAATGTACAATGTTTATTATATTAAAAGCAAAAGACTGCATTTTCCCCATTAAGCCGCCATTAAAGGACAAATGTTATACCCCATAAGTATGATAAAGTAGTATAGGTACATATGTGATGATCAGAGAAATTTCAGATTAAAATGTTAGAACTTTTTTATGCAATGAAAACAAAGAAAGGTTAATATGATCCAATCAAAATCAGTTTAGGTGGTATATACAGAGTGCAGTCACAGAAGCTCCTCACTTTGTTGGTAGAAGTCAAACTGAAAACATCTTATAAGTAAGACATGGATTAGACGTGGCTGAACTACCTTTTCCTTCTCTATCTCATTAATAAAAAGCAAAATCTTTTTAATGAAAGATACAAACTTAGTTAAGTGAGCCAGCAAATGAATCAACGAGTTCTTCATCCTTTTTAGAGGTTTTATTAGCTAAGAATTAAACATTGTCTCATCTGAAAGTTGTAATATTTTTCTCTTTAATGGTTCTCAGAAGTTATCCGGGTTTATCCCACAAATCAGAACAAATCATTTTTTTTTTTTATATCAGCTACCTCAGTTTAAATTGTGAAAAATTGTGTTTTATATATACATATTATTATTTTTTTTAAATATTTTTGGTAAATCTGCTCAGTTAAATGTCACACATAGACCTTTGCTAAGCTCACTGTATAGGTGTGGTCCCTGACAAATAATAATTTGACTTGTACCTTTTCCCTTCATTTCCCCATTTCAAGTACAGCCCCTGGCATGTTAGATTTAAGAGTATACTCAGAACTTCCCATGCACCAGGTGTAGTCCCCAACATACAAGTTAGATTCATACTTAAACTCTCAGCATTTCCACTTGCATCAGATTTAGTTCCTAATGAAAAAGCCAAGACAATGAACAGCACCCAATCTCATCATTCCTATAGAAAATACAAATTTGAGAGATGGGCAAACATGGACTCCTGGATACACCAGAGGTGGGATCAGGTGCCCAGGAGGAGCAAGCATCCCCCATAGATCAGCCACACCCGCTGTGAGCTCCATATCCCTATCAGGCAAAGTAATCTGCAGCCAGAACCAGCACTTCAAGAATGGCCCAACAATCAGCGTGAATCATGCCAGACAGCACCTGACCAAATGGAAGGCCACACTGACAAACCAGACCACCACAATGACCACAGAACCTATGAAATGCCAACCCCAGATGAGACTGAACAAACTCCTGAAACACCAACCTTCCTTTCCTAATATGTTAAATCTATACCTTTGCCCAGCACTTCCCCCTTTATAAGGTCTGTGGCCCTGAAAACTCTGTGTGCTGTAGACTGAGTCTTGAAGGAAGACGCTCGACTGAGATCAATACTTCTGATCCGTGATGGCATGGGTGGTGGAGACTTACTCCGTCTTCTGGATGTGTTCTTACTGGAAAGGTCAGATGAAAATTTCACCACACATCGTTTTAAAATTTTACTCAGATGAAAAAATAACTTTGATCTTCATCCAACACAACATATACTATATGATTTATTTCTCAATTTATTAATGTAACTTCTGTCATTCTAATATTCACAACATCAGTGTTTAATACATTCCAACTGCATACTATAGATGTTGGTAAATCTGAATTTTCTCCAGCTTGCATTTTACATGAACAAATGATCTGAATACTATGGAAAACTGTAATGTACCTCACCTACAGATTATTATCATTTTCCCCTACCTAAAATACTTATTATAATCTTTACCAATATCAAAAATTTCCCGTAATTGCTGACATCATTATTATATAGCACCAATAATCATAATCTGTCCAAATTTTCAGACACCAAATTATAATTTCACCCTGAAAATCAAAATATCCTTAATTTAGATGACATTATAATTATATTGTTGCAATAATTATAAGCTGCCAAATAATTATATTTTCACAATAATTATACACTGACCTGATTTAAAAACAAACACTCTCTTTAGAAATACCATATGTTATGTGGTGATTTTTACAAATTGAGTTAGGTATCTCTCTTTTGTGTTCTACACTGTTTACTGTTGAGGGTAATTTTCACATCTATTTTAAGTAACAATCAATCCTGTCAGGTGTAAGTTTAGATAATTCTGTATTATAATATCTTACTTAATTTTCATCTTTTAAATAAATGTGAAAAGTGAAAATATATTTGATATGTTATGTATTTTATTAACTTTTGATTAATTCAAAACTTCACTTCCGATAGTCACATTATGTCACAGTGTATGATTTTTGCACAAAATTTGATGGCGAAGGAGTTCTGTCCAATTGTAAGTTTATATTTTTTTCTTGTAAATTATCACTGTGCTTTATTATAAGAGCATATACTAAGTTGTGCTGTTAGGCTCATTTAGAGTATTTATTTTAAATTCATATTACATTTTACATGTAGCTGTGTAAGTAATCATTCATTATATCAGAAATATGTTACAACATGTATGAAGATGTGCTTGATGCTTCATGGTGGCTACACAGATATATGCAGTCATGGTGACATTGGGAATACATTTTCTGTGGCAATTAATTTCCACAATATAAATTGGACAATTTTTGCCCAAATCAACCTGGAGAATCAGCTATGTGTATTTCTGTGTACAGGTGCTCTGAAGTGTAAAACTTTGTAGTGTACTGTGACAATTATGGATGTAGATGACAGTGGAGTTGTTGCAGAGGAAACTGTGATAATTGTAACCAAATATCTAGCAAGTAGGAAGTGAAAGATTCAAAGGATTTACTAAGATCATATATGTGAATCCTTCATGTGTGCATTCAAGATTTATCATTTTTCACAGTGCAATTGATCTGTTTCAATATCATCTTTGTCAGGAGTTTGTTAATTATCTCTGATGATATATTACGAATTTGATATCACCAGTCCACAATGTTCTAGTGATTGTTAGTTAGGTTTGTTACCTATAGTTTGTTAACTAAGGATTGATAGTAGTTTGTTTTATATAGTTGTTAGTAGTTTGTTTCAAATAAATTGCTTGAACTTGTACAATCATTCATCTCAAGAAATAAATTCTTATTCATGTTGCTGTTTTGGTAGTTGTGAATGTTACTTGTAAGCAGTTTGATCAGCAGTTTAGTAATAACTGATTTGCACTTTGACAAAAATAAGCAGTTTTTAGCTGAAACAAATAAAACTTGAATTTCATATTTAAGCTTTTGAAACAAATACTTGGATAGAATAGATAAGTCTCTTATGTAGTTTCAGAAAATGTGAGACATACCGGAAGTTAAAAAGAGCAACTTCAGCATTTTAAGAAACCCTTTAGAAGATCAGTTTTTCTTTGTCTTTATATATCTGGCTTATAAATCAGGTATTTTCACATATATTATTGACATTATCAAACTCTAGAGTACAGTTCAATACTTTTATAAAAAGTTCATGAGATATGTCTAATTTCCTTTTTTCAAAATAAGATTTTATCCGTTCGTTTTCTCAGAAAAGTTGAAAAATGAGTTTTGAAATTTTCTGGAATGATAGATGGTGACTTTTAAATGTGACATACATCTTTCAATTTTGTTGCCATCAGGAGGTAGGTTAAAAATCTGCAATTTTTACTTTTTTCATTTTTAAATGTTGATAACAGAGTCTAACAGAGCATTTCAAGTCATACCATTTCCACCAGAAGTTAGTTTTACCAAACCGGATGTCAAAAAAATTAGCATTTTTCTTTGGAACTTTGAGGGACCATTCCTGAACACTCATAGTGTAATTTGCATTGGATTTAAGGAGCTCCAAGAAGTAAATAGAAAAGAACCAGAAGTTGTTTAAAATTGATAACTCTCATCGTCTATGTGATTTTCAATCTATTTCGATAAATTTAGGTACTTCCATTCATTTATTGCCGTTCTTCATCAGTCGAATTATCACAGTTAAGATCATATCTAATCGGAAGGAAGACCTACTCATTGCTCACAACAAGATCATGTCTAGTTATTATTATTATTCTACATTTATATAGCACTTTATTTAATTAAAACAATAACTCTAAAGCACTTTACACATAAGACAATAAAACAAAGAACAATAAATGAAATAAAGACATAATAATAAACTGACTTTAAAATAGAAACTAAGAGTTGGTAAAACTTATTTAGTTTTACCAACTCTTAGTTTCTAAGGTTTTTTTTTCTTTAAACAACTCTTTACATAAATACCCAATTTACAGATTAAATGCTAGTTTAAAAAGAGATGTTTTAAGTTTTTTTTTAAAAACTGCTAAAGAAGCTTCAAAACAGAATTCCATCAGGAGGCAGTTCCACAGGGTTGATGATGTTGCATCAAACCATCTTTCACCGCACAGTTTAGTATGAGTGCGTGGCTTTAGAAAGGATAACGAATCTGCAGAATAAAGTGGTTGCTGAGGACAGTAGACTTGAACTAGTTCCTGGATGTATGCTGAGCCATGAAAATATACAACAGGATCTTACATTTTGTACAATATGTCACAGGTAAACAATGAAGTGATATGAGAATTGGTGCAATATGCTCATGTTTGTGTGAACATATCACTAGCCTGGCAGCAGTGTTTTGAAATTTCTGTAACTCTACAAGGATGTTGAATTAACACCATAAAGAAGTGCATTTTTATAATCAAGACAGGATATAATTAGTGATCTAACAAGTATCCTGCATGCAGTTTCCGTACTAAGAGATCTAATTCTACCAATATTACAAAGTTGGAAATTGCATGGTTTAGTCAATGCACTTATCTGACACTCCATTCTAAGTGTGCTGTTGAAAAACACTCCCAAGATTTTTGACACATGAAATAGTAGTGATGACAGATCCACAAAAAGCCAGTTGATATCCTGAGAATTCACTAGCCTTAACATTTTGGGGCAAAGATGATAAGTTTTGTCTTTTCCTGATTAGCTTGAGTATGTTGTTTTGCATCCAGTTGTCAATGTTGGAAGGACATCTTTCAAGTCTGTCTGAAATACTGTTCCAGTTGTTGTTTGGCTTTATGATCAGGTATACTTGAGCAATGTAATGATAACATGTTATGCCTCTGACAAATCTCTCCAATTGGTTTTGAGAACATGCAGTATAGGCGAGGTCCTAATACAGAACCCTGTGGAACACCAAAGTGGAGTAGGAACTCTTTAGGCAATGTAGATCCAATAGAAATGTGTTGATTTCAACCAGAGAGATAAGACTTTATCCATGACAGAACCAGTCCCATGATACCAAAAGCATACTGCATACGCCTAATCAGAATATCATGGTTTATAATGTCAAATGCGGCTGAAAGATCAAGCATCACGAGTGCAACGCATGAATTCCTGAATTTGACGTCACATTATTATCAGACATTGATCTATTGATCTTTCCCTTTAAAACCTATCAAAATCATCACAGAAAGTTTCCTATGTTTCTCATTGGCTCAGTAGACTCCTAAAACTATATGCACACTGCATTGACATGTGTTTTACTGAGCAGAGTAGAAAGATTATTTCAACACATCTTTTAAGACTTTTCTGCCTATGTGATATGGTTCTGGTTGATTTAAAGATTATAACAATGATCTAGAATTGATTCTCCCTCAAATTCCTCCTTTACAAAACAGTATTTCCTATCTAAAGTGAATTACACCGATAATTGATTTCCTTAAATACACCAGTAACCAAGTACATGCATTCAACTTTATGTAACAAAGCAATCTAATATTTCTGTTGCCATTCTTTGTTCAAAATAGACATCAGCAAGACGTAATGTATCTCTTTGGTCCCCACTGTAGTAATTGATCTTAAGGACATATGTGACTTTCTCAATAAAATATATTTTTTGTGAAATTTTGTGTACAATTCTCTTGCATTCTATCTCATTTCTAAAAAAAAAATTGTGGTATATCACCAGGACTGTTTTATACTTAGTGTATTTTGATAGTTTCTGGTTGTTACAAGTAAAAACATCAAATCAATAGGCATTACTTTAGTAAAAGGAGAAAAAATCTTTGGAACAAGGGGGGTATCAAACCAGGGACTCCTAAAATACAAATTAGGTGACCTCACCACTGAGTTACCCAAGATTATGAAACACATGTGGTAATATTACTACTTTACAAGATCTACACCTATTATACAAGAACTCTTCATATCAAGGAGATGAAAAAAATAATTTTAGAGAAAATGTAGGAAATGTCACATATGTCCTAAACGTCAAAGCTCATAGTTTATTAAAGTTCACAACCATGGAATGTGACTCATCTGCTTAAATTGAACAAGATACTTCATGTATGTCATATGCATAAGATAATATGTCAGGCACACAAGATAACATGTCATGCATGTCAGATACTATGTTATGCCCATGACATAATTTTATTTTTTTTAAAAATACTGCATGTCCTAAATATACCACCACAGAATAAAAATAACTTGCAACTCAAAACAATAATCATAGAAGGCGATGTTTGAAATAATTATTGTGGTGGAGAGATTAATTTTCTAAAGATAATGTGTGACTTTAAATTGGGTCAGTTTATAATTATTGCGACAATCTAATTATAATGTCATCAACATGAAGGACACTTTCATTTTCATGATGAATTTATAATTCGGTGTCTGAAAATTGGGACAGCTAGATTATGATTATCGATGCAATATAATAATAATGTCAGCAAATACAGGAAATTTTTGATTTTTGGTATGGATTATAAGTTAGATATTCTATATAGGGAATAATAATTATAGTGTGGGAGTATGTTATGAATTTCAATAAAATATACATCAAAACATGAATAAACATGAATGTTATTTAGGTTTCTTGTTACTGAAAGTGATTTAAAAGTATTCCAGAATATACATACTTCATTTGATCTTTTTTTGCTCTGATTTTTACATTGACTCCATCAATGGTTTTCTCTGTTGATCGACTCTTGATATTAAGGATAGCAGAGTCATTGGGATTAAGACAGCAGTTGTCTCCCTTGTAATCTGTCTGGCTTTTGGACAGGAAGGAAGATGTTTCCCTTTCTAATGTTAGGTGCAAAGTTTCTCTGGTATTTTGCAAAATCTGGTCAATCTATAAAAGAAAGAAGTAAGCCATAGAAGATTTTTATTATTATATGAGCCATTCCAAGCTACCCCCTTACATGAAAATTTTTCGAAAATTAGTTTTGTGATGTTAAATGAAATATATATATACACTATGGGCATCATTCCTTAAAAATATTAAAGTTTTATTGATTTTCGTTCATATTATATAGGTAATCAAAGATTATAACGATATTTGAGCAATGACATCAATTTATTGCACTAACGTTAAGTCACTTTTGAGAAGCGGGACACATTTTGTCTTCGGCATTTGCCTTCACAAGACGTACACAAACTTCTCAGATGATTAGGGCAATTGGTTTAATTATTCATTGTATGGTTATGAATATTTTGTTAGAATATTCATAATACATTTAAGACCATTTGGCTGCAATTACGCTCCGGACAATGTACATGACATACACATATCCTTGATTAACTTTACAGATTTCAAGTAGTAATATCAT
Source organism: Ostrea denselamellosa (assembly GCA_024699665.1). Classification (NCBI taxonomy): domain Eukaryota; kingdom Metazoa; phylum Mollusca; class Bivalvia; order Ostreida; family Ostreidae; genus Ostrea; species Ostrea denselamellosa. The sequence goes on along the minus strand of JAMZEH010000005.1, from coordinate 29,308,661 downwards.
GTTCTTGCATATAACTTGATGTTATAGTATGATTCATATGTAGAGTATTCTTAGTGATATTTCTTTTCATATAGCAATTGTAGTCTCACAATTAAAATGAAATCATATTTAATTCATTTATCAAGTTAACATTTCCAGTCTCTTCATGTCTCGATACATTCCTCTGTAAATCATTAAATTTTTACTTTGAAAAAAATATTAAAGGGATGAATTCAAAACATTGATGCTTGATAAAAACCTGAATCAAATAGTTAGAGGGGATGGGAGGGCTGTTGCATAAAAAGTCTCACAAGTTTTGTTTTCCGACAGACTGCTCCCTTTTTTTAACAATGACCATTATTTGTTATGCAAATTATAAAGAAATATTGGGTGACTGCTCCCCTTCCCATAATATTTAACAGTAGTAGTGAATGAGAATAATGTAAGCTTGAAAGTTACGAATAAAAAAGTATTTTGCCAAGTACGAGCATTAATACAATAAAAAGACTACACCCCTCTCCACAATTTAAGGAAATGATGAAAGTGAATTTTTTAGGCACTCATGGTGGAGACAAAGACCCAAAAATACTCCCTTCCCAAACGATTTAAGATTATGAGGTCTACAAAAAAAAATTATTGGAGGCAGTCATAGTAAAAATTCAACCCCATCCCAACCAGAAATCAGATTTGATTTTTAATTTATGATCTATATTTATCCTAAAAACCCTACATTACAATGAACAGTGCATATTTGTGTACTGATTGAAATATGCATAAACTGATTAAACCTATATGTTACTGTTATTTCAAGTATACTCCTCTTTTTGCAAGCTTACTTAATAGTACAGGTAATGCATACATGCCAACTTTTAAAATCCTCAAGGAGGATTCTCCATGTTGATGACCTTTATCAAAGCTCTAAATCCACAACATATAGTCATGAAAATAGATACCAGTCTTTTGAATGAAAATATTAATCTAATCATTGTACATGTATCATATATTAACACAACATCCACTGTGTTTTATTCTCCATAACTTTAACTTCAACAAAATCAAAAAAAAAAACACACTTTGAAAGATAGGCATAATTTATCAAAATCATAACCCATTCAGCTAAAAGTTTATATAAAAGATAAACTAATATATCCCCCACCCCAAGAAAAGTTACACACATACATGCATTATTAATACTCAAAAGTTGCATCCTTTTACACCATAACATAACTGGACTAGATATCAAAATTTAATTTAGTTTGCTGTCTGTTAGTATGACCTTGTAGAGTCTGGTGAAACAATCTGCAACCAGAAAAGGAGTGTTCTGCTCTGACACGAAGTTTGCGAACAAAACCTTTGCATGACATCAGAAATAATAATCAGGGAAAAAATCATCAACATATAATTTTCAACTGTAAATTTAGATTTAGTGCTTATATTAAATTCAACATTAAAATTTAACGTACTGACTAAAGTAACAGATTTATGCGAATTACGTATCAAAAAGTTTATTAAATACTAGGCCTCCTATAATTTTATAATACATCGCTATAAATTCGGATATATAATTGAAAAAAATATATATTGTGCACCTATTGCACATCTTGGATGCTGTCAGCCATCCCGAAAATAGGGAACATCTAAATACTATCATTGTTGTCCTAATATACCAGTTTGAAATCTATCTCTCTGATTAATTACTATCAAAACATGCTCCTTATTGCCCTATAAACACCCTGACACAAGTAGACCAGGTAAATTAAACCATCCCTAAACCACATGACACACGTAAACAGCAACAGCAACTTATTTTCCAGATTTCTGATTTGCTAGTCACAAGGAAATGGCGTGGGATTTAAATTCAGGTTAGTATTCGGGGGGGGGGGGGGGGTATCATTGTAAATTGGGGAACATTTTTTTTTTTTTACAAAATCGGGATTTTGGGGGGATTTTACTTTCCCAATCGGTAAAGCAGGAATCATGCTTTAAATTGGGAAAATCCCACCTAGATCGGGAAAGTTGGCATATATGGTAATGTTCCAAGTAGGACACTGTGTTTGTCTTTACAGTCAATGCTACATGTATATTATGCACGAGTCTTCATGATGTTGTGTTGCTGTTGGTTTGAACTTTATTCAGATTTTTTTTATGATTATAACTAGTGTTCATGCATGCATTTCAAAAATTCATGAACAGTAGTTATAATTTTAGTCATTTAAGGTTGATCAATATAGGACTTCAAATACCAAGCATCACATATTCAAATAAAATCTCATGACAAAAATCATCATCATGTGTCTTCAATAGTAATCAGACAAGTTTGTTAATAACTACATCACAATAAAGGATCCCAGTCTTTCACTAAAAAGATAAAACCAGACTGTAGTTTTTGAAAAAAATATTATGTGCATTGAACTGCATTTAGTCCTATCTTTTGCAGATGCAGCATTGTCCTTTTGATATACCAGGAAATGCAGTGTTACATATGATGGAATGAAGAGAGGTAAACACAAATATTGCTGATTCACATTGACAACTGGAAGTGCTCATTCTGCTTTATTTAATGTGCAAATATCACTGATAGTCAATACATGTACATCTGCTACATGGAAAGTCACTGCCTGGTCATCACTGAAAATTTTGAGATGATGACTATTCTTTCAATACCATATGTCATTCTGCCATGCAATACAAGGGCGAGTAAATTAGTATCCAGCCTATCCCATTTCCAATTGACTGAGACAGTCATGGTCTTCGTGCCTTGTTTCAATACAAGTTTTATACTTGGGAACAAAATTGCATGCGTATTGAGTCATTCTTTAATAAGATATTGAATGTTAAACATGGCTAGTGATGCAAAGGCATGCTTTTCATCTAAAAATGAGTACAGTACTTGTATTTAAAAGGTAAAATAGGAAGGAAATACACAGCAAGTTAGCCTATGTTTATGGGTCTTCTACTCAATCATATCCTCAGGTAGGGGAATCCAAATGTCTTTAGAAGATGAAAACAGGTCTGGACACCCACTGAATGCCACCAACAAAGAAATGTGTAACAAAGTTCGGGATTTGGTATACTATATCATTAAAAAATAGTAGGGAATATTGGATTTACAAGGATAATGAAATGCAGATCATGAGGTCAGGAAGGAAACAAATGACAGAAAAACATTAAGGAAACATTTGTCAGTTTATTCAAAACCCTGTGTACAGTCAGAAAAGGACAGATTCTCCAGAAAAAGGGTTGTCACCAACACAGGGTCGCACAGCAAATTTACTACCATTGTGAAACAGTCAGTAGTGGGTAAAACCCCCTTGGTTGGACAGACAAGCTCGGATTTGGCATGGCACACCCCTAATGAGATGTCCCAGGTCATTTTGGGGAAGGTTATTCCATTCCTGTTGCAATGCTGCAGCAATTTTTTGGACATTGGCAGGAGGTTGTTGATGTTGGCATAGCTGCTGTCCAAGCATGTCCCAGACATGCCCGATGGGGGAAAGGTCCAGACTGAGTGCGGGTCATGGTGATATTCTGCTGTTGGAGATAATCTGTAACAATCCTGGCCCTATGACATCTGGCATTGTCATCTTGAAAAATGAAACAGTGGCCATAACAACATGCAAACGGCACAACATGGGGTGCCAAGATGCTGTCCCGGTATACTGCCCTGTGACACGTCCAGCAACAACATACAAGTCTGTTCTGCCGGCAACAGTGATGCCTCCCCACACCATTACAGATCCACCCCGTATACCAATCATGTCTAATGATGTTAATGTCATGGAAACATTCGTTACGTCAGTGCTATCCTCTCCTGCATTCTGTCCAGGAAGTCCACAGTGAACCTTGACTCATCTGAGAACATTACGTGGTTCCATCAGTGATTATCCCAGCATTGATGGTGACGACAACAACTGATAATCTGATGCTTTCTCTTCAAAATCTTCCTTTAGAGTGGCTCTAACCTTTCAATTCAGAGGCATGCAAATTTGTGGCACAACACCCTTGATCATCAGTAGCATCATGTGCAGATCATGAGAGTGTGATTGATGTGTTTGGGTGATGAATTTCTTTGGAAATGCTTCCTCGTTATGGAACTATACAACATGCTTTCGTATCCCTTTGTATATGTGAACATTTTGATCACAAAATGCCGTAAACCTTACTTTTTTTAATAGTATATGATAGGCAAATTCAGATGGAAGAAATAGTGCTGGCATTAGGCATTTCACATGGTAGTGTTTCAACAATCTTACAAGATTGTTTAGGTATGTGGAAGCTAACAGCCCCATTGGGTCCCCAAATCCCTTAGCAATGAGCAAATGGCAACCAGAACATCAGTATGCAGTGCCTTGTCAAAGCATATTAGGTCAAAAGATGATTTTCTTTTGCATCTGGTGACTGTAGATGAGACTTGGGTTCATTATTATGAGCCAGAGAATAAAGCTCAGAGTCATCAGTGGGTAGGGCCGGGGTCCCAGTGTCCAAGGAAGTTCAAGACCAACCATCTGCTTGCAAGGTGATGGCCACTGTATTTTGGGACGCAAAAGGCATTATTATGTTGGACTTTTTACCCAAGAGAAGTACAATAACTGGAGTGTACTATGCAAACTTGTTAGACCAGCTGAGAACTGCCATCCCTGAAGAACACCGAGGTAAACTCCCTAAAGGTGTTTTGCTGCAACAGGACAAAGTGAGAGTCCACATTTGCAAAGTTGAAATGGGTGCTGTAGATCAAAACGGGTACAAATCAATACCACACCCTGCCTATTTGCCTGACCTAGCTCCTAGCAACTTCTCCCCTATTCCCAAACTTGAAAAAGGATATCCATTGACATCATTTCCAGTCTGACGAAGAAGTCATGATGGTAGTTGAGGAGTGGATCAATGGAAAGAACCCAGACTTTTTCAGTGCTGGGCTGACGACACTTGAACACTGTTGGTCTAAGTGAATCACACTAGAAGGAAATCACATTGAAAAAGAAGCGGTGGATCTCAACAGGAAATAAGTTAAAAGGTTACTTATTGACTCACCCTTGTATATGGACAGTTATAGCAGTTCTAAGATTTCCCACAACCACCAGTCATTTGAAATGTCAAATAAAATGTGCATATAATCATATAAACCAAGTAAGGTTAATTAAAAATTGGAATTCAAAATAATTTTAACTTATTTTTAATACTAGTAACTGAAAATGTGTATGCACAAGTATATTTGTTGATAAATGTAACTTTGAAATCCATCAACCATGTACATGTATATGATTAGTTTATATGGTATTCATAAAGCCTGTGAGAATCAGCAATCTTCCTACTTGAACCCTTCCAAAAATCAAAACTAAAACAAAATTCGTATTAATATGATTCACATAATTTAGAAAAAAATGCAAATCTTAAGTGACCCAGTTTCAAAAACTGCAGCAAATATCCTGCAGATCTCCATCAAATACTACAGATAATAGAAAATATTCATCTGTATTGTGACACCATTTCCAAAAAAAAAGGGGGGGGGGGGAAATGGGATGGGAATGAATAATGCTCCTGTTTCACTTTCAATGTCTATTTTAATTAAAACATCTTTTTAATATTCATTTTGTTCACAGCACAAAATAAAAATTCAGAAATCATAACATTTCATAAATTACAAAAAAAAAAAATAAAAAAAAATTATGGAACTTGGATTCACCACTAGCAAGCTATTTTTTCCTTTTAGAGTTATTGTCCTTCAATCGAAAAATGTAAACAAATAATAAGTGGATACTCTACATTTCAACCACAAGCTACTGTATTTGCCCCATTAAGCGCCACCACCCCTATAAGCGCCCCCTGAGACTTTTTCCTATTTTCAAATAATAAAGGCCCCCTCCCCGTACAACTTACCTTATTCTGACAATAGAGTTTTCAATCTTTCGAACAATCTTGGTGCCGCATTGAACTTCATAATGCAGGGTACCTCAAGCTCACCAACACCTGTATCATCGGAATAGTGATAGTTTCCATTCACAATGCACCTCAAAGTCCCCCCATGTTTTAAAAAGAATGCAACAACTGAATTTTCAAGGAACGTGTCCAACTACTGCACTGTCCTTTAAAACAACAATAGCATATTTATCTGCAGGATTATTGATCTCTCTGTTTCTAGAATTTCTCCCCCGTATGGTTCCGAAATATTTATGTTAATGTGATATCCTTCAATGCAAGAACTGTTCATACTCTGACATTGTGGTTTTCTTAGACGTGAAAATGAAAGGTCAGTAAGTCATACGTAGTAGTAGTCAATAACACAAGTAGTGAAATAAGATGAAATCAACCTTTATTACTAATTCTTCATAACACATTACAATACTTGAAACTAAAACAGGTGTAAATTAAAAGATATTTATTGCTTAGAAAGGTCATGTCAGAACCCTTTATAATAGCAAGTGCAACAAAAAAAAAGGGGGGGGGGTATGTCCAGGTGTTGGGCCCTCTTGTTAAAAAAGAATGTTCAGATGTGGTAAAATGATGCATTTTGAGAGTGCAATACCCATTGAAAACCAAAATTAGTACTGGACTCAACCAAAAAGTATTGACAGAAATTGCATTTCAATAATTCCTTGATCCGCCCCTGCTCTGTTGGTGATGTTCTCAAAAGACGAACAATATGTGATCAGAACCTGTCAACCAGATGTCAGAATTAATATAAAAAATCCAATTTGAAATAGATATACCTATATATCGAAGTTTCTGGAAATAAAAGAATTAGAATGTGCGAGGGAATAGGTTGACATTTTCATTCAAATTTTAGTCACAATTCTTGCACAAACTTTGTTAAATTTTATTTTTATTAAGTAGGCATGACATGCCATAACTGACGTGACATCACAAATAAGCATGCAACAATTTCTGTAGTCATTCTGAAACTGACAAGGGATATAGCAACCTCTCACAAGGGGAAGAAACTACTTTCCTATGACTTTGTCTTCAAATTAAAAGTTGTCAATTATTCCAAAGAGCACGGAAACCACAAAGCTGCTAAACATTTCTCCATAGATCGCTAAAGAGTTTGGGAATGGCGAAAAATAGAGGAGAGTCTGTGTGAAAGTGCACAAACAATGGGAAGTAAGAGGGAAAAAAAAGATTTGGAGGAGGAAGAAAAATTAATTTTCCACATACAGAACAAGAACTTTTAAAATGGATGATTACAAGGAGGGAGGTTGGAGTTTGAGTAACAGGAAAATCCCTGAAATTGGAAGCAAGACGTCTTCACAGTGAAAATGGCAACCAGTCCTTTAAAGGGAGTTGTTCGTGGCTACGGAAATTTATGAAGAGTTTATCTTTTCGGCGAGCTACTCATACAGCTCAAAAATCTGAAGACGATGTCAGCGACAGGGTGCAGAAAAGGAAGAATTACCCCCTATCATGCATAGGAAATATGGACGAAACTCCTGTGTGGATGGAAATGCCTGGAGACTACATCTTAGAATTTTTGGGAACAAAAACAATCAAAATGGGCAGTACTGAAAGTGAAAAATCTCGTATAACAGTATATCTTTGCAGATGGTACTAAATGCTACCTCTGGTGTTGTTGAAAGGTGTACGCCCCATTAAAGACATACCTATGGGAATCATTGTAAAAATGACAGCGAAAGCTTGGGCTGATGAAGATGCTATGAAATTCTAGCTTCACAATGTATGGAAATGGAATTCTTCTACCTGACGATTATTAGTCTGGGACTCTTTTTCCAGACACAAGACAAAGGACATTAAGGAGAAATATAATACGGACGTAGCCATAATTCCTGGGGGATGTACATCAAAAAGTTGCAGCTTTGCGATGTCAGTTGGAACAAGCCATTTTAAGATTGTTACAGGGAATTCTATGATGACAGGTTGTTTAATGGAAACATCTCTACGACGAAAAAGGGGAACAGACAACCGCCAGAAAAAAAGCTGGTTTTGAAATGGATCAAGGAAACATGGGCCTCGGTTTCGCCTGAAATCATCAGAAAATCTTTCTTGAAGACAGGAATTTCTAATCACTTAAACGGCACTGAAGATGACTTTCTATTTCGTGATGACACAGACAGCAGTGACGACGATCCGTTTGAGGGGGAAACTGAAGGAATTGAGCAATTCCAAGATAACAAAAGGATGGAAGTTGACACATTAAATGAATGCAGCCACAAAGAGAGCGATACAGAGGAAACAGGATCACGATAGTGATCCAGGATCACCTGGGAGATAGAAGGACTTAATGAAGTAAACTGTGAATGACTTATTGTTTTTTCAAAGTGTAAGTAATGTTTACTGTTTTTATTGTGCACAAGTCTGGGACTACATGCTAATTGGATGATTTGTAATCACAGTATAGACATGAATGTATTAATTATTAACGTAAAAGAGGGTCTTTTAAAATCCATGTACCATTTGATATACATTAATAAAGCATTGTTCAGTTTTATTCAATTTATTTCAACATCAAGTGCTATATAACTGCCCCCCTTCCCCCTGTTTCAACATCGGATACTAAATAACCAACCCCCTCCTCTAATTTTCTAAACGCCCGGGGCGCTTAAAGGGGTGAATAAGGTATGTTAAATATTATTGAATAAGACATATTTTGATATGTATTTAAAATGAATAAATTTCTTGAAAGCAATCATTTTGGTGATTTTTAAATTTTTTTTTTCATTCTGTATATACACAGCACTTGTGAATGTACAAAATTAAGGTTCTTCCAAATAAAATTTTATTTAAGTTGAAAACACACTCCACCAATGTCTGTCAATATTTGTATATTATCCCGAAACTGTTTCAATTTAATCAGTACTTTAAAACACATCGGAACGGACTTTGGAATCAAATGTTTAAACAAAGATATGTCACATTTACATGCATGTAAACACAAAAGGCCTCCTTACCAACTTGTATAAATGTAGCTTTTTACCATACAGCCTATTATTCTCATATTTACTGGCTTAAATATTGACTTTTTAACATGAAAACCCACTCCTTCCATGTATCAACTGGAGTAGATTTATCACTTAAATTCAGGCTTTTTCCATGGAATATGACGTTTCCATATGACACCTGACATTATAAATTTTGTTAATTTTTTTTTTTTTTAGCATGGCTGCATTGCTTATTTGTCAATTTTTTTCATTCAAAGTGTTCGTCTAACTCTGTATTTTACTTTTATTTTTACTAATTGAGTCATAACTAATATGGCCAATGTGAATTTCAAGACTGAAGTTTGTGAAATTATGCAATTTTCCCATAAAACATCAAATTGTTGTAGGTTTGGGCATTTGTAAACATACGGTGTGAAAAAACGATTGCCTAGTATAACTTGGTTCATGTAATGGATAAAAAATATCCTCTTAAGTTGATTCTAAAGTGTTCTTTAATTTTTCCAAAACTGGTAGCTCATGCTGATTTATATGAGAAAGTTTTACTTTCAGAAGGTTGGTGGTCTCTTCCCTGGTACATTGTATCTGAGTTCTCTCCTCCACCTACGAAAACTGGACACCACCAGATTACTGAAAATTGTTGAGTGTGGCGGAAAATAACAAACAATCAATCAATCAAAATAAGTAGCCCAAAAATGGCATATTGTGGGTCAAGTTCTTTAAAAATAAAAAATGAAAATAAAAAAAATACTTCAAACTTGGTACAGCAGCTGGTGTCAATCTTTCTAAAATGTTCTTGAGCAGGAATCTTGACGTGGGCTGCAAATTTTCATGACTTTTATATCTTGACTCAATGGTACAACAAACTATGTCATGTATCGTATGTAAAATTCTTAAGATATACTTTACTGAATAAAGTGAGATATTCTGATTTACTAGTATGGTTCGTATATAATTTGTTAAATCATCTATTGATTTTTAATCTAATCTAAGTATTTTATTTATAAAGCTATATATCTAAAACTATTGATATGTCATCCCTACATTCAAAGATATCTGTCTTCACCACAAGGGTTCTTTAGTTATCCTTTGTAAAGTATTTCTCGTCTATACATCTAGTGGAATCCAGGTAATAAACAAAAGAGAATTTATAACATGTTTAAGTGATAACAGACTGCAACTTTTATGTAATTATCTAAAAATGTAAATGTGTCTCACGAGCACAACACCTAGTTATTCCAAATCACATTGCTCCTGAAAATCGTGAATACTCCTGTTCTCCTTACGAAGTGACTCCCACTGCTTGTGTGATTTTGTATCAATATGGTGTTTACAATCGTTTCTGCCTGTATGAGCACAAGAAAAATCTGATACAAATACTGCAAAGGGACATAAGTACTCCCTTTCGAAAAATTTCCAAAAATCTGTGAGTAAGTTGCTTTGAAATTATTTTTATACTTTGCCTTCTTTCATGTGGTTTCTACCATAATTTTTAAATCACCACATTGATGTGACCTAGATTAAAATTGTACAATCACAATAATGTTTTACAACTAGCTGAGTGATTAGTTGAGTGTCAAAAGGAGACGGATAATAAAACAAAATTATAACTGCTAAATACAAATAAATGAATTGCCGATTTCCATATTTTCAGAACATGAAAATGTGATGTATATTTTGTCTCAAAATCTGTACAAACTAAGGTGAAATTGTAAGATACACAAGAGAAAAGAATTGGAATAGTTAAAAATGTTCAAATGCTAATTCACTATGAACAACGCTGGGTGTAAACCAATTGCAATAGGTCACCCAAGTTTACTGAGACGAACTATAATAAAATAAATCAAGCTAACCCTGAACCATCTCAGCCCTACTGTCAATGCCTGGAAAATGCAACACATTTAATACACTTCCTTATGTTTTTTTATTTCCACTGACATCATCATGGTGACATCCTGTTTTGTATAAATAATTCCCAGGAATTGTTCTCAATACAAAGAATTCTATACCTCTCCAACAGAACTTTCTTTCACTGGAATCCCATTCACTTCTATGATCTTGTCTCCCACACTTAGAACATCTAATTCTGTACTCAGTTTGTGGTCTAGTCTAAATATGAAAGGGCAAACATTACCTTCATGCTTTCCAATGATAATACATTGTATCATAAATTAAAAGTCTATTACTATGTCATATATGTACATATATCCATTTTGCTATTCTGCTTTTTTCTTGCACTTCATTGTATCAATGAAGTAAAAATAAATTCTTTTCATGCCTAAAACTTTAAATGTGTTTTAAATGATATATTTTGTGTAGTTTTTTGAGTTTCAAAGTGAAGACATTCATATCTTGTGATATGCCATTATGTGTGACATCATGTGTGATCTCAAGCAATGTCCGAAAACAGTTGATAGCCATTTCATAAACAGATTATATTTAATCGACCAAAAGTCATTTATCACATCAATGACTTGTAAATAACATTGCATTAGGATGCTTTGTGCCATTTAAGGGTGTACTAGCTCTCAGAAGAAAGGGTGTAGATGGAATTTTTTTTCAATTTTTCAAAAGAAGCTTAAGGTGTGAGGAAAGAGATGTGGATGATTTTTTGTTGGCACAAGGATTTAGCCATGAAAAAAAAAAAACCAGTTGCCTTTGTTCATGTACTTTTCCAAAAAAGCAGTTGGACAGAGACCCAGATAAAGTGTGAGAAAATGCTTATATTGAACCTAAGCACAGCTAGGCCTTATATATGCATTCTATTCTGCTCTTCAATACACACTCCCAACAACTGATCTTGTGACAACATATACTCGTGCTCCCAGTTTCTACCAACTGGTAAATTTGCAAAAATACAACAACAACAAAAAAACATTAAAAATAACTGAACTTTTAATTACAAATAATAATTTTATTATTTATGTTAATTATAATAATTGTAATAAATATATTATTCATATGTGAGAAAATTTCTAAAACCTTTTTTTTTCATTTTCTCTTTTTAAATTTTTTATTTATTTATTTATTTGCAGTTTTGGCCCCAACCATGAGGCCCTGGGGAGCTATGATCATAAATTTCACAATTTACATTCCTCTAATCCTCACACTTTTTACTCAATCACTAGGGCCCTAAGGGAGCAGGAGCATTGAAATTTACAATTTGTGTATTCCTTGTCCCAAAGATGCTTCATACAAAATTTTGGAGGAATTGAAATAATAGTTAAAAGTTAAAATGTTCATTTAGTCACCGATTATTTTGCACCTACCCTCATACCAAAACCCCAAACCCGGAGACCACGAAATTTACAATTTTGGGAAAGGGCTACCTACTCATTCTAAATATCTGTTTAGTTTCAATTTGATATCAACAGCATTAAAAAAGAGATTTCCTAATGTTTTACATTTAAAAACTATATACCAAGTTTGGCCCCACCCTGGGGTCAGAACCTCTAGCCTGGGGATCATGATACATTACATTTTTCTTCCAAATGTGCAGTTCCAGAGAAGACGATTTTTGAAAATTGGTCACTTTTAGGTCCCACAACTAAGGCCCCATGGGGGCAAGAGTCCCAAAATTTACAACTTATGTCTGCCTTGTCCCAAATATGCTTCATGCAAAGTTTTGGAGGAATTGGAATGGTAGTGATTAAGAAGTTAACAATATTCAATTGCTCAAACATTTAATCACTGACCATTGCCCCCACCCTCATACCAAAACCTTTACCCCTGAACTGCATAATTTTGGTAAAAGATTACCTGTTCATTCTAAACATCCATTTACTTTCAATTTGGTATCAATAGCATTAAAGATGTTTTATAAATGTTTTAAAAATACCAAATACCAAGTATGGTCCCCCACTTGGGGTCAGAACCTCTATCCCAGGAATCATGAAATTTACAATTTGGGTAGAAGCCTTCTAGCTCTACATTACTATGCATTAGGTTTTTCATAAAATTGTTCAGTTCTAAAGAAGAAGATTTTTGAAAATTGGTAATTTTTTGGCAGTTTTGGCCCTGGCCCCTAAGATCCCAGGGGGGGCCCTGAAATTTACAATTCATGTCCGCCTTGTCCCAAAGATGTTTCATAACAAATATAAAAAGAATTGGATTGGTAGTTATCAAGAAGAAGTTAAAATGTTCAATTGTTAACACATGTAATTACTGACCATATTGGCCCCATACCCATACCAAATCCTCTAACCCTGGGATCATGAAAATTAAAATTTTGGTAAAGGGCTACCTGCTCTCTCTAAATATCCATCTAGTTTCAATTTGGTATTAATAGCATTAAAGAAGGTGTTTTGCCCATAAATACCATATACCAATTTTGACCCCAATCTGGGGTCAGAACCTCTACCCCTGGGATCATAAGATTTACAATTTTGATACAGGCCTTCCTGCTGTACATTACTAAGTATTTAGTTTTTCTTACAAATATTCAATTCTAGAGAAGAAAGTTTTTTAAAATTGGTCACTTTTTGGCAGTTTTGGCCAACCCCAGGGTCTCAGGGTGCAGGAGTCCAGAAATTTACAATTTATGTCCGCCTTGTTCCGAAGATGCTTGGTACCAAATCATAAAAGAATTGGAGAGGCAGTCGTCAAGAAGAAGTTAAAAATGTTCAGTTGTTAATGCACGATGGACAACGCACAACAATAGATGCAGACCAATTGCAATAGGTGACCTGAGTTTACTCTGTTGATATCTTTCAACTGATTTTGTATGCAAGAACTTGTTCTGGGTAAGTTTTTCAATCAAGGCAGCCTACTGACAGACAAGTTGATGTTACATGGGTTTCAACAGTCTGCATTTCACAAATTCTATGGTTGATCAAGATGTATGGCTTACAGCGGGTGTGACCGGTCAACAGGGCACCACCTCTGGTATATCCAGGGGTCCGCTTCTGCCCAACTCTTTATTTTGTATTCATATAGGATTTATCTTCACCTTTACACTCAAAATCCTCCAAGGGGATTTTTAAAAGTTGGCATGTATGGCAATACTCAGGTGACCTAGAAATACAAACCCCTTACTAGTATACAGAATATGTCCTTTATATTCAAGGACATATTACCGTCCAACTAAAACTTTTTTTTAATATATGATCCACATTCCTAATCTATAACACAACTTCAATTGAACAACTTGAGGAGCTACTGAGATGGTTTTTGCATAGCTGAGGAAGAAAATTATTTGAGCAGACAGGAAATACTGTTCACTGTGAAAATTCCATAAAAAGGAATTCATGCACTGACATCAAAGTTAAATTTACACATCATGTAATACACTTACTCTAATATCCGCAAGTGTGGAGAGCTCTTCATGGAGTCACAGACCTGTGGACTCCAGTACTGGTTGTGGCCCTGATCTAGTGAGTACCTGAAGCTTCCTTGTCCTGGGGTGGGTGGGATTTCAATGAACTGTATGGAATGATTTCCCCAACTCTGGTTGGGAGATGTGATCAGAACTGGTCTCATCCTTGTTCTGTAGCACACTCCACTGTACAAAACATACCATATACATATTCTTTACTGTCACATATTTATTATCATAGTTGAGCAAAATTAATTGGAAGTACAATGATTGCAATATAGTATTTAAATTTCAAATATATTATTCCCAGTAAATTTCACCACTTTGAGATTATAACCACATTGTTCCAATTACACATGAATCATTACATTTATGCTAAATTCTCAGTCCTTTTAGTAATTGAGTAAAACTTTTCTAGATGTTTCTTGTATACACCATTTAATATACCACTATAATAATTTACACAGATAACAATAAATAGTTTATCATATTGTCAACAAGAAATACATCTGTATTACCATATCTACATGATAATAATCCATTCTCAAGTTTTATGAAGTGTGTCAATTGCATACAGAGCACAAGGAAAAATATCCCCATGAAAACAAGTTCATAATAACAAGTTCACAAGGTTAATTTCATAAATACAATGTGTCAATTTCCTGAATCCTAATATAATCTCATATTCAGTGAAAATTGCAGTTTTCCTAATGACCATGCAAATGTTAGATGAGTTTCATTTCCTGCAGAATATCTGCTTAATGTGTATCATTCATGACCTTACAAAACAAAAAGAGCCCATGGGCCTTAACAGTCAGCTTAGTATCATAGCCCATACAGGGAGTCTCACATTTCCATGTAAGCCTTAATATGGAGTCTTCTGTGCAAATGTTTATGATCTTTCAAAATTCATACAATTCCTATTCAATTACAGAAGAAGGACAAATGAAAGTTTGAAGCATATAAATCATTTTAACATTCCCTAACCATTTTCATACATTTTCATTATGTGGCCATATTGGCCCTGCACAAATGCCTGAACCCCTAACCCAAGAGTGAAGAATTTCACAATTTAGGTAGAAAGCTTCATGGACATCATAATAATGCATTTAGTTTTATTCAAATATATATATATATATATATATATATATATATATATATATATATATATTAGTAAAGAAAATTTTCTAAGATTTAATACAACTTCACTATATGACCATATTGGCCCCACCCTAGGGCCTGAATCCCTAACCTAGCACCCACAAATTTCACAATTTAGGTAGAAAGGTAGACATCATAATCATGTATTTAGTTTTTCTCAAATATATATGGGAGAACAGAAGATGATTTTCTAAGACTTGATACATATTCGCTGCATGGCCACAATAGCCCTACCTTAGGGCCTAAACCCTAAACCCAGGAGTCATGAATTTCACAATTTAGGTAGAGACATCTAGTTCTTTTCAAATGTATGTAGGAGTAGAGAAGATTTTCTAAGATTTAATCTTTTTTCACTTTTTGGCCATACTGACCCCATCCTAGGGTCTAAACCCTTGGTCCAGGAGTCATGAATTTCACAATTTAGGTAGAGAGCATTCATGCATTTAGTTTCATTCAAATATATATGTGGGAGTACAGAAGATTTTCTAAGATTTACTTACATATTTCACTTTATGGCCTTAGGGCCTGAACCCCTGACCCAGAAGCAACAAATTTCAAAATTTAGGTTGAGAGTTTTATGGACATCATTATCATGCATATAGTTTTACTGAAATATATATGGAAATATATGGAAATAGAGAAGGTTTTCTAAGATTTAATACATTTTCACTGTACAACCACATTGGCCCTACCTTAGGGCCTGACCACTGACCCAGGAGTCATGAATTTCATAATTTAGGTAGAGAGCTTCATGGACATCACACTCATGCATTTAGGGTCACTCAAATATATATGGGAGTAAAGAAGAAACTTTAGGGATGACACATAATGACTTTCTGCTTTGTAATAAGGTTCATCGTCGTCATCCGTCACTTCCAGTCTTCATCAGAAGTGAACAAATAAAGCTTAAATTTAAAATTTAAACTTTGGAAATAAAAACTTGGATAGAATAAATAAGTCTCTTATGTAGTTTCAGAAATGTGAGACTTACTGGAAGTTAAAAGAGCAACTTCTGCTTTTCAAGAAACACTTCAGAAGATCGGTTTCTTTTTATCTGCCTTATAAATCAGGTGTTTGAGATGATTTTCACATATATTATTGACATTTTCAAACTCTGGAGAATAGTACAATACTTTTATCAAAATTCGCTTTTGTTCATGAAATCTTTCTAATTTCCTTTTTTCAAAAAAAGATTTTACCCATTTGTTTTTTCAGAAAGGTTTGAAGATTGAGTTTTGAAAATTTCAGGAATGTGATGTGACACACTTTTCAATTTTGATGTCGTCACTTCCTTTGTCCATAGGAAGTAGGTTAAAAATCTGCAATTTTTTCATTTTTTCCTTTTTAAATGTTTATAACAGAGTCTAACAGAGCATTTCAAGTCATAACATTTCCACCGGAAGTTAATTTTACCAAACTGAAAATTGTACAAAATATGAGCATTTTTGATTAAACTTTCAGGGATGATTCTTGCATGCTCATTAGTGTACTTTTCATTGATATGAGGAGTTCCAAGAAACCGGAAGTGAATAGAAAAGAACCGGAAGTTGTTTAAAATTGATAACTCTCATCTTCTAAGTGATTTTTGTTCTATTTCGATAAATTTAGGTGCTTTTTCCATTCATATGTTGTCTTTCTTCATCAGTCAAATTATCACAGTTAAGATCCTATCTAATCGGACGGAAGACCTACTTGTTCCTCACAATAAGATCATGTCTGGTTACTGTTATTATTGTTCTTTATCTTACCGATTTTGTGTACGCGATTTCTCGTAAATGACTTAATAGAATTTCATGAAACTTTCAGGAAAGACAAATCATAGGAGGAATTAGATTCCTTTTCTTCTACTTTCAAAATTCACTTCAGGTCACAAGTCATGGACGATTTCCTGTTTTTAAAGTGATGCTTTGTCCAAAACTTTTCTCCTAAATTGTTAAAGATGGAGTCTTCAAATTTTCAGGGATGATCAATGGTGAGTTTTATCTTTGCAGTAAGGTTCATCATCATCATCCATCACTCCGATCATCATTGGAAGTGAACAAAAGATACGCCAAATTTAGGGTTTTGAAACAAAACTTGCATGGTCTACTTAGGTACCTCTTGTAGTTTCAGAAAATGTATGACTTACCAGAAGTTAAAACAGCAACTTCCGGCTTTTCGATAAAAACTTAGAAAAAAAAGTCTTTCTTTCTTTTAATGTAGCTCACTTACAAATTAAGTTTTTGATATAAATTTCACATATATTATTGACATTACTCATCTCTACAGTAAACTCAAATATCTTTTCAAAATTCACTTCTGTTCATGAGATATGTCCATTTCCATTTTTTAAAAATACACTTTGTCCACCATTTTTCTCCTAAACTTTACAGACAGAGTCTTGAAACTTTCAGGGATGATAGATAATGACTTTCAGCTTTGCAATACGGTTCGTCGTCGTCATCCATTACTTCCGTTTGTCACCGGAAGTGAACAAATAAAACATCAGATTTCAAATTTATGCTTTTGAAACATAACTTGCATGGAATAAACAGGTCTCTTACGTAGTTTCAGAAAATGTGAGACTTACCGGAAGTCAAAACAGCAACATCTACTTTCTCAGAAAAAACTTAGGAAAACCGGGTTTTATTTGTCCTTCTATATCTGGCTTATAAATCAGGTGTTCAAGAGGATTTTCATATACATTATTGATATTATGAATCTGTAGAGCATTGTTGAACACTTTTATCATAATTCACTTCCTTTCATGAGATATGTCCAACTTCAGATTTTCAAAAATAAGAATAAGTTTTGAAACCGTCACGAATAATAAATGGTGACTTATACATGTGACATACGTCTGTCCATTTTGCTACTGTCACTTCCGTCATCCACCGGAAGTAAGTTAAAAATCTGCATTTCTTTTATTTTTCAATTTTTTTTTTCATTTTCAAATGTTGATAACAGAGTGTAAACACAGCATTTAAAGTCATACCACTTCCACCAGAACTTGTCCAAATATTGAGCATTTTTCTTTGAAACTTTCAGGGACAATTTTGTATATGTGGGAGAAACTGGAGCAACTTTACATCAAAGGCATGTTTTGAATTTGTCATTTATTAGACGAGAAACTGATGACCCTATAGCTATTCATTTCTACACAGATTCTCACAGTATAAATGATTATTCTATCATAGGTATTAAAAAACTTTACAAAGATAATATTTACCGCCGCTTTAGAGAAAATTTATGGAAGAAAAAATTGAACACTTATGTGCCACTCGGAATAAACAAAAGGACCATTTTTGTTTTTAAGAATCATATCTGTTATGCATAGAATTTTTTAATAATATATGCATGTACAAAAATATATATATACTCTTAAACTGGTATTATTACCTTTACATATATATTTACGGCTTTAGCCTTTATAAGTATATAACATTACTGATAAATAATTGAATGTATCTGATTGTGTTTCACTTCGGCTAAAAATTAACTTCTTTGTGTACAGTCTTGGTACCTTATTTAACATATATTTTTGAAATTGTACACATATCCTTTTTTAGGGCTCTTGCCTTTTTCCATGTTTTACCCGCAAAATCAACTATGACGTTACATTTCATTTGTAATACGTTTGTGATGTCATAGTACTTTGTGCATGTAGTCTTGTGTTACGTTGCTATGATCAATAAACATGACTGAGGAAGACCGGTAACACAGTCAAAATATTTCAGAAAAGTGTTTAGAGTGTTTGTTTTTAAATTTTGCTCCAACAAAAGAGACTTTATAGTCATAAAAAGAAATAAAGAAGAGAGCTTGGGCTTAAGTTACTTATCCTAACAAGTTCATATATGTGCCCTCCTCTTGCTATATAATATCTCCTCAAGACTAGTTACTTTACAAAGGCTATAATAAATAACTTGAAATTGAAAAATGCTGAAAAGAATATAACTGCTTCAGAGTGAGACTACGTGTTTATAGAAGTTGTATCTTCTGTTCATGTTTCATGCAACAATTATACGGTATTAACTCTCTGTTTTCAATAATGTCTAACAATTCAAAAGTTCAACATGATTTGTAGAAAGGTTATTGGAATTCTGAACAAGATTCAATCCCAATGAATGCTTCCTAGCCTGGGTTTCTTCGCAAAATAACCTGTTATTTTCGTTGCGATGCACATGCTACTTTTGTTTTGCTTCATTAAAAAACCAAAAACAAAACTGGAAATGGTCATTGTGTTGGAATAGGAATCGAACCGTGACCACTTTAGTTTTATCTGTTTCTACTGATCTGAAATAAGGATTCTTGGTGCAACTACAAGACTACAGATATAAATGAAAAACCAAATTTGAGCAGGTTATTTTGTAAGAACTTAATGATATCATACGACACAAATTTCGTGCGAAAATCTGTTTCATAATAAAATCATTCGCGAATAATAAACTTCTCTTACCAAACAATCGTTATTTAACTCTTGGACAGAGATATGATAGTAAACAACCACATCAACAATGGAAATGGTGTCACACCTTTCAAATATCGATTAAATTCAATGTTTCAAACTCTTGAATCGTAAGAAACATTCAAAACCAATAGGCACTATTTGATTTCACCCACTGAGATCGGCTGAAAGGAGGAGTAGAGGTTAAATTTTGCATGATCGCTCTCGAGCAAGCTCGATGCCTTAACGAGCTTGGTAGGGCTCGAAAAAAACATC
Source organism: Ostrea denselamellosa (assembly GCA_024699665.1). NCBI lineage: Eukaryota > Metazoa > Mollusca > Bivalvia > Ostreida > Ostreidae > Ostrea > Ostrea denselamellosa. The sequence goes on along the minus strand of JAMZEH010000005.1, from coordinate 29,288,620 downwards.
AAATTTTTACGTGCAATTTTGTACACTTTTTCTTGAATATCTTCTTATTGAAAAATAATTTGTAAAGACATATACAACAAAATTTGAAGATAATCACAAGACCTATTTGACCTTATCAAGTTTTAAAGGGCCAACAGGGGTCAAAAGTATTTTCTAAATATCTTAAAAACTAAAGAGAATTTCTTAAGCATTATTGAAGCAAAGTTGTTTGTTTTTTAACTGCTGATGTCAGCAAAATGATCATTGATTATGTAATAAGGGATTTCAATGGGAATAATGTATGAAATTTTGAAGCTTTATATCTCATAAATGAAAAATATTTTGTAAAGCATTATATAGCTTACATTGGTCAGAATTTGACTGTAAACAATATGACATTTTCAAATTTCATCTTACGTTCCCTTTTAAGGAATTCAGGGGATGACCCCTAAAACTGGATATGCTAAATATCTTGAAAACTAAAAATATTTTGTTAAACATTATAAAACAAAAGTTGTGGATAATGTTCAAACCTATTCAACGATATTAAGTTTTTGGGGCCAGTCCCTCAAATAAGGGGCCGAGAGGAATTAAACATTAACATACAGTTTCCTATATTTTGTTGAGAAAACAAGTGTTGTTTGGGTTAATTAGCTTGATATTAATTTAGCATAGGTAAATAAACTAATGTCTAAAAAACAAATTCACTGCGATACACTTTCAACACAAATTACAGCAAAAAAGTATGCAAAACATGTCGAATTCACTTAATAGGTTTCATTTCAGTCGCGATTTATTTTTTTTACTCTTGTCGATAGGTGTTGTGAACAACGCAAATGAATAATAATTAATTGTTTTCAGTCCAAGGTCTTTGAAAATAGGTAAAAAAGTGCTCAAAAGAGGTGAAAAGCAGAAATCAGCCATTTTCAACTTCCTTTTTGGCAGCCATCTGTTTATGTATAAAATAGCGAAGAAAATCTCGCAGAATTTCTATTTATTTAAGACACTCATCCCATATTTCAATGAAACATGACCTTCTCTATCTCTGTTTAAGATGTGTTCTCTTGTAACAAGCACTTCGACTGAAAAGTTTGGAAATCACAGTTATTTAGTTGCAAATCATTTTGTTGAATCTATTACAATTACAATGGTTAGGTTCTATTCTCCTCAATTCTAAAAGTCCAGAAAAATGTGATATGCAGAGTAGTTTTTGGATTTATATACTCTTTAAAATTGGACCAGTATAGGTTCTGTTTAATAGGCACAAACAGAATCCGGGCATCAAAACTAAGAGAAAACTAACATACAAAGTGACAGAAGAAGGCAAAGTTGAAAGGTGAAAAAATATTACATCCTAATTGTAGGAATGATCCCTGCACCTTGACCTATAGACACTAGAAGACCTAGCCCGACGCTCATTCTGAAGAATATTAAACATGCTTTCCTTAATGCTAAGTGTGTATTGATTCAGTGGTTCACATTTTTCAAGGATTTTTGTTTTGCTACTTCATCCCCCCCCCCCCCCCCCCCCCATTCTTCCTCTTTTGGTGGAATATTCTTGAAAATCTCTGGCTGTGGAAAGGATATATTTTGAAAGCCAAAACACATCTTTGCCAAACATTGTAGTACAAAGGCTGTATATAATATAATCAATTTATTCAATAACACCAAGGTTTACTGGTCATATCCTAAACATATACCCTGAAAGTGAAACAAAGTAGGAGGGGGGAACAAATCAAACCAAAACAACAAAATTCTACACCCTTAACTCTCCCCCACCCACCCACTCAATACCATTCAGAGAAGGAGTTATTTGCATTAACATTCATTTGTCTTTATTGCAACTGTTGATGTTAGGCAAATTATCAATAATACATAATGAGTCATTTATAACAAATAAATAATAGTATAGTTAATCTTGAGAAACTTTTACAAAATCACGTGGGCCAGTTCCTATTGACCCTAACATTTTTGTCCTTTGAAATATCGTTAAACATGTTGTTGGTAAGACGTAAATGCTCCTCATCAAGCATAAGGCTTATAAATAGGTAGTAATTGCTCCTTCACCAGACATTTGTAATTTAGAAGTGAGAATCAGAGTCTTTCGAATATGACCATAAAAATAAGGTCTATGCAGCAGCAGTCTTGGAATGTTAAAGAAGCCTCACAGGTACGGCCATGAGCATATATGTAGTTCACAGGCGAATCAAATACATATTGTTTTAAATAATTATTTTACATTTAAAACAAAAGGCTCTACCTTTTATAAAGTAATTTAATACTATTACTGGGCACATGCAACTCATTAACCACGAGTAAACTATAATTCTCTAGTGCGCCGGATAGCTGAAAAATTGCTCAGGCGACTATAAATTAAAAAAAAAAAAAAAAAAAAAAAAAATTCTCTAGTGTTATATTTAGCATACTTACTTTCTAATGAATTTCTCTATGTGTATACGTTTCTCTAATGAGACTTATATTCATATACTCTGAAAACAGCTCTTTAGAGCCATGTTTCTGTTTGTAAACTCAACATCATTAAATATTCTCTTGTCAGATTCCTATGTCCCTAGAGGTGTTGGCAAAATAAGGAACCTTCAAGACAAGTTAATAACAAACATAAAACAAAAAAAGTAAACATAAAATGTAAGATGACTGTAAACAACAGCCGCGGTAGCTCAGTGGTAAAATGTTCACATTATAATCGGGAGGTCGTGAGTTCGAGCTCCGCTCATGCCATGTCTGCATCAAACCCAAGACGTTACTCAAATAAATGAGATTTTTGTGTATGTACTCTGAAAATAACTCTTAAGAGCTAATATTTCTGTTGGTAAACCTGACTTCATTAAATCTTGTCTTGTCAGATGACCTTAAAAACAGGTTTGGCACGGAGTCCCATGTCCCAAGAGGTGTTGGCACAATAAGGAATCCTGACTGAAAAGGCCATGGATTCTAAATTTGTGGTAATTCACCTAAAGCTGGTGACGTCTCATTACAACTTAATAACAATTAGTAACAAAAGCAAAACAAAGAAACAACAGTTGCGGTAACTCAGTGGTAGAATGTTCACATCTTAACTGGGAGGTTATGAGATCGAACTCCGCTCTTGCCAGGGACGCATCAAACTTAAGACGGTATCCAAATAAATGAGACTTTTATTTATGTACTCTGAAAATAATACTTTAGAGCTAATGTTTCTGTTTGTAAACCCAAATTAAATATTTATTAAATATTGTATTGTTAGGTGACTTTAAAAACGGGTTTGGCATGGAGTCCAGTGTCTTGAGAGATGTTGGCACAAAAATGCCTACATCTCCCTTGTAATTGACAGGAATGGGTCAAATATTCACAGCACAGGAAGACATCCCCAATATCTATAGATGCCATAAAAGTTGCACATATGCACATGCATTGTCTTTTGAAGTTTGAATTCTTTGAATGACCATAACTTTTATTTTGTTTTGTTTTTTTGGGGTTTTTTTGGTCAAAATCTTTTAAAATTCTTAACACAAATATATAGTTGAAATGATTTTTGTGCATGTAAATTGTTATTCACTGATTTTGAAATCGCCATAACCTTCTTATAAATGATGCAAATGACATGAAATAGATATTGTAAGTAGAGCTATCAAATGCCTATTGAATGACATCAACATTAATGTTGAGTCTTACTCGTGCACGTATATGAACATGTATTGCTTTTTTTTCATTTTTTGGGTACTAAAATGGCTGTAACATTTGAACTAAAAGTTGCAATGAAATGAAATTTTAGTTATGAGTTTATGATTCTAATGCCTATTGAATGGTGTCAAAAAAAATTCCTTCATTAAATTCACGTGCATGTGAGTGTGCATGCATTGTCATTTTAACGTCCAAATTCAAGTATCACTCTATAACATTTTTAGATTTCAATGAATTGTATTGAAATTTATGTTGCAGATATATAATGAGACTCTCTACCCATTGGTATTGTCAAAATCACTTCCCCACATGGGTATTTGATTGGCTAATATTCAAATACATGTATCTTGCTCATGAATGAGGTATTCTCAGCAATATTAAGGTCATAGGTACAGACTACTAAAACCTACAAAGTAAGATCAGTGGGTGTGCAGAAACACAAGAGAATGTGCATATATTCACATGCACTGTTTTTGGTCTTTGTAACTTCTACTTTCTGTTAGTTTCTTATATTTCAGTGAAGTGTTTTGATTATATATGATTGATTATATATTGTTTATTGTCCCACCTGAGAATTTCTTACTCAAATAGAGACGTCAACATTGCCAGTAAAGGGCTCCAAAATTTAGGCTTATGCTCGGTACTTATGGCCTCTATGAAGGGAGGGATCTTTATCGTGCCATACCTACTGTGACAAGGGACCTCAGTTTTTGCGGTCTCATCCGAAGGACTGCCAAATTAAAGTTGCTTCTTACGACAATTGTAGTGAGGATCAATTCTAAAAACCCAGATCCCTACGGGGTGAAATGTATTGAAATTTATATTATAGTTAATATTTAGAATTTTAAAAAAAACGAAAGGTCAAATTACTCATCAGCACGTGCATATGCATGTGCTAAAATTTGATTGGTTAATATTCAAATACATTTATCTCACTCATGAATGATGTATTCACAATGGAATTGAGGTCATAGGTCCATTCTACTAAATCCTACAGTGTAAGATTAGTAGTTGTGCTAAAATACTCGAGCATGCGTGGGTATGCACGTACATTTTTTGGGGGGGGGGGGGGGGGGGGGTGGCCTTTGTAACTTCTACTTGCTGTTTCTCATCATTTTTCATCAAGATGTTTTGAAATTTGTGTTGTAGATATATATTTGGATTTTCAACATATTGAGATCAAATTACTCATCATCCCATGCATGCACATGCACAAAATTTTGAAAGTTCAATTCCTGGATGTTTATAGCTGATTTGTTTTTGTTTCACTATGAAATGCACTGAGTGTAATATAAGACCTGTATATTAAGGCATTATACCATTTGTTTTGATCAAAATCACTTGTCCTGATATAATTGATACCATTTGTTTTGGGAACATATTGTTTTCACTGTGTTTCTTATCAATTAAGGTCTTTCGTTTCCAATGGAAGACCTTTTACTGATCATACTGTTTATCATTATTAAGGTCTTCTGTTTGCAACAGAAGACCTTCAACTGACCATACTATTATTTTTTTTTTTTTTTTTCCCCTCAGTTTTCTCAGAGATGGTTTGACGAATTGTCTTGAAATTTTCAGGGATTATTCAGTGTACAAATACACCAAAGAGTTTTTTTCTTGTTTTCAAAATTCACTTCTGGTCGTCAGATAAGTCCGATTTGCAGATTCTGATGTTCACCCTTTTTCCCCGAAACAGTAAAAGATAGAGCCACCAAACTTTCAGGGATGAAAGATCTCACTATGTAGGCGTGCAGAATCGGATTGGGCACATCAGCTGTCACTTCCGGTCGTCAACAGAAGTGATAAAAGAAATCGAAAAATTTCAAACTTTTTATTTGAAATGGAGTCCTATACCACATTATTAGGTCTTTTTTGATGAGTCCAAAAAAGTGAACCCCACTGGAAGTTGAAACGTCTACTTCCAGTCATTTAAAAAAAACTTTTCAAATTCTTGTTTTTCAATACCTTACATCTCACTTAATAATCAAGTGATGGACTTGTGTTTGACATATGTTGTAGATGGTATAAATGTCTAAAGTAAGCTCAAACATTTCTAAAATTCACTTCCGGTCGTGAAATATGGAGTGGACAAATTTAAACATTATTTTTTCATTTTCTCAGAAATGAATAATGATAGACACTTCAAACTTGCAGGGATGATAAATTAGCATCAGTCCATGCTATCCATATTGTCTACATGTTTGTCTGCCACTTCTGGTCTACAAAGGAAGTGGTTGAAAAATTCACAACTTTTCGGGCTTTTTTAGGGCGATTTCTTAGAGATGGCTGAGTAGGTTTCCTTGAAACTATCAGGAAAGATGTCTTCTGAAATGAACTTGGTACGGTAATTTTACTTTTAAAAAATTCACTTCCGTTCGTCAGATATGTCCAATTTCCAGAATCTCAAAACAGATTTTGTCCACCCTTTTTTTTGGAAACGGTAAAAGATAAAGTCACCCGATTTTCAAGGTTGATAGATCTCCATTTGTAGGCTGCAGAATAGGGTTAACACTGTCCCTCGTCACCATAAGTAAACAAAAGATATGTCAAATTTCAAATTTTTGCTTTTGGAAAAAATCTTGCATGGAATAATTAAGTATCTTTCATAGCTTCAGAAAATGTATAACAAACTGAAAGTTAAAATAGCATCTTCCAGTTTTTCAAAAGAAACTTCGGAAAATCGTTTTTTCTTTATTTTCAAAAAACTCGCTTAGGAATTAAGTTTTTGATATGAATCTCACATATATCATTGACATTTCTTATCTCTACAGTATTTTCAAACACTATTTCAAAATTCACTTCTGTTCGTCAGATCTGTCCATTTCCGTTTTATAAAATGAAATTTTGTCCACCATTTTTCTTCTAAATGGTTCAAGATAGAGTCTTGAAACTTGCAGGGATGATACATAATGACTTTCTGCTTTGTCATTAGGTTCATCATCGTCATCCGTCATTTCCAGTCGTAACCGGAAATGAACAAATAAACTTTAAATCAGAAATTTAAGCATTTCAAACAAAATCATGTATATAATAAATGTCTCTTACGTTGTTTCAGAAAATGTGAGATTTACCGAATGTTCAAAGAGAAACTTCCGCCTTTCATGAAAAATTTCAGAAGAACAGTTTTTCTTTGTCCTGATATATCTGGCTTATAAATAAGGTGTTTGAAATAATTTTTACATATATTACTGACATCATCAAAGTCTTGAGAATAGCTCAATACCTTTATCAAAATGCACTTCTGTTTGTGAGACATGTCCACTTTCATTTATTCCAAAAAAGATTTTATCTGTTAGTTTTCTCAAAAAGGGTTGAATATTGAATTTTTAATCTTTCGGGAATGATAGACAGTGACTTTTAGATGTGACATACATCTTTCAATTTTGTTGCCGTCACTTCTGTCGTCAACATGAAGTAGGTTAAAAGTCTGTAATTTTTTCATGTTTAAATGTTGATAAGAGAGTCTAATGGGATTTCAAGTTATACCAGTTCCACTAGAAGTTAGTTTTATCAAACCAGAAGTTGTTAAAAAATTGAGCATTTTCTTTGAAACTTTCAGTGACAATTCCTGTACACTCATAGTGTATTTTTTGTTGGATTTAAGGAGTTCCAAAAAACCGGAAGTTAATAGAAAAGAACCAGAAGTTCTTGAAAACTGATAACTCTCATTTTCTCTGTATTTGTGTTGTAATTCAATATATTTAGGTGCTTCTGCCATTCATTTATTCTCGTTCATCATCAGTCAAATTATCACAGTTAAGATCTTATCTTATCGAACAGAAGACCTACTCATTGCTCACAACGAGATCATATCCATTTATTTTTATTATTCCTTTTTTTTCCCTCCTTTGATTTTTCAGAGATATTTTGAGGGATTATTCACTGTACAAATACGCCCAGGGGTGTTTTCCTTTTTTCAAAATTCACTTCTGGTCATCAGATAAGTCCGATTATTTGCGGATTCTGATGTCCACTTTTTCTCTTGAAAATGATAAAAGATAAAATTAACAAACTTTCAGGAATGAAAGATCTCACTTTGTAGGTGTGCAGAATCAGGTTGTGCATATCACCCGTCACTTCCGGTCATCACAAAAAGTGATAAAAGAAATTGAAAACTTCAAACGTTTTCCTTTAACTTGAGTCTTATAGCACCTTATTAGTTTCTTTCGAAGTATGGAAAAAATTAACCCCACCGGAAGTTGAAACATCCACTTCCAGTAATTTAAAAACACTTCAAATTCTCGTTTTTCAATGCCTCATATCTCGCTTAAGAATTAAGTGATAAACATGGGTTTCACACATGTTATAAACACTATAAATGTCTACAGTAATGTCAAACATTTTTGAAAACTTATTTCTGGTCGTGAGATATGGGGTGGACAAATTTACACCTTAATTTTTCATTTTCTTATAAATGAATAAAGATAGATGCTTCAAACTCGCAGAGATGATAGACTAGCAATGGTCCGTACTACTCAGCTTGTCTACATGTTTGTCTGCTACTTCTGGTCTACACAGGAAGTAGTTAAAACATGGACAATTTTAATTTTGTGTTTGAGCAATTTCTTTGAGATGGTTGAGTAGATTTTCTTGATGTTGTCAGATATGAACTTCGTATGGTTATTTTCTTTGTTACAAATTCCTTTCCATTCATGAGATATGTCCAATTTCCTGCTTTTCAAAACAGATTTTTTCCACCCTTTTTTTCGGCAACAGTTAAAGATAGAGTCACCAGATTTTCAGGGATGACAGATCTCCATTTGTAGGCATGCAAAATCAGATTAACACTGTATGTCATCACTTCTGGTCATAACCGGAAGCGAACAAAAGAAACGATAAATTTAAAATTTTCGCTTTTGTAACACTACTTGCATGGAGTAATTAAGTTTCTCTCATAGTTTAAGAAAATGTACAACTTACTGGAAGTAAAAAGAAAAACTTCCAGTTTTTCGAGTGAAACTTCGGAAAATCAGTTTTTCTTTATTTTCATAAAACTTGCTTAGGAATTAAGTTTTTGATATGGATTTCACATATATCATTGACATTTCTTATCTCTAGAGTATCATCAAACACTATTTCAAAATTCACTTCCATTTGTCAGGTATGTCCATTTCCGTTTTATAAAATGAAATTTTGTCCACCATTTTCCTTCTAAATGGTTAAAGATAGAGTTTTGAAACTTGCAAGGATGATAGATAATGACTTTCTGCTTCATTGTAAGGTTCACTGTTATCATCCATCACTTCTGGTCATCACCAGAAGTGAACAAATAAAGCTTAACTTTCAAATTTAAGCTTTGGAAACAAAGACATGGATAGAATAAATAAGTCTCTTACGTTATTTTAGAAAATGTGATATTTACCGGAAGTTAAAAGAGACACTTCCAGATTTTCAAGAAAAACTTCAGAAGATCAGTATTCATTTGTCCTTACATATCTGGCTTATAAATCAGGTGTTGGAGATGATTTTCACAGATATTATTGACATCATCAAAATCTCAAGAATATTCAATACTTTTATCAAAATGCACTTCCGTTTGTGAGATATGTCCACTTTACTTTTTCCCCAAAAAGATTTTATCCGTTCCTTTTCTCAGAAAGGGTTGAAGATTGAATTTTTAAACTTTCAGGAATGATATATGGTGACTTTTAGATGTAACATTTTGTTACCGTCACTTCCGCCATCCACAGGGAGTACGCTAAAAATCTGCAATTTATTCATTTTTAAATGTTGATAACAGTGTCTAACAAAGCATTTCAAGTCATACCATTTCCACCAGAAATTAGTTGTACCAAACCGGAAGTTATCCAAAAAATGAGCAGTTTTCTTTAGAACTTTCAGGGATGATTCATGAACACTCATAGTGTAATTTTTGTTGGATTTAAGGACTTCCAAGAAACTGGAAGTGACTAGAAAAGAACTAGAAGTTGTTTATTTCAATACATTTAGGTGCTTCTTCCATTCATTTATTGCCATTCTTCATCAGTTGAATTATCATAGTTAAGATCCAATCTAATTGGATGAAAGACCTACTCGTTGCTCGCAACAAGATCATGTCTAGTTATCATTATCATTACTCTTTTTTCTCTCCAATTGGGACTTTCTTGTCTACGAGTGTCCTCAGAAACTACTCATGGGATCAATATGAAACCAATATTGGATGATAGTATAGCATATGTCGATCTGCAGAACAAATGTCATTTTGTCTGAAAATCCATGCAGGTGCTTTGGATATTTTGTTTACAAAATTTTTAATCAGCCTAACTTTTTTGATTTTCATTAAAATCATATGATATTTATATTGACACCCTTTATCAATTGATATGGTCAAAATAACGATTCTGTATGTGCATGCCCATGTGCTTCATCTTGATTAATCCACAAGGTAATGTTATGCAGGGGAAAGTTACCTGCATGTGAATCAACAATGAGGGTGCTCTTGTTTTGACTGATCAAACACTGATAGTTGACTTAAACTTAATGATAAAGGGATAAATACATTTAAATCATTACTGATTTGAGTGGTTAGAAATGAAAAAATACATGACAATAAAAAATAATTGACATACAGAATGTAATTTCAGAAAGATATATTTACAGAGTGATGTCTTGTATACTCATACATAAAATCCCGACATTTTCTGGTAGCCTAAGTAAACTTAAAATAATAATAATTCTATTTAATTAAACTTATACATTCTTTCTTAAATTCACGGATGTGTTTAGACTGAATATAAAGAATACTTTCGCTGAGAATTATTATTCCCTATACAGTTTTCAAATAGCTCTATAAAATTGTATGGCTTGATAAACCTTAGACATTGTACTAGACCTGTTGATTCCTCCTATGTTGAGCACTCTGTCTATTGGAGGTCAGGATCTTTCTTTCTTTTTTTTATTATTATCATTTTTCATTTTCCAATTTTATTTCCCTTTCAGAGTGTTCATTGTTTATGAAAGTCAGATACAGTCAATGTGAATATTTCTAAAATGAATTTTATCAAGTTAAAACAAAAAAATAACACTTTATACAATTCATGCCCTCACTCTAACCCAAATGAGTCTACCAAGACTGCAACATGCAGGGTTTTTTTTCTTCTTTTTGGGGTTTTTTTTTTTTTAAAATGTCTCCACCCCATTTTCACTTTTTCTTCATTATCTTGTTTGAAGGAGCATTGCCATTCATTTATACAAACTTGAATCCCCTTCACCCAAAGACAATTTGGCAAGTTTAGTTGAAATTGGCCAAGTGGTACTGAAGAAGATGAAAATGTCAAAAGTTTATGCACGACGGACAAATACAGATTGCAATAGGTCACCTGAGTGATTCAGCTCACCTAACAAAACAAAAGATTTTGATAAACAAAATTTAAAAGATAATATATTCTACAAATTTAACAAGGACCATGCAATAAACTACATATGCATGTCTTCGGATACCACAGTGTAATTAACTGATCAGGAAACAAAAGTAATGAAGAATATATATATATTATTATATTATACTATTTTTATATAGCGCCTTATCTAATTATATAATTACTCTAAAGCGCTTAACATATAAAACAAGGGCAATATAAAAACGAACATTATATAAATTGAAAGGTCACAAAAATAATAATCATCTAAAGTCGAAATGGGAGGTATTAGTAATTTTTTTTTTTTTTTTATTATCATTTTTGTTAAAACAGAAAATAACTGGATACATTATAAATCAAAAGCAAGTTTAAAAAGATGTGTTTTTAGCTTTTGTTTAAAAACAGCAAGTGATTGTTCACAACGAAGGTTCAGCGGGAGGCAGTTCCACAGGGTGGCCGAGGACACATCGAACCTTCTATCACCATACACCCTGCTGTGAGTGCGTGGCTTTAGAAGGCACAATGAATCTCCAGACCGGAGTGTACGTTGTGGGCGGTATACCTGAACCAGTTCCTGGATGTATGCTGGGGCTTTTTGATGCAGTGCTTTGAAGGCGTACAAAAGGATTTTATAAGTTGTTCGATATGCCACAGGTAGCCAGTGAAGGGATATGAGAATCGGTGTAATATGCTCATATTTCCTTGAACGTGTCACTAGCCTGGCAGCGGTGTTTTGAACTTTCTGCAGTTTCTGCATGGACGTGGCCTTCACACCATAAAGAAGAGCATTGCCATAATCTAGTTTAGATGTAACGAGTGATCTTACGATTGTCCTGCATGCATCCTCAGTTATAAGGGATCTTATCCTACCGATGTTACGAAGATGGAAATAACAGGATCTAGACACTGAATTAATTTGAGAATCCATGCTAAGTTCACTATCGAAAAGTACCCCAAGATTTTTGACACAGAAAGCATTAGTGATGACAGATCCCCCAAAGGGAAGTTGACATCCTGAAAATTCATTTGCCTTACGTTTTGGGGAAAAGATGATTAGTTCTGTCTTTTCCTGGTTCAGCTTTAGTATGTTGTTTCTCATCCAGTTTTCTACATCCGAAAGACAGCTTTCAAGTCTATCTGCAATGTTGTCCCAGTTTTCCTTCGGATTTATGATCAAGTATACCTGAGTGTCATCCGCATAGCAGTGATAACACATATTATGCCTCCTGCAAATCTCTCCGATTGGTTTGGAGAACATACAATATAGACGAGGTCCCAGGACAGAACCCTGTGGGACACCAAAGTGGAGTAAGAACTCTTTGGACAGCGCAGTTCCAACAGCAATTTGTTGACTTCTACCTGACAGATAAGACCTCATCCATGATAAAGCCGACCCTGTGATACCAAACGCGTACTCAAGTCGCCCGATGAGTATGTTATGGTCTATAACATCAAATGCAGCCGAGAGATCAAGCATCACGAGGGCAACACATGAATTCCTATCCAATGCAGAGGTAATATCATGGTGCACCCGCAAAAGGGCAGTTTCAGTCGAGTGACAATTTCGGTATGCAGATTGCACTTGGTCATGAAGCTGGTAAGCATTTAAGTGTTTTTCGAGTCGAGCTGCCACTGCTTTTTCCAATACTTTAGACAGGAAGGGTAAGTTCGAAACAGGTCGGTAATTTTTTTATTCTTCCTTGTCAAGTCCCTGGCGTTTGATTAATGGCCGTACTATGGCTTTTTTGAAATCCACTGGTACTTTTGCTTCTAAAAAGGATTTGTTGATAATTGCAGCAACGGTTGGTAAAACACACTCTAAACATTGTTTCAAAACTTTCGTTGGTATCGGGTCTAATTCGCAGGTGCATTACTGATGATATCACGCACCTCAGAAACTGACACTGGCTCAAACATTTCCAGAGGAAGACCACTAAACTTGGTGTCAGCTCGAATAGCATCATCCATAGACGATAACATGCTCGAAGAACATAGATTATCTCTAATTTTCTGAATCTTCCCAATGAAGAATTCGCCAAATTTGGATGCAAGATCCAATTCGTTGTCATGCTCAGGCAATACTGATATATTTGTTTTCCCCATGAGACTGTTAGTAAGCTTGAAAAGTTGTTTCGAGTCACTGCCTATTTCCTGAATTTTGTTTGTATAGTATTGAGTTTTACAGTGCCACAAGAGTTTAGTAACCTGCGTACATTTCTCATGGAAAATTTCCCTGTGTACAGATAGTTTTGTTCGTCTCATCACCCGTTCAGCCCTCCGCCGATCTCTTTTGGCGGAATGTAAGTCGTCGGTAAACCAAGGAGTATTTGGTCGTAAAACGATCTCCTTTGATTTCTGAGGGGCATGCAAATCGATGGTGGTTTGCAAGATCGCATTATAATTCACCACAAGTTTCTCAAGAGATGTTTCTTCATACGTTGTATTTGAAAAATCCAAATCATTTTTGAAACTGCCAATGTCGATGTCACCAATTCTCCGAAAAGTTACCGTTTTCCTCTCCCTAGGAGGTCTGATAAGGCGCAGTGAAACATGAATTGCAAGGTGGTCCCCACTTATGTTGCCATTGTTGTCACATATACCAGGATCAACCACGAACGGCGTTCCATGAAATGTTCGACAATCATCCCTGGTTATTAACACATCTAATGTATGGCCATGAAGATGTGTTGCATCGGAAATATGCTGCGTCAATCCATGCCCCTTTAATATTTCTGTAAATGTTTTAGCATCCTTGTCATTAGGATCATCTAGATGGAAATTGAGATCCCCTGTGATAAGTAACTCCCCAGGAATTAACATGAGACCATCTAGATAGTTGGTCCATTCTTCAAAGAAAACTGAGTTCCTGAGATTATTAGATTTCGATGGTGGTGGGCGATAAATAACAGAAAGGCGAATAAAGTTGTTTTTGACACCAACAGAGCATTCTAGGTGTTCAAAATGTGTATAATTGGCAACTTTCTTCGCCGGGATCACACGAATATGTTGTGAGTGGACAATCGCTAGGCCTCCGCCCCTACGTCCCAACCTTGGTTTATGAATGAAATTGTATCCATCTGGTGTTAGTTCAGACAAAATGGAATTATCCGCCTCAGATCCTAGCCAAGTTTCAGTCAGTACCATGAGATCCACTTTATTTGACTGAATGTAATCGTTGATGGACAATGATTTATTTCTGGAAGACCTACAATTTAACGTACACAGTGAGAGACTTTCTGATGTGTTGGCTTTCAGAGAATCAACTGTGTCAACCATGAGCAAATTCGAAATATCTCGACAGTTTGGATTGTCAATTTTCGTTGCCCGGTGTTGGATCAATGTTGGAATAGGGAGAGTTTTGCATAGTTCATCATTGACCTTTATGTCGACTGCCAGGATATAAACCAGGTTATCTCTGTTCACCCCAAGTTGATGTTCCACATCTCCCAATCGCTCAACAAAGACTGTGCGGATATGTCTGCGGAACCTACGTCCACCCTTTGTTCCCCTTCTGGTACGAGAATTTTTCGTACGACCTGTCACTTCAACGATAAATGGTGTTACACAACACATCGTACGGCAACTATGTGTCTTGTTGCGAACGAAAATTTATGGAACAACTTATCAATACAATGCGACTACAAGAGAAAGACAATTTGTACTAGTAAAAGTCGCAGTAAAAATTTAAAACATTTGCTAAAATTTAATCTAAAAACGAGGTTTTCGAGAAAAAGTTTCTGATGCTGGGTTTAATAAGTTGTTACTTAAAAGATCAACAAGTCTTAAAACTATATATAGAGTAACAAGGAGATATTAAACTAAATAGTCGGAGGTGGAGCTGCCATGTTATAGCGCTAACACCGCCTCTATATATATATATACATGTTTGTAGTTGTAAAATTAAATACTACAAAAAAAATTTCAGACAAATGGAAACTTATTCTCAAAGTACTAAAATAAGTGAATGCAGAAGTCCTGAATTCCCTCACCAGAACAATCTAGACCTTTCTACCAGAGCATAGGTTTGTCCGTCTTCTATGAAGGCATTACAGTTATGACACTGGAAACATTCTGGATGATACTTGTAGTCACCTGCAACCTGTAATTTATTAATTCATTGTACACAGGTCTGCAAATTTTTCAATTCCATAACATAAGAATTCTAACAAGAGGCCCACAAGCCTTATCAGTCACCCTGGTATTTGTTAAAAGTATCACTAGCATTATCAGTCACTCGAGTATTTGTTAAAAGTATCACTAAGTCTCAAGGACTATACAATCTACAAATATTTTCTTGTTTTTTGTATATCTAAGCTAATTTGCCCCGTGAGGATCTGGGTTAGAATAGGTCCTCAGTACCCCTTGCTTGTCATAAGAGGTGACTAAATGGGGTGGTCCTTCGGATGAGACCGCAAAAACCAAGGCCCCGTGTCACAGCAGGTGTGGCATGATAAAGATCCCTCCCTGCTCAAAGGCCATAAGTGCCGAGCATAGACCTAAATTTTGTAGCACATCACCCAGCAATGGTGACGTCTCCATATGAATGAAACATTTTCAAGCAGGACGTTAAACAATATATAATCAATCATTAATCAATCTAAGCTAATTTAAAATTCTAACATTTTGCTGCAGTATAAAATGTGTTCCTAAAATACAAATGCCCCTAAAACTGCTCACAAGAGGCCCATGGGCCACATTGCTCACCTTAGTCACCTTGACCCTACCATTTGTTCAGCAGTTGTGATTTTTTTTTAAAAAAAATTCCATCAATCTTTATTCTTATGAAAAAGTATGACCCCATATATTGGCCCCAACCTAGCTTCAAAGCATCACAACATCACTGAAAAAGAATTCACATAACATGAAAATGCATCCACACCAATATGACTAACATGATCTTGCTCTTCTGGATAAGACCAAGGTCACCAGGTCATACATTATGGTATGATATGAAAAACCTTGCCATAAAAAAATTTATATACAAAATATGAAAACTCTGTCTTAAATAGTTTAGGAGATATTGAATATGATTTTTATTGAAAGTACAAGAGCGAGTGAATTAGTATCCAGCCTATCCCATTTTCAATTGACAGAGACAATCATGATTTTCAAACCTTGTTTCAATACATGTTTTATACATGGGTACAGAATTGCACATGTGTATCGAGTCATTCTTTAATAAGATATTGAATGTCAAACAGGGCTAGTGATGCAAAGGCATGCTTTTCATCTAAAGTTGAGTACCATGCTGTAATTTGGTATTTGTATTTAAAATGTAAAACAGGCAAAGAAAGTTAGCCAATGTTTATGGGTCTTCTGCACCATCTTATGCTCAGGTTAAATTCTGGGTAGGGGAATTAAAATGCAGTAGAATGTCTTTATATGAAGAGGCTAGGTCTGGTCTCCCACTGGATGCCAATGACAAAGAAATGTATAACAAAATTCAGGATCTGGTATACTCTCATAGGCGAATTCAGTTGGAAGAAATAGTGCAGGCATTAGGCATTTCAACAATCTTATCGTTTATCTGATCGTTTATGTATGTGGAAGCTAAACAACCCATTGGGTCCCAAAATCCCTTAGCAATGAGCAAATAGCAACCAGAGCATCAGTACGCAACACCTTGTTGAAGCATATTAGGTCAAAAGACGATTTTCTATTGCATCTGGTGACTGTAGATGAGACTTGGAGTTAATTATTATGAGCCAGGGAATAAAGCTCAGTCATCAGTGGTTAGGGCCAGGGTCCTCAAGGCCAAAGAAGTTCAAAACGCAACCATCTGTTGGCAAGGTGATGACCACAGTATTTTGGGACATAAAAGGCGTTATTATGTTGGAATTTTTACCCAAGAGAAGTACAATAACTGGAGTATACTATGCAAACTTGCTAGACCAACTGAGAACCACCATCCCTGAAAAACACCAAAGTAAACTCTATAAAGGTGTTTTGCTGCAACAGGACAACGAGAGAGTCCACACTTGCAAAGTTGCAATGGATGCTGTAGAGTGAAATGGGTATGAATTAATACCACATCCAGCTTATTCGCCTGACCTAGCTCCTAAAGATTTCTTCCTATTCCCAAACTTGGAAAAGGATATCCATGGACATCCTTTCCAGTCTGATGAAAATGTCGTGACGGCATCTGAGGAGTGGGTCAATGGAAAGGACCCTGACTTTTTCAGTTCTGGGCTGATGGCACTTGAACACTGTTGGTCTAAGTGCATCAGACTAAAGGGCAATTACATCAAAAAAAAGAAGAGGTGGATCTCAATCGCAAATCATTCTTAGTATAACATCTTATACATATACATATATTGACCTGTAACACTTGCCCTTCAGCTCCAGAATTTGCAGTTATACCATTACATGAGAAGAATATGCAATAAAGAACCTTCTTTGTCCTTATTGTTCTTTTGGCAACTACAGGCCTTCTATCATGTTAATTAACCATATTTTGTTTCCAATGTTTCTTACTGGCTTGAAATAGTGAACCCATGTTTCATCACCAGTAACAATATTTGCAAACTGTTTTTGATTAAATTTGGGAAACATTTTGAGCAACTGCTTATCGGTTTGTACTCGTACCAGTATCCATCTGGCAGAAATCTTTCATACTTTCAAAATACCCTTCAAAATGAAGTGCACCCACAATAGCAATATGCCAACAGCTTTGGCAATATCACGTATCGTGTACCTGCCATCACTTTCAATTATTTCCCTGACTTTTGCAACTTGCCTGTTACAGTAACAGGTCGGCCAGATTTTGCTGCATCTTTGACGGACTCTGTGCCAGTCAGAAATTTCTTTCTCCACCTAAGACGTGCCTCATAAGATACTTTATTAGATCCATAAACTTCTTCCATTCAGTAAAAATCTGCATTACTGAATGACCAAGTTTTCTGTGAACTTTTATATAAGCTCTAATTTCTTCCAATATTCTCAACCCATTTCCCAACCATTTTTACAACAGTGATCAACGACTGGCTCTATTGAAATGACTAGAAGTGTAAAACTGTGGAGCTGAAGGCTCGTGTTAATACTGTTGGAAAGGTATTGAATAGAGCTATTCAAGAGTATCATCATCCACGAAATTGTGCAAAGTGTTTTCACGCTGTGGTACAATACACATTATATATATCAAACAGCCCTTGTATTGTTTTAATTCCTAACTGCTCTTAGAAGAATTTTCATTCATTTTAAAGACTTCAAAAACTGGAAGTGAATAGAAAAGAACCAAATTTGTGAAAAAGTGGTAAATCTCATCTCCTATTTGATTTTCTTTCTATTTTGATAACTTTAAGATCTTTTTTCTTTTATTTATTGCCTTCTTCATTAGCCAAATTATGACAGTCAAGATACTATCTTATCTAATCAAAAATTTAATGGAAGACCTACTCGTTGCCCGCAACGAGATTGTGTCTAGTTATTATTAAGGTCTTCCATTTCCAATGGAAGACTTTCTACTGATCATACTGTCTATTATTGTTATTATTATTATCAAGGTCTTCCGTTTCTAATGGAAGACCTTCTACTGATCGTACTATTTATTATTCTTTTTCTTTCTCCCCCCCCCCTTATCTTTTCTCAGAGATGATCTGATGGATTGTCTTGAACTTTCAGGGATTATTCAGTGTACAAATACCCCCAGGAATTTTTTTTTCATTTTTTCAAAATTCACTTCCGGTCATCAGATAAGTCGAATTTCTGGATTCTGATGTCCACCCTTTTTCTCCAAAACAGTAAAAGATGGAATCACTAAACTCTCAGAGATGAAAGATCTCATTTTATAGGCATGCAGAATTGGGTTGGACACATCAGCTGTCACTTTCGTTCGTCAATGGAAGTGATAAAAGAAATCGAAAAATTTCAAACTTTTTATTTGAAATGGAGTCCTATACCACATTATTACGTCTCTTTTGAAGAGTTGAAAAAAAGTGAACCCCACCGGAAGTTGAAACGTCCACTTCCAGTTAGCTAAAAAAAAAATTTCAAATTCTTGTTTTTCAATGCCTTATATTTGGCTTAATAATCAAGTTTTATTTGAAATGAGTCCTATACCACATTATTACATCTCTTTTGAAGAGTCGAAAAAAAAGTTAACCCCACCAGAATTTGAAACGTCCACTTCCTGGTATTTTAAAAAAAACTTTTCAAATACTTGTTTTTCAATGCCTTATATCTTGCTTAATAATTAAGTGATGGACTTGTGTTTGACATATGTTGTAGACAGTAAAAATATCTACACTAACATCAAACATTTATATAAAATTCACTTCCGGTCATGAGACATGGGGCGGACAAATTTATACCTTAATTTTTCATTTTCTCAGAAATTAATGAAAATAGATGCTTTAAACTTGCAGGGACGATAGACTTGCAACACATACTATTAATCTTCTCTACATGTTTGTCTTCCACTTCCAGTCAACACAGGAAATAGTTTAAAAATGGACAATTTTTCTCTCATTTTTGAGTGATTTCTTAGAGATGGTTGAGTAGATTTCTTGAAACTATCAGGAAAGATGTCTTCAGATATGAACTTGGTATGGTTATTTTGTTTTTCAAAAATTCACTTCCATTCATCAGATATGTCCAATTTCCTGTTAAACAAAACAGATTTTGTTCACCCTTTTTTTCGGAAACGGTAAAAGATATAGTCACCACACTTTCAGGGATGGAAGATCTCACTTCGCAGGCGGGCTGAATCAGATTAACATTGTCTGTTGTCACTTACAGTCGTCACCAGAAGTGAACAAAAGAAACATTGAATTTCAAATTTTTACTTTTCCAAAAATACTTTCATGGAATAATTAGGTCTCTATCATAGTTCCAGAATAGGTACAACTTGCCAGAAGTCAAAACTGTAACTTCCGGTTTTTCGAGTTCAACTTCAGAAAATTGGTTTTTCTTTCTTTTCTTATAACTCGCATATGTATTAAGTTTTTGATGTGAATTTCACATATATCATAGACATTTCTTGTCTCTAGAGAATCCTTAAATAATTTTTCAAAATTCACTTCTGTTCATCAGGTATGTCCATTTTAGTTTTACAAAAAGAGATTTTGTCCCCCATTCTTCTTCTTAATGGTTAGAGATGGACTTTTGGAACTTGCAGGGAGGATAAATATGCCTTTATGCTTTGTAATGAGGTTCACCGTCGTCATCCGTACTTCCGGTCGTCACCGGAAGTAATGAAATTAAACTTAAAATTTCAAATTTATGCTTTAGACACAAAAGCTTGGATAGAATAAGCAAGTCTCTTACATTGTTTCAGAAAATGTGAGACTTGCCAGAAGTTCAACCAGGAACTTCCGGCTTTTTAAGAAAAACTTCAGAAGATTGATTGTTCTTTGTCCTTATATATCTGGCTTATAAATCAGGTGTTTGAGATGATTTTCACATATATCAACATCATTAGCTCAATACCTTTATCAAATTGTACTTCCATTCATGAGATATGTCCACTTTCTTTTTTTCCAAAAAAGATTATCCGTTCATTTTCTCAGAAAGGGTTTAAGATTGAATTTTGAAACTTTCAGGAATGATAGATGGTAACATTTAGATGTACCATACATATTTCAGTTTTGTTGCCGTCACTTTCATCACCCACAGGAAGTAGGTTAAAAATCTGCAATATTTTACTTTGTTTTTCATTTTTAAATGTTGACAAGAGTCTAACAAAGGATTTCAAGTCATACCACTTCCACTGGAAGTTAGATTTACCAAACCGGAAGTTATTCAAAAAATGAAATTTTCAGTGATGATTCCTGCACACTCATAGTGTAATTTTTGTTGGATTTAAAGAGTTCCAAGAAACCGGAAGTTAATAGAAAAGAACCGAAAGTTCTTGAAAATTGATAACTCTCATTTTCTATGTGATTTTCGATCTATTTTGATAAATTGTTTGTTTGTTTTTTTTATTTATAGTCGCCTGAGCAATTTTTCAGCTATCCGGCGACTGTCACTATTACCGGTGACGGGGCTGCAAATTTAGACCTATGCTTAGCACTAATGGCTTTTAGCAGTGAGGGTTCTTTTACGTGCCACACCTGCTGCGACACGGGACCTCCGTTTATAAGGTCCCATCCGAAAGACCCGTGACTCTCACTTCGTAATGCCGAGCTCTTGGTGAAGGAGCAATCACTACCTATTTTAACGTCTTAGGTTTGACGCGGCCGGCCCGAGCGGGGCTCGAACTCACGACCTTCCGTTCACGAGGCGAGAGCTCTACCACTGAGCCACCGTGATCGGTATTTTGATAAATTTAGGTGCTTCTTCCATTCATTTATTCTTGCTCTTCATCAGTCGAATTATCACAGTTAAGATCTTATCTCATCGGACGGAAAACCTACTCGTTGCTCGCAACAAAATCATGTCTAGTTATTATTATTACTATTTTTTTCCCCTTCAATTTCTCAGAGATAGTTTGATGGATTGTCTTGAAACTTTCAGGGATTATTCAGTGTACAAATATGCCATGGGGCTTTTTTCTTTTTCTCAAAATTTGCTTCCTATAGTGAGATTAAGTCTGATTTCTGGATTCTGATGTCCAAACTTTCAGAGATGAAAGATCTCACTTCCTAAGCATGCAGAATCAGGTTGGACACATCAGCTGTCACTTCTGATCGTAAAGGGAAGTGATAAAATAAATCGAAAATTTCAGACTTTTTCTTTTAAATGGAGTCCTATACCACTTTATTAGATCTCATTTGAAGTATTGAAAAAAGTTAACCCCACCGGAAGTTGAAACGTCCACTTCCAGTTAGCTAAAAAAAACTTTTCAAATTCTTGTTTTTCAATGCCTTATATCTTGCTTAATAATCAAGTTTTATTTGAAATGGAGTCCTATACCATATTATTACGTCTTTGAAACTTCCAGTTACTTAAAAAAAAAATTCAAATTATTGTTTGTCAATGCCTTTTATCTCACTTAATAATTAAGTGATAGACTTGTGTTTGACATACGTTGTAGACAGTATAAATATTGTGACGACCTAGTACTGGGGTCAATCTCCTCCAGAGGAAGTTGTCAAACTCAAGACAGTTGTACGGAAAATAAATAAATAATGATAAAAAAAAATAAATAGACTCCAATGCCAAATTCTAATAATTTATTCTTAACTTATCAAATTCTAACAGATTGCACATATTTACTAATGAGAGCACAACCTTCAATCAATGATCAAAACATACAATGAAATCTTGTGATGACCCTGGGAGTTACCCTGGGTATTTCACTAAATTATCAGTATTACGAAGGTAACCCTGAGAATGACCCTGGGTCCCTATAAAATGACTAATATAACTTACACTAGTATCGACTCACAGAATTACCCTGAGAATAACCCTGGATAATTCTACCCTATATTTTGTTTGTGCCCTAATTACTAATTTAATGAGTCCTGAGAATCACCCTGGACTCATCCCTATCAGTTAGTACAACCAGAAATTTATGTGACCCAGAGAATTACCCTGGATTCACTCCTTAACTTAAACTTAGTATTTGTTAATGAATAAGAAAGTTTGTGTGACCCTGAGAATTACCCTGGGTACACACCCTAGCTAATATAACTTAGTTTATAATTTACTTAATTTATGTGATCCTGAGAATAACCCTGGATCCACACCTTAGTTCATAATTTATACTGCCACTGGGTAATAGATATTCTTACTTTGCAATTAAGAAAATACTAGGCTACTATTGAGTGGAACCCTGAGAATTACCCGGGATTTACACCCATTTCACCTTATCTACTTAAATTACCTGCAAAAATATTGCCTTAAAAATTTTGAATAAAATAAAATAAAAATAATTTATCTTCGAAATTCTAATTGATAACTACTTTGAATTAATGGCATACGAGTGCATCTCGCTCTTGCCACAATGATGTTAACCTTTCGAAGATGAAATCAAGAATGGAGCCTCTCGTAGAACTTGCTGGCTTATATTTATAGAGAAACGGCTCGCGGGGGCAACGGCCTTAGCAACGCCCAGCAAGGAAGCCCCTCGCTGGTATGGCTGGTTTCCAACAAACCGCCCGTGTCATGTTTAATAAAATTTCAATTTTATTAAGTAAACTATTTAAAAATTAATACCTCGACTGAATACTTTAAACATATAGAAAATTGTTCCCGTCTAAACTCTTATGAACTTAATTTCATAATCAAAAGATCGAGCTAAAGTAAAATACACACCCTTCAGACGATTAAATTTCGCTGGAAAATACTAATTTACATACCAGGTGGCGCTTTTTACTTCCTACTTGTTAACATGTCATGGCACGAGTAGATGAAACATTAGACAACGAAAGGACTCAAAACGATACTTAAAACACAAAAAAATGGATAAAATCACTAAGTACTCATAAGAATACATAACACAGAATGGAAATCTCAGGTAAATAACTATTTTGTAATGTATTACTTGTTTAAATTGCCGACGATCTACTCAATTGATCGAGCAAAGTGAAATAACAAAATAGGGAACATGTCAAAACACAATATAATTGTTAAACAGCTGATCACAATAGTGATTGGCTCTACAATATCTAAAGTAACACGAAACATGTTCATAAAATTCACTTCTGGTCGTGAGATATGGGGTGGACAAATTTATACCTTAATATTTCATTTTCTCAAAAATGAATAAAGATACATGCTTCAAACTAGCAGGGGTAATAGATGTTCGTTATTTCTTGGTTTGTAAGATACTAGTAAAAATTCATCAAGAACTTTGCCAAGATTGCCCGACCTTTAATTGATGTGATGGCAACAGGCAAGAAATCGCGGAGTAGGAAACCAACTTCCAAATGGACATGGACAACTGAGCAAGAGAAAGCCTTCCAGACCTTGAAGGAGAAATTAACCACGCCACCCATCTTCGGTTACCCTGATTTTTCACAGCCTTTCAAGCTGCATACAGATGCATGTGGTACAGGTCTAGGAGCAGTTCTCTACCAGAATCAGGATGGACAAAACAGAGTCACAGCATATGCAAGCAGAGGATTATCAAGATCTGAAAAGAACTACCCCACTCATAAACTTGATTTTTATCCCTAAGTGGGCCATCACAGAAAAATCCTCTGATTATTTAATGGGTCAGACATTTTCTGTGCACACCGACAATAATCCATTGACACATATTCTTACTTCTGCTAAGCTGGATGCTACAGGTCACCAAACAAACAAGCGAATGCTGATGCAGATGACTTAAAGCCATATGTGACCTAGACCAAGGATATCCCCTGATTGAGACCCTTCCAGTACAGTCACTCCAAAAGATCTAGACAGATTATGACCTGCTGTCAAGAGTCGACATACGCAAGCTGCAGCATCAGGATCCCCTGAATTCTTGTTGGCTCAACCATGTTCAGAGTGGCAATAGACCAAAGATGAGTTCACTGATCTCTGATTTTGAAAAATCTTTATACAAGAGTTTTAAGAATCTGAAAGTAACTGATGACATCCTGTTCAGAGAAGTTGCTTTAAATGATGGTTCTAAGAAACATCAGATCATCATCACTAGAGATGTACCATTAGTCTTGGACTTGCTTCACAACAAGATGGGACACTCAGGCAGAAACAGAACTACATCACTAGTCACTGACCATTTTACTGGCCAAGGATGAGGAACAACATTCATACATTGATAGAGGAGTGTGACCAGTGTATGAAGACCCCCATGAACCAGAGAGCTGAATTAGTTAATATACGAACATCATTCCCACTTGAACTTGTATGCATGGATTATCTTACAATCGAGCCATGTTAAGGTGGAGTCCAAAACATTCTAGTGATGATGGATCACTTCACCAAGTTTGCAGTAGCTGTCCCTACTAGGAACCAGATTGCTAAGACCACTGCTGATGAAATTTTTAACAACTTTGTAATTCCCTGTGGACTTCCAAAGAAGGTCGACTCAGATTAAGGAGTCAACTTCCTACTTGGGGGAACATTTGGGGAACATCTGTAATGGTCCCTGTTACAATGAGTACTAGTTATGAGATGTTTGGCACAGATATTGGTGCATGATATGAAGTGCAAGGACAGGCATGTATAGCAACCTATGGTTAATTGCTAGTGTGTTTTTTACGGCATTGGATATGTAAAAAACTGTAGGCATTGCTGAATTATGAAAATGCAATATTTGCACCAACAACCAATAATTGCAGTTTGAATCACAGAAAAAGGAGCAAAGCGAACTTCTTGGGCATATGCAGAAGGGTTAGTTTATGCAGACATGGACTAACCTTTCAGCGCCTATGTCAGTACATGATTCAGTGATATTCTCAAGCATATGCAGATCAATGGAAAAATTCAAGTTTGGCTTGTACTATCCCTTCTGTGCATGTGTCAGAACATGACAACACAATAACAAAGAAATGAACTATCCACATACCAAACAGTAACAGAAAGTTACAACTTGTTAACAATAAAAGAAAACAAAACACAAATAAAACATTGAAAAACATCAATCAATTAATAAAATATTACATTCAAACTTTTTAGCATAACAGTAAAACTTTTATTTTTTTTTTTTCAAATCAAAAGGCATACTACCCTGAGTGCACCATACTACAAGAAAATTTGATAATTAATGCACTTACTTTCTAACTAACCAGTCACTAAGGCTGAAATAGAAATTTAATCATATTCCGAGTTAAACAATTATTCCGGAATTAAATAATACCTTATTGTATAATAAGAATACTGCTTATATTCATCTGATCATGTAGCACATTGATTTTTTTTTGGTTCTCAGTAATAATCGTGAATTTCTGTGGTCTTTCCATATATGGTCATATCGAATTCGACAAACATGTAGACTTGACATCTGTTGACTTTTAGCGTGTCAGATGCAATAACAACTGTGCAAAGTTTAAGGAATGTGAGGCTAGAGATGAGTGAGGAGTTGATTACACAAAATAGGTACTCTCTTTGAGGACATCTGCCCACTGCCAACCAACCTGACCACCCACCAGGCATTCACCAAACTATAAATCGGATATACATTGTGCAAATCGGCCAAAAATATGTTGAGGTGTGATTTGGAGATTTTTGCTAATATCTCCATGAATTCAATTCATATCTTTGTCAAACTTTCGTTTTCAATCAAGTTTTGATTTCAATAGATGTTTCTTCTACCGAAAAATCCTATATCATTGCAGAGAACCTTTAAAGAAGTTATTTTAATATTTTATATATATATATATACACTGTATATATCAAGTTTGATCCCTGGAGTCAGAACTTCTACCCTGGGGATCAAGAAATTTACAATTTTGGTAGAGGTCATCCTGCTCAACATCACTATGCATTCAATTTTTCTCACTCATGTCCAGTTCTAGAGAAGATTTTTGAAAATTGATAAACTTTGGCAGTATTGTCCCACCATTAAGGCCCTAGGGGTGCAGGAGTCCTGAAATTTATAATTTATATCTGCCTTGTCTCAAAGATGCTTCATACCAAAGAACAAGTTACGTCATTGGCCAAAATATGTCGCAATCCTAAACTTCATAAAACTAAACTGGATTAAAAGCCTAAGATCTGCACAATTCAATGATATATAATTTATCTATGTATATTTAGAAGTAGCAAATCAAAATTCTACGCTGAAAACAGCAGCCCTATATATAAAGTGTCATTCTTTGTTTTAACCCGACATCATAGTACGAAGGGAATGGCAGTGCACTTGCAATTGATCATTAAATGTAAAACAGATTTACTATGTTTATTATGTATTTAGCACTAAGTGTAACCTTTTTTATAGAATATAAAATGGGGTAGATAGACAGACCTTTTGACCCTAAAATCAATAGGTTTCATCCTCTTTTGGTGACAACATTGTACGTGAAGTATCAAATGAATCACAAAAAAAATTGTGGCTTATAGAGTGTCTACAAGCTCAGCATCACACAAGTTTGGTGAAGGAGCAATCACTACCTCTTAGGTTAAATGCAGCCATGGTACAAACAGTGCTCAAACTCATAACCTCTCAGTTATGAAGTAAATGCTCTACCACATCAAACAGAATACATTTACCATAAGTGGTCCTGTGATGATTAAGTTACATCTCTTACAGGAATCTCCATACAGTGTCCAATAATCCTCCTTACAGAATAACTCCCCATTCTTTTCATAGTACCAGCTGGACAGGCATCTATTGCAGTGGGAACACCTATAAAGTTAAATAAAGCAATGTAGCAACCACAAATGATATAAAATCCACTAATGATAAAGGTTGCATTAACTAATGCATTTGTGTTCACTAATAAAACAATTACAGTGTATCATTCAATAATACAAATTGATTTACTATCTATAAAAATTACTTCTATATTTACAAATACAAAGTCTCCATTATTGGAATAAAATTAAAAAAAACAACTCATAAACACTTTCTTGAAATATTTCAACCATGTTACCAGTCTTCATCAGTCGTGTTCATTTATCATAGCCTATATTATGGCTACATTGCATATATCCAAAGTATACAAAATTAAACACATTTTGTCTTCCTTGTGCACATAGTAATTAATTCTAATAGTTCACTGAAATATTGCATTTATTAGTCACAAAATGGATCTAAATCTAAGCCACGATTCCAAAAAGTCTCTTTAATTAGTTAGGGAGTTACATAGTACAGTGATGTCATATGCAACCTTTCCTAATCAGCTGAGTGTTAGATATTTTTAAAAACTAAGTTTTCATTCACATGGACAATATTCATTTCGATTTTAACAAATATCCCCAGTCTTAACATTCAAACCTCATATGTTTGAGTTATATAAGGGTTATTCCTTTGAAAATGTCTAGAATTGGCATTGTTTTTATAATAAACTGTGCAATTATTATTAAGCTTTGGATCAGAAAAAATATAGGCGTCAGCAAGTATTTGACATTGGGGAGGCAAACTGGATCGAAAGAAGGGGAGGGGATTGTCTAACTAACATATACTGGACAAAAAAAGTTAAGGATCATAATTTTGACCTCAAAAATTTTTATTAACCAAATAATTATTTTGACAAATTTTAACATGTATAGTTTCTCTAATGTGTCCTTAACACAATAGATTTACCTGGTTTCATATTGACGTCATAAGTGCACGATTTGTTCACCCAAACACAAGCAAGGGGTCAAAATCAAAGTGTGCCAACGTGTATATTGAAATTGAAAAATTGTGATTTTCATTTTATTGTGGGTATTTATTGCTCTAATCGACTCTTGGGTGAACAATTATTGACGTTAAAAGCCACGAGGCGCCATTTAATTGCTCTGGAAGCTGTTCAGGCAGTAGGTATGCTTCAAGCTGGCCAAGTCCAGAGAACTGTCTCTAGACATTTTAATGTGTCCCAAAGTGTGATTTCAAGGTTGTGGAATCGTTTTAGGCAGACAGGTAATGTTTCTAAGAGACCGAGATCAGGTCGTCCAAGGTCCACAACCACTCGCCAGGATCACTATATGTCACTTATGGCTCATAGACACAGGTTTCAGAGTGCTGTTCAACTCAATACTGACTTTCATGCAGCAAGAGACAGAGACTTCATGCTGCTAACTTTCGGGCTCATCGACCTGCTGTTCGTCCCATTTTGAGGAGAAGACATTGTGTAGCACGACTCAATTGGGCTCAAAATCACATAAACTGGCAACTGAGTCATTGGACGCCTGTTCTTTTAACAGACGAGTCACGGTTCTGCGTGGACTTTCATGACGGTCGTAGGCGTGTATGGCACATGCGTGGAGAGCGGTACGCTGATTGCTGTGTAGCAGAGCATGATCGTTTTGGAGGTGGCTCTGTGATGATTTGGGCCGGAATCAGTATTGGTGGATGTACCGACTTGCACGTGATTAATGGCAATCTTACCGGTGCAATTTACAGGGACGAGATACTGTATCCAATTGTGAGACCTTATGCGGGAGCTATAGGCAACGACTTTGTGTTAATGGATGATAATGCTCGTCCCCACAGAGCACGTATAGTGACAGACTACCTTGCTACAGAGACAATTGAACGTATGGATTGGCCGAGTTGTTCTCCGGATTTAAATCCAAGAGAACATGCATGGGACATGTTGCAGCAAGCTGTTTCCAGACGCCCTGTACTTCTGACAAACCGCCAGGAGCTTACGTTAGTTTTACAGCAGGAATGGGCAAGGTTGCCACAAATTGTGTTCCGTAGGCTCATCAGAAGTATGCAGAGGCGTTGTCGTGCCGTTATACAGGCTCAGAGTGTACATGCACCCTACTAATATTGCCTTTGTAAAGATTCAATCATTTGTAATGAAATTTGTTATTGTTGCTCATACCGATTTTCAAACTGGTTTGGGGGTTTACCTGACAATGGTTGCTCTGGCTGCTTAACGTATTGATGAATTTGTAAAAACAGGTTTAAAATGTATTGTTCGATTGTCGTTGAACATTTTAAGTATATATTTAACATAATTTATTTGGTTTTGTTATGAATAAAATAATTCTGAAATCATGATCCTTAACTTTTTTTGTCCAGTATATTTTGACTTTTATTCATATTTCACCTGAATATTGATATTAAATTGATGTCTTAAAAATGCACCTGATAAAGAAAAGTTGTTATACTTATCAATATTTTTAATTCAATCATTTAATAAGCACCATTAAACATGTTATGCAAAATTAAACAAATGAAACTCTCATTACATTTACACATACATTATTTTACCCTGTTTAATGTTTACACACGCCAAGTACAGGTATAAATGCAACCATTTTTGTGTCTATCTGTAGCATTCACACTTTGTTGCCCATTGACTACAAATTGCTGTTATACTCACCACTCAAATGAGCAGATATCACCGTTACAAACTTTCTAATTTTGAACTTTTTTTTGCAAATTTCTTGGGGCCACTGTCTCACCCCTATGCTGACACTTTGATATGCTACATCATTGACAAGTAATCCTACTGTCACAGGTGCAATTTTGAAAAATATGAATAAATAATGCATCAAATTTAAAGCAGAAATCACAATACTTTATTTTAATAAAGCAATAATTTTTAATTATCTACTAGTTGGTAGAAACCCAAGGTGCTATCATGTATTTTGTATAATGATGTCGGAAGACCTGTGAACACAATGAGTACACTGTATGCCTAGCTTCAATATGTATATGACCATTTTCTCACAGCTTAACTGGGTCTCTGTTCAACTACTTTTTGGAAAAGCACATGGACAAAGACAACCGTTTCTTTTCATTTTCATTTTATGGCAAAGTCCTTGTGCTGACAAACCTTTTTTTTCATACCTTCTTTTGAAAATTTTTAAAACATTCAGTCTACAAAGGCTGATTGATATGTAGTGAGCCCCATATTTAAGGGTTTGAATTTTGGCAAACATATTGCATTATTTTTCAACATAATCTCCTTCAGTATCTCTACACTTTTGCCAGCAATGTTCAAGAGCCTCAATGCCACTTTTAAAGAAGTCCTTTTTTGACCATTCCGAAAGTCCTCCACTGC
Source organism: Ostrea denselamellosa (assembly GCA_024699665.1). Lineage (NCBI taxonomy): Eukaryota > Metazoa > Mollusca > Bivalvia > Ostreida > Ostreidae > Ostrea > Ostrea denselamellosa. The sequence goes on along the minus strand of JAMZEH010000005.1, from coordinate 29,258,109 downwards.
ATGTATGGCGTCATCATCTGACTGAAAGTGGGTACCAGAAATGGCCATTTTCAATTTTGGAAATAGATGAAAATTTGATGGAGCAAGACCAGGCTAATAAGGTGGATGCTCAATTAATTTAAAGCCACAATCGTTTATGTCAGCCACAGCAATGACAGGGAACAGGGGCATTGTCCAGGTGGAACAACACACCTTTACTGAGCGACAAATCTCTGAAGAAAGTTTGCAGGATCTACCTCTGAAAGGTTTAAGCATGCAACAGAGTGCCCCTGGTGTGCTTCTGACAAAGTATCAGAAGTTTTGGTATCAACAGGCTGAAAGCTTTCTCAATGCAAAATCCTCTGTCAGAATGGAATGAACTCTGTTCTGTGAAATGCCAACTTAACTCGCCTGTCAGTCATTACAATATCATGGACTTTATTGACCATTTCTGGGATTGCAACAGTGAAAGGCTTTCCCTAGTGTTGCTACCATATTAGTATGGATATCTTAAGGTGCTAAACCTTTCTTATGCAAATATTGGATCACTGCTCTTTCAGATTTTGTCCATTTTGCAAGAGTCACTTGCCTTGTTTACTTTAGAGTGCTACCTCATTAATATAAAATGACCAAATGACACCAGTCTTTGGGTACATGGCCTTAAACAGTCAGGGAGTAGTAGGACTGAAGAAAGACATCAATGCTCAGCCCTTGTATACTCTTTCTTCTGACAGCTAATACACTCTTAAACAGCACAATACACCCTAATGTAAAGTTATCCACAATCCAATAATGTGACAATTGGCTTTTTTTGTCATTTAAATCTAATCTATGTATGAAATGGCTAACAGCTGTCAAAACCTCTCACTGGAGGTTACATAACATGTCACAAATAATGGCTTCTAAAATGTTGAAAGTAAATATGCATATCACAAGATTTGAATTTTGTCACTTTCAAACTCAGAAACTATGCAAAATATTTCATTTAAAACACATTTTAAGTTATTTTGGGCATGCAAAGAATTAATATTGCTAAATAAATTTAAAAAGTTTAGAAACATGATTGTGTCCTTTAAATAAACATGACTGATGAAGACTTTCAACACGGTAGAAATATTTCAAGAACCAAAGTGTTTAGAGTTTTTTTTATATTTGCAATCTATGTAATTCATAATGACAAAAATTATAAACTACTGATAATTATCTTTCACAAATGAAAAAAACTTAATAATTATAAAATGGACTATAATAAAAACAATCAGCAAAAACATGCAGTGCCATGCAATTATGATAAACTTATGGAAAACAGTGCACACTCCTTGGTGAAATATATGTTGCAGAGAACTACGGTAGAATCAAAGGCCTAAAGGGCCAAAAAGGTGTTGAGTGCAATATCATATTCATCAGGGCTCTCAATAAATTTAGAGGGTAGCAGGTAAAATTAGAGAAACTGGGAGGAAAAATATTTGAGTGCTGCTGTAGACATTTCCTTGTTTTAAGGCACTTAAATATAGCATTAAAATCATTGTAAAATGTCAGCAAAATGTGTTTATTTACATGAAAAGAAATAAAGAGGAAAGCTTGGGCTGATGTTGGTTATCCTAATGAGTTCACACCCTCCTCTTGCTAGATAGTATCCCCTCAAGCCTAGTTACCTTACAATAGCTTCAAAATGTAGACAAAAAATGTTGAAAAGAATATCACTGCTTCTAGTGTTGTACCAATAATCAGAAAACATCGATTGTTGATAAAAAAAAAAAAAAAAAAAAAATGCCAATTTTGATGATCAATTATTTCTTTCCATAATCGATCATCGGATGTATAGACACCTCTTATAGAATGCATTCTGCAATTACCCCATTTCCACTTCTACAATGCACAAAAATTGTAATATGAACTCCAAAACATACAGAACTGCCCTAGTAAAGAAATGTTTAATATAGAGCACAGAAAAAATCACTAGATATAGATACCCACTTCTGCCCCTGCCTGGGTTTGAACTCACAACCTGCAGAACCAAATCTCTTAGCAGCCTATGAATAGTGTGCTGAACCATCTTGGCAAGTTATTAAAACTTGCTTTTGATGATGATGGAATTCTTGCCATGTTGTCACTTACTACATGGTCAATGAGAATGCATACTTAAATGTAAATGGAATGGTAGTTATCAAGAATTTAAAAATGTTCAATTGTTAATGCACAGTGGACGCTGCAAAATAATAGACAAAGACAAATTGAGTTTACTCCGGTGACCTAAAAAATTCTGGTTTAAATATCTGTAAATTGAAAACATTTAGAGTAGCTATAGTCACAACAAACTCAACTGAGACAGGTAGATCAGAGAAATTTATTTCTAAAAGTGACCTTGCCATGTATTATCATTCATTTACTCACCCACTTCCTCTCTCTCTCTCTTTTACAAAAAAGTATATATTGTTTCAATATTTTTTATTTTTGTACCTTTCTACAGTCAACACAGTCAAAATTACTTGGATCAGAAAAGCAATTCAATTTCAAAGAAGACTGTCTATTTTGCGGAAAACCAGTTCATGGTAATGCAAAATGGAAAAAAACAGGATGTACACTCAGTTCAAACAACACAATTTCAATCAACATTGGAACAGATATGCAAGGATTGAAATGATGAATGGGCAGTTGAAGTTAAAGGTAGGATAGAATTTGCTAGGGATCTTCATTCAGCTGATGCCATTTATCATAGTACCTGCAGTGGCAATTTTTAATCAGGAAGAAATGTGCCAGAGGTGTTTTCAACATGCAAAGAAAGTGCATCTTATTTATGAGGTTGGCCAAATATCAGCCACAAACTTTTCTTACAAGTGATAAAATACTTGGAAGAAAATGACGACAAACAGACAACAATCAAAGATCTAATAAACTACATGAAAAGTCTCTCTGAAGATGAGGCATATTCCCCTCAACACATGAAAATCAAATTGAAGAAGCATTATGGTATGTCCATCATAATAACTGAATTAAACAGCAAAGAAAATGTAGTTACAATTTGTCAGACTGCTGCAACCATATTGCATAATTTCTATAAGAAATCAGAAGTTCTAAAGTCCGACAAAGAGAATAAAATGTTTCTGATAAAAACAGCGGCAACACTTATCAAGAATGATATACAAAACATGCCTGAAGATAAAGCATTCTATCCAAGTGTTCAGGATATTCTGTCAAAAGAGGGTCATTTATCAGACAGTTTATCATCATTTCTGAAAACCATAACTTCTGAGAATGTCTCATCTACCAAAGTTAATTCAATTGGACAACCTATCATACAAGCCACAAGACCAAGACTAGTGATAGAATCTCTTCAAATTGGACGTTCAGTACAACTTCATCATATGTTTGGATCCAGGTTTCTAATAGATACACTAAACACCATGGGGTTTTGTTCATCATACTCTGAAGTCAAGAAATTCAAATCACCTGCTGTCATTTCATCAAAGTAAGAGCCCTGTCCTCCAGACGAATCACATTGTCTGCAGTTTGCATTATGCAGACCATAACATCAATATCATTGATGGAAATAACACCTTTCATGGTATGGGGAATATATCTTGTTTGTCTCCTGGGTTAAAGAAAAACCCTCAATGCATACAACGCTTGGATGTTGCTACTGATGACTAAATCGCATCTGGCCATATCAACCTATTTTACTTCAATGCAGAAAAACACAAGAAGTTCACACAACTTAAATTTCAAGACCTGAGACCTCTTAAAAGCATGAACTTTTCTTGGAAGATTGACATCTTGAGAAATGTTGTATGGCCTTTAAGATCACCTATGCCCAGTTGGTCTGGAATGATGCAAATGGTTCTAGAAGGCATTTCGGATATAATGTTTTTGCCCATGATTGATCTGAACCCAAGTGATTCATATTGCATCTTTTCATCGTTGAGGTTTGTTTCAAAAGAAGCTTCACGAATAATCGAACTACAATCATAACGTTTGATCAACCATTATATTGGAAAGCAGTGAGGAATGTAGCAACATTGGTGTGCATTTCAGAGCTTTCCACGCAGAGATGAGGTTTCTTGGCAGCATTGAAAGAATTATGTCAGCTTCTGGGCTTAGAGAAATACCAGAACTCATATATGCAGATTTGTTGATATGTCAGACAGCTGTTGATGAGGCAGACGATTACACAGTGGTTGTATATGGAGAAGAAACTGATTCTGATATGCCATTATGTAAAAGAAGACAGACATAACATTTTTTTCACCTCTGACAAACAAATGTCAATGAAAAACCACAGAGTTTGGGATATATCTAAAGCACAGTCAGTTCTTGGAATTGATGGTTGTCGTAAACTCCATTTTATTCATGCTTTAACAGGGTGTGACACAACTAGTCATTTGCATGGCATTGGAAAACTTGCTGCCTTGAAAAAGATAATGAATTATGTTTATCTAAATCGCAAGGAGTTGTATTTCTGAAAGAAAATGTTAGCAAAGAAGATATAATCAAGGCGGATAGGAAACATTAGTCAGTTTGTATGATGGGGCACCTCTTGAGGGTTTAGACATTCTCAGGTAGATAAAGCTTACGACCAAAATAATGTCAGTTATGTTGTGGTCCAAGTGCAGTCACTTCCATCAACTTCTAATGCTGCCATGTTTCACTCAATGCAAGTTTATTTACAGAGTCAGTACTGGAAGGGCAAGACAGTTGCAGATCTCGATCTTACTGAATGGGATTGGACTCTGAAAACTGGCAAACTCCTACCTATTCAAATGTCTAAATAAGCTGCACCTGACTTTCTGTTGAAAATCATCCACTGCAATTGTAAAACTGACTGTGACAATGAGAAATGTAGATGTCTAAAGAATGGCATAGTGTGTTCTGGTGGATGTGGAGAATGTAGAGGAATCAACAGCTCCAATTCAAGAAATACTACAGCATCTGATAATGAGAGTGAAAACGAGACCTAGATTTGAAAATCTGTAATATTCCTTGTCCTTTACAATAAAAAAGATGTTAATATCTATTAGCATTTTGCCATGTTTATGTTGTAAACTATTTGCATCAATTGTACAAATCTGATCCTGTTATCCACTTACAAAATAAGTTGATACAAATTGATTTGATATGGTTATTAAATATTTCCAGATTTCCATGATTTAAAACAAATTCACCCCTATTTTTTGTCCCAACACTCCTTCAATATTTGTTGTCAATGTTTTTAATCCAGTTGTACATATTCAATCCTTATCAAGATTAAATATTAAGATATTATTAAGTTATTAACTTTTTTCCAGATCTTCACGATTTATTTGCTGATGTGTTGGTAGCAAATGGCTTGGTGTAACCATTTTGTGACATTACCAGTAACATGTATGGAAAAGTGAAGAATGATGCCTTATAATGCTTCATATCACCTTGCAATTTTTATCATCATTTCTTTATTGTTCGATACTACATATGGGAAATTTCTTCACAAAAATAGTTTAAATACTTCTATTCTAATACAAATTCCTATCACAATAGGATTTGCAGTTCGAACAGTTACACTAACTGTCATTGGTTAAATTCTATTTTCCATTCTTGCAAGTCCCTGGAACTGTCTCCTTGATTTTAGCATTACCTTGATGACATTTTAGTATATTAGCAGTTAACATCACAAATACAAATTCTAAATTCTTACCTAAAACAACTGGAATGCCATTCATTTCCTAAGGCTTGAATGAAAGAGTCCTCCTCCACAAGCCTGCTGCATTTCCCACAGATACTGCAGCCTTCTGCAAGCATATCTTATATTATATATACATATATATATATATATATATATAAGCAAACACTCTAAACACTTTTCTGAAATATTTTGACAATGTTACCGGTCTTCCTCAGTCGTGTTTATTGATCATAGCAACATAACACGAGACTACATGCACAAAGTACTATGACATCACAAACGTATTACAAATGAAATGTAACGTCATAGTTGATGTTGCGGGTAAAACATATGGAAAAAGGCAAGAGCCCTCAAAAAGGATATGTGTGCAATTTCAAAAATATATGTTAAATAAGGTATCAAGACTGTACACAAAGAAGTTAATTTTTAGCCGAAGTGAAACACAATCAGATACATTCAATTATTTATCACTAATGTTATATACTTATAAAGGCTAAAGCCGTAAATATATATGTAAAGGTAATAATACCAGTTTAAGAGTATATATATTTTTTGTACATGCATATATTATTAAAAAATTCTATGCATAACAGAGATGATTCTTAAAGACAAAAATGTTCCCTTTCGTTTATTCCGAGTGGCACATAAGTGTTCAATTTTTTCTTCCATAAATTTGTTTTTAAATTTGCTCCAACAAGAGACTTTACAGTTTTATTTATATATATATATATATATATATATATATATATATATATATATATATATATATCACTATGCAAATTGAGTATACTCAACTAATTTCTTTACTGCTTCAAGAGTACAATTCTACTAATAATAGAATATCAAAACATTTGATTTTTTCAACACTTTTCACTAGTGATGAAATGATTGTTGCTAACAATCGATGGTCTATCTTTTTGAGTCATCAGTTCCAATTATCAATTCCATTTTGCATAATCGACTGTCACCAGTAAACAAACCCACAACAAATGAATCAACTACATATTTGAAAGGGGAGAAAATAGCTATTGCCATTTTCCAATATCATCATGTATGTTGAAATGAACTCCACAACAGTGAAGGTGCTTTTAACTAATCTGAGATTCCTCCATCTCTTACTCCTACTTTTATACTGTCACATGTAGGGGAGAGTCTCAGCAACACCAGCTTGTGTTCTGCTTTGTCCACCTTTCACAACTTTATTTCATGGATCTAGGTAGGATTCAGTTATCAGATGATTGTTCTTCTAGTTAGTCATGAAAACTTTGAAGCTAGTTGGAGATTTTTGTACTTGTGTGCTGACATCATTCGCAAAATAAAAAATTGAATGGCAAAGGAGGCAACCTAAGTTAAAGGGACGCTTTCTTTGTCAGTTTTAAGTGATTTTTACACTGCGATACATCATGTTAGTCATGATTAATTTGTAGAATAATCAATCATAACTAAATCCTTGTGTCTTAGAAGGTATCCATGAAATAAAGTTGTAAATGGTAGGCAAAGCAGTGACACCAACTGCTGTCACTTCAATATGGAGTCCGCTCCAACTTTCCCCAGGACATGTTGTGATATAAAAGCAGGGGTAAGAGTCAGAGGAATAATATTAAATTAGATAAGAACTTCCTATATATTCCTACCCAGGAAAAGTCAAGTCAGACGTCTGGAAATTTTAGGGTTTCTTAAAACTAAGGCTGTCACGTTTACAAAATTTTGTAAACGTTTAAACGAAACGTTACTGTTTACACGAAGTGTTGTAAAATTTAATAAAATAAAATATGCACAGAATTTTAAGACCCATTAATGACCATTATGTTTGTGTTCCGGAGTATAAATATAAGACAGAATAAAATACACGAACATAAATATCCGGATTGCATTTAAATTGAATTCAATTTTATTCACACTGTACAACATTTGCACAATACAGATCACAAATTCACAATAAACTTCATTTTTCAAATTTTCATTTCAGTGATTTCACATTAGATTGTCCAGAGAGGGCAGAGCTGGTGCCGCGGCTTCTTCCGTCGGTTCGGTTTTAACATGGACTTCACGTGCAACCGGTGCAGGCGGAGCAGCGCAATTCACTTTATGTTTTAATCTTTTGTTCAAAAAGATCAGTTTGTCCACGTTCTCAGCGTCAAGGAAGGAGCGCAGTTTTGTAACAGTTCCACCCGCTGTGGAAAAGACGCGCTCAGAGGCAACGGACGTTGCCGGTGTGCATAGCAAATCCTTTGCGAGACTTGCTAATTTTGGAAAATTAATACGACTGGTTTTCCACCAAGTGAATGGGTTGGTATTTGTCGGCGCACTTTTTTCAGATAGATATAATTCGATCTCTTCATCTGAAGTGGAAGGGGTAATTATTTTGCAATCTCCGGTGTCAAAATATGATCCTAACAGGAAGGATATATCATCCTGAGAAAGTTTACTTCTCTTGCATTCGGGCTCATTCTCGCCTTCCTTGATGTCTGCTTCTTGTGTTTTGTTTTCGTTATTAAAGCAATATAAGCTGCCAAAATTGCAATTTTTTATAGTGGCATTAAAAGAGGTTAAATGAACGTTGATATGATTGAAAAAAAGAACTGCATCGAATTTCCTCTCTTATGCATCGTTTACACACCTTTACGTGATGAAAAATATATTTCTCGACATTCCGTTTGACCTTAACAACGGCAGCTGATTAATCGTCGGCGACAATCCCGAAGATAACCGATGTTGACACGAATGATTCTGATGCTGATCGGGGTGGATCGGGTTGTATCCGGGTCATTAAAATATGGACGGCGAGGTGAGATAAAATCTAGTTACCATCATTATTTTGGCATTGTTAACGATGTTATATGTTTTTATATCTTTTTCGTCCCGCATCAGTCAAAGTCGGCTTCGAACCTTTTGTGTCAGACATCTTTCGTGCTTACCGGAAATATTGCGCTTGCGCATTTGATTTTGCCGAATGAGTTCAACTTTAGGTCATTGCACACGGAAATAATGTCGGAAAAATTAAGGTATGGGAAGACTTAATTTCAACCGTCGAACAATTTTTACATTTAATGCAAAAAATACAACATGTCAAAAGTTTAATCGATAAAATCAGGTATTAGAAGGTAGATGTTTACAAAATTTCGATTAAATTTTAGGGACCCCAAATTAACAATTTTGACAGCTTATATTGCTTTAACACTACATGCATCAATATTCTGTCCATCGTCTTTTTGTTTTAAGATTTTATTTATGTATCTCGAACAACATTGCGTTGCTCGTCACTGAGGAACGGAAGCGAGCAGTAATGTGGATCCAAGAATGTGCAGAGCATTGGAATACTCTGACACATTTCTGGTTTGTCCATATTGAACCTTTTGCGCAAATCGGTTTGCACCTTCTGTTTGAATGTTGCGACTGCAACACAGTCACTGTCGTTTGAAGTAAGATGGTGATTTACTAAGCTATATAAAATTGGGTAGACGCCACTGACAGTCGGATACTCCTCGCTGCACATGACACGAGTAGCCATGTACAAAGGCTTCAGAACAGGTATCATGCCTTCAAGTACTCGCCAGTGATCGTCATTCAGATCTAATGTACGCGCATCATTGGGTTTTGTTATACTAGCATCGTGAAGCACGGCATAAATAGCCAGCCTTTGTTGTTTGAGTCTCTCAAACATGTCAAACGTGCTGTTCCACTGAGTGGCCACATCAATGATTAAATTGTTTTCAGGTAGATTCATCTGTTTTTGTCTTGTATGTAGTTCATTTGTAGCTAGCACTGATTTTCTGAAGTGTGCAACTAATTTTTTTGCCGCCCCTATTGTTCGCGAAACAGAATTTACAGAATCAAATGCACCTCTAATCGAAAGTTGTAAAGTGTGCGCAAAACAACGAATGTGTTTCCATTTCAGGTGCTCAACACACGAGACCATGTTGGACGCGTTATCAGTAACGATTCCTATAACTTTCTCGTAAGTTTGTTTGTTTGTTTGTTTTACGTCCCGTCGAGAATTTTTCACTCATATTGAGACGTCACCAGCTGTAGGTGAAGTACCACAAATTTAGACCTATGCTTAGCGCTCAGGGTCGTAGCAGTGAGGGTTCTTTAACGTGCCAACGCCTACCGTGACGCGGGACCTCCGTTTTTAAGGTCATATCCGAAAGACCCGTGATTCTCACTTCTAAATGCCGAGCGTTTAGCGAAGGAGCAATCACTACCTATTTTTCGTCTTAGGTTTGACGCGGCCATGGCACGAGCGGGGCTCGAACTCATGACCTCCCGGTTACGAGCCAAATTCCTGTGTTATTGCTTTTATTTCGTTAGCTGTGTTCTCACCGGTATGTCTGTCGGTGACTTTTCTGGTGGCCAAAACTGTATTTTGAAAGTTCCAGTCATCATCAATAAAATGGGCAGTTTGATAATTAATTATCAAATCCTACATTTACCGGAAAAAATATAGACAAGAAAGCTTATTAGTTCAGGAACTGTTAATAGATATTAGAACACATATAACTACGCTAAAATATATTGCAACTCAACAGGGCAAATATAACGAATTTATGAATCAGTGGAATTATTGGCTTTTTCTTCTAGACAGATTCTGACTGGCAACTACACTAAATTCTAATTGATTCAAAACCATTTTGTATCAACTTCAACACAACCTAGTCATGAATATTCAACATTATTCAAATGCTTAATCTCATCACCTCTCTCTCTCTCTCTGTTCAACAGTGTAAACAATGTTTTGATGTTTAATCATTTATAAATTGCAATTGTTCTGTTTATTTGATGTGAAATGTACCTCAATAAATACTGTTGAAATTAAAAAAAAAAAAAAAAAAAAAAAAATAAAATAAAATGGGCAGTTTGCAATACAAGCCAGAAACATATAGTAAGAGATTCTGAGACCCTTTCAGTTTACTAATTAAATATGACGGGGAAAAAATTGTTCACCGTTCCTATAGACGTTTAAACAATGTCTTATATATGTGGCACAAATCTTGCAGGGTTCAAATTACAATCTAAATTATTTGAATAATTATTTCAAGTGAATAAACTTATTAAACAAATTGCGAGGGGAAGTAATGAATTTATAAAAGTTTGACTATAGTCTATAGAAACGGTGAACAATTTTTTCCCGTAAAACAGGATAGCCCAAAAAATCTTGAATCCCAACAGAGTTTAAAATGTTATGGGCAGTCAGTGGGGAGTTCACAGTTTAAAACAGTCTGTTACTTAAAGGATCAAGGTTAGTTATCTCCAATGAGCTACAGGAGGAATTACTGGGAAAACTGCATCAAGATCATCAAGGTATAGTGAAATGTAGAGAGTTGGCCAAATCTTCTGTTGGTGGAATGGCTTAAATTTGCAATTAGAAAATTCAATATAAAGTCTTGTCATAAGTGTATAAGTGTATTGAGGGATCTCAAAATGTCAGAGAACCACTTATTCCCTGTGAGTTTCTGAGTCAACCATGGCAAGAAGTTGCCACTGATTTATTTGAACTAAACAGTCAGAAATATTCTTGTTGTTGACTATTATTCAAAATTCAATGAAATTGCAAAATTATATGGCACAACTTCAACAGCAATAATAAACCATTTAAAATCAATCTTAGCACAACATGGAATTCCCAAGGTAGTTTTTTCTGACAATGGACCACGATATGCATCACAAGCACTTCGGGACTTCACAGACAAGTTTCATTTTAAACATGTAATAAGTAGTCCTAACTACCCACAAAGCAATGGTCTTCCTGAGAGATCATTTCAAACAACCAAATAAATGCTTAAAATATCAGCTGATCCATATTTAGCTTTGTAAGTAATGGTTACAGCCCCTCAGAGTTGTTAATGAATTGAAAACTTCAAACAATTTAGCCAATCAATTCATATACAGTAAGAACTCTGGAGGGAGATGTAAGGAGGAATGGGTCACATATCATAGGAAAACCACACACACACACACACAGAGAAAGAGAGAGAGAAGGTTAATGAGAAGTGTGTGTGTGTGTGGGGGGGGGGGGGGGGGGGGGGGGAATAAAAACATGAATGAAAAGAGGAGCATGACAAGTGTAAGGGAGAATGACAGTATGTCAGATATGTACCAAGGTCTGGGAGGTTATCAAAACCACCAGTTAAACTTGATTTGTAAACATCTGTTACATTACTTTGAAGCAGAGATGTTGTGTAAAGAAAGTTTGCTGCAATGTATGAATGAAAACTGGCTGATTGAGTGTATTGTGTATTGTGGCCACACCCTACCCCCGGGGACCACGATTTTAATAAACTTGAAACTGCACCATGTCAGGAAGCTGTCATGTACATTTCAAATTGTCTAGCCAAGTGGGACTTTAGGGAAAGATTTTTAAACTATATATTTGCATGTAAAACTTTGATCCCCTATAGAGGCCCCACCTTTCCCCAGGGACTTGGAATTTGCACTATGTCAGGAAGCTTTCAATTGAACTTTTTTGGCCCAGTGGGTCTCAAGTTGTCATTACTGTAAACTTTTCACATTTTCAACTTCCCCAAAAACACTTAACCAATTTCAATCAAACTTAGCAAAAATCATCCTTGGTCAAGGATAATTCAAGTTTGTTCAAATGAAGAGCCATGCCCCTTCAAAGGGGAGATAATTACAAATGTGCAAAAATAGGGTGGGGTCATTTAAAAATCTACTGGTGTAGAAACTGCAACTGGACTTTCGCTCCACAGGGCCCCGTGTTTTTAACTGTACTGTATAATGATCATTGATAAATGGCTTCTCTGTGAGATTTGTGTATTACATTGAAATAAAAACACTCTAAAGTTACTTATTTTATCAAATATACACCTCAAATACCCAAGGAATTGAACATTCAAAAATCCAAGGAGGACCTGTTTAACGCACAACCAAACAATTGGTTTAAAACATGTCAGACAGGTTGTACTGGTAAATTAGAACATTGTATTCCTTATAGGAGTTATGAGATTGATAACTGTTCATTATCTTTGCCTTTTGATTGTTAAATAACAACCACAGAATTTGTGAAATGATTACTTTAAATGATGATTGATTGTTTGTTGTTTTCCACTACACTCAACAATTTTTTAGTTATCTGGTGGCATCCAGTTTTTTACTGGTAGAAGAGAGATCCCAGATACCATGCATCTGGAAAGATACCAACAACCTTCCAAAAGTAAATTGGCAAACTTTCTCACATATATTGGCAAGAATCAAATCCGCACTGACTAGAGGTGAGAGGTATTGTGATTTTGAGTGAGATGCTCTAACCACTCGGCAACGGAGCCCTTACTTTAAATGAGAAAAACTGAGAAAAGTGAGAGAACGATTGAAAAATGGTTTATGGTTAAGGTTTCTGAATTTTAAAAATTATTTTGACTGTGCTATATGTCTGATATCAAGGACAGGATGATTAATCCTGTGGGCAAGTAGGAAGTAATGAATATAATTGTGTGAGCTATCGCTGTTGGCTGTATTTTTAGTGGTATTTTGCTTTTTTGTAATTTTCATATTCAAATGCCCAATGATAGAAAAGTCAATTTTACAGAAATAATGCATTTAAATGAGTCATACATGCACGTTTTATGAACTATTTGCTGTTAGTGCTGTTGCATCTGTTTGTAAAGAAGTGATAAGGTCCACACCACTTAAGAGTCAAGTGATTGCATAGAGGATGACTGCATAGAGAAGTTGATAAAATCAACTCCCAAAAATCATATAAAGATGGTTGATAGGTTGGTTGTACATTGTTTAACATCCCTCTGGAGAATCTTTCACCATTGCTGGAAAGGGCTGCAAAATTTAGGGATATGCTTGTTACTTTTGGCCTCTGAGCAAGGAGGGATATTTATCTTACCACACTTATTGTACCTTGCTTCTGCAGTCTCCTCCAAAGGACAGACCCATATATTGCCTTTTACAGCAAGTAAGGGGTACTAAGGACCTATTCTAACCTGGACTCCCATAGGAACAAAATACTAAAAAGAATGCAAAATTTAAGACAGAGCACACAGTGAAGCACAGACCCCCAGAAACATTGATGATTCTAAATTTTGCAACTGAACTGACAATGCATTGACAAAACAGATTGGAGATCTTGGTGTAGCAATAAAGTTAATTTATACATTAAGTTGGTCGACGTACAGTTGTACAACAAATAGGGCAACTTCGGTTCATACCCGAGAATAAACTCGGGCTACCCAAGTTGCAACCAAACGGACAGACTTTCAACTCTTATATGATGTATTGTGACACTTGAACTCAACTCAAGTAACACTGTTTTCTATGAGGGTTAGTGTAGTAGCAGTATGTCAGCCTTGTGATGATACTGTGCATGTGTCCATTTTCAAACAATGGACGTGATTGGTACTAGGGTGCATGGGAGTAAGAAAGAACATTGGAATATTTACCCTACTAACATGGGTACAAACCAAAGTCACCCATAACGCATTTACTTTTGCTTTAATTTACTAGCTTGACATGTTAATATAGCATTGATTTAAGCTCGCCCAACCTCAAAATTAGTACCCCTGGACATTAGGTAATGATAATTGCACACCACTGTAAAGTGGTATAGTAATTTCTAACCATTTCTTCTGATGATTGATTTGTGTTTTGCAAGAGAAAACACATCTCTTCACTAGCCAAAGGGATTTTGGTCCACTTCACTCCCCTATATGAACTGAAAACTCATGGCTAGCAAAGATGGAGAAAATAATCTGCAGGAGAAAGTAATTAACAGTACTTAAAATTCTTCTAAATGCATCTTCTTGCTGCAAAATCATACACATAGATATGATTCGAATATATCTTGGTTTGACATTTCATTTTTAACTGATCAGCCAGTTGAATACCAGTGGTAACATTTTTCTCACCCTTTGTAACCCAAACTCGTTCAGAATATACATGGATCAAATGGTACAAAAGACGCTCAAGTTTTACCATTGGGTTTACTCTTAACGCACCCAACACATCTTTCGTTTTTCATCTGATTGTTTCTATAATAAATTAATTTCGTTTTATCAGAATTACCCAGTTAGCTGTTTTAAACCTGTTCCCTCATCTTTCTAGAATATAATTTGTATATAGAAATAAAATTATGCGATGCTGGCAAATATTCGCAATCAGTAAAATGGCTGTATATGTAGCTACGCTTGCTTAACCGGTAACATCGCCAGCATATTATCACATGGTTTAAATTTTTCATAACCTTAAATTATTACCTGTGGCTGTGTTTTCGTCTGTCATTTCAATACCACACCTCCATATTGACGTCGCAATGGTTTACCGCTTTACATCGGGTTCGAGATTCGGTACGATATGCAAGGTGGGGGTAATTATAGACTGGAACATATGTCCCGAGTAGCCTAGTACCCGAGGCCTTGCACTCGAAAGGCCTCGGGTACTACGATATTATCCCGAGATTGTTTGATGTTAATGTTCGCCGATTTTTCATTATACGTTAGTTTTTATTAAACTATCTTACTGAATATGTTTCTAGACGATCACCAAGAATCTTCGTTGTGAATTTGGTGTATGAAATGAAAAATGCCTTATTTTTTCACAAATGGCTTTTAATTCTTCAGGGAGTCAAGATTTTACGAAGAAAATGCTTTTCCGGTTGTTGTTTTCGCCTTGATTTCGTACAAAACACTTATAATCTTACACTTAAAAAATTACAGACCAGTGTCTAATCTGCCATTTATTTCAAAAGTTCTTGAGAAAGTGGTAGATTCCCAGCTTGAAAAACATTTAACCAATCATAATCTCCATGAAGAGCGCCAGTCAGCTTACAAGAAATTCCACTTAACAGAAACCGCTTTATTAAGTGTTCAAAATGACATCTCATGTTTTCTCGATCAGAATGAAGCTACCATTCTTATGCTTGACTTATCCGCTGCATTCGACACGATTGACCGCACCATCCTCCTTCACCGACTTGAAGTACACTTTGGAATAATAGGCAAGCCATTAAAATGGATGAAATCGTATCTGAATGACCGTTATCAGACTGTTTGCATCAATGGCGAGTTATCTACACCTGTGCACGTGACCTTTTCTGTACCACAAGGATCCGTTCTTTGTATTATATTATGTACACTAAACCTGTTGGTGCTATCTGCAGGAAGCATAATCTTCAACACCACTTATATGCTGATGACTCCCAGTTGTACATGGCATTTAAACCGAAGGAGCCTGTGTCACGCAATGAGACTCTGCAACGAATTGAAGCATGCTTAAATGATATTGTATTGTGGATGAACAATAACTTTCTTAAACTTAATGCAGATAAAACTGAAGTGATTGTCTTTGTACCAAAACGGAGTGCAGTTGAAGATTTAACCGTGAGAGTTGGGGACACATTCATCAAACCATCAACAACAGTTAGAAATCTTGGAGCTATGCTGGACTCTCATTTGGACATGGAATAACATGTTAACTCTGTTTCACGAGCATGTTACATGCACATTCGGAAAATAAGTAAAATCCGAAAATATCTCACCATGGATGCTACCAAAACTCTGATAAACTCTTTGGTCACATCAAGACTTGATTACTGTAACTCATTGCTAAGCGGTTCTCCTAAATACATCTTGAACAAACTCCAAGACGTCCGAAATACGACTGCTCGTGTCATAACCAGGACATTGCGTTACAGCCACATAACTCCGGTACTGAAGGAGCTTCATTGGCTCCCCATACATAGCAGAGTGGAGTGCAAAGTCCTCATATACGTGTTTAAGGCGCTTCACGCACAGGCACCTACGTACATACAAAACCTGCTGAGCGTTTACACCCAAGGCAGACAACTTAGATCCCAGAATGAACCAACACTGGTTGTACAGAGAACTAGAACTGTGACGTATGGTGATCGTTCATTCATGACAACTGCACCAAAACTCTGGAATGCCCTACCAAACACACTAAGAAACTCCGCATCTCTGCCCGTGTTTAAGAGAGCCCTAAAAACTCACTTGTTCCTAAAATTTTATTCAGACTGATTTTACTACATGTAATATCTAGCACTGTGTTTAACAATTTGAAACTGTTTTAGATTATAGTGTAATTTATGGAGTCATTTAATCTTACTTATCTTAAAAAAAAAAATCTGTTTTATATGTTTGTTTGTTGCTTTTTTTTTATATGATATGATATTTTATTATGATGTAAAGTACTTTTGAACGTGTTTTATACATGAAAAAAGTGCTCAAGAAATTTGGTACATAATAATAATAATCTTCAAGTATTGTCCTTTTAATAATCATAAGACCCCTTATTTATTATTATTATTATTATTTCATATAATCACACTGATTTATACAGTAAAAAAAAAATTCTTTTTCGCGGGACATCGCAACTAATTAAGATATTAATAAGGGAACCGGACTGAGATGAACCATTAAATCAGCATTCAGGTAAGGGCTATTTGTAAAATTAATTGCGTCGTTAAAAACTCAAAATAATGAATCAAAATAATTCAAAATCAAAGTGAAATATATTTCATTGAATTTAATTGTAATGTAATTCACATATGATAATGTTAATTTAGTATTTTGATAAAGGAACGCTTCTATGTAAATATATCGTTGACCTATAGGGCTGCTATTGGTTTCAGTCCATAGGCATCGGAAGCAAATTGAAAGGGAGGGTGGTGCTAAACCAACAACAAAAAAATCTTTACGTCGAGCACACACACAAGTTACTTCCTATTGAATTTATATACACATTGTAACGAAACTAAAGTACTTGAGTGAGCTGCAGGAATTGGCTATTGGTTCATCAAAATGTCACAACTTGTCAGTCCTTGCATTAGAATTTTCCAAAAACGGATAGTCTGTGTTCACTCTCACTAACAAATTCATTTACCACGCCCCGTAGATCCAGATTCTCCATCTCTTCTTGATATACGTGAAGGATTATCAAGTTATTTAGTCTAACTTGGGTCATAGTTGATCGCAGATACGATTTGATGCGGCACATTGTGCTGAACATTCTTTCGCTGGTAGCATTTGTTGCTGGCATTACAAGAAGTTCAATCAAAACTGCAATTTCGCTTTACAGTAATACGCTTTCTGTTTTGATGAATTCAGTTCTTGTCTGACTGAAAGGAGTGAAGTCTTTGGGGATTGCACCTGAGTGTTTGAAATTGAATTCTCAATTTTTTTGCATTGATGTCTGTACCGTAAAAATCTGTGACCAACTCAAATTCCTTATCAACATTTTCAACAATAACAACTCCAGCTGCATATACCTGGCTGATCAAAACGATTTCTAATGCCATTAATAAGTAAATCAATTGCCTCAAAATATTTAACTCTGCACAAATCTTCGCAAGTGTCGTGGTGATACAGAGATCCTTCGTCAATTTTTTTCAGAGGACATCTTCGACGAGGCACTACAGGACCAACATCAAAATTTGTGGCTCTTCTTTTGGCAACCTCACAGAATGGGAGAAAAAACTTCGTTTGTACCAAGAGACTTCAGAGTTTTCACCGTGCTGAGAGCCATTTTCCGAGCAGACAAAGATTTTGCCTGAAGGGCTTTGCTAAGAATATCGCTATGATGGAGCAACTGTTCACCCAACAGACAACCGAAGAGGAAGTTAAATTTGTTTATGTGGGTCATAGCCCCTCTTATTCAGCATCTCATGTCTGAAACTTTTACATACTCCATCGCCATACGCGCAATAATACTTTGTAGTTAAGTATTACATTCTGAAGAGCATCTGCTCGAACTGTCCACCTTGTTGGACACAAAACTCTTACTCGAGGTGATGAAGTCTCTAAATTCTCAGATTCTTTCAAATTTCTAAAAATTGCTTCTCTTCTTCGCGACTCTTTGATGAATTTTGTTATTTCACGCGTTACTTCAAGGGCATTTCTCATAATTGTAGATGATCTAACAGCATCAGAGCATGCCAAGTTTATAGCATGACCATAATAGTGCGAATAAAGAACTACAATCACCTAACACTTTCACTGGAGTGTGACCTTGAAGAGCGTCAGAAGGATACAAGCTCAAAGAAAATCTTTAAAAATCTTGATTTCAAAATCGCTCTGAGATACAGATGGTAAATATACAGCCTCTATGCTTTTCTTTTTCGACATGACTAGGAATTTCAGTGATGCCCACCCATTCGTTGATGCATTCAGAGCTTCACATAGTATTTTCTCAAAAAAATGATACACTGGAATTACCATCCATTGTGAATCATTACATCTTTCAGTTCAGTATCAATCACGAAAGGTAAATAAATATAATCAAAAAGGAATAAACGAAATTCTATCAATGACAAGATGGCAATATAGACAAATAAAATGAGAATAACTAGTGTGACAGGACGAATGATATATGCACAGCGTTGTGTAAAATTTTAAAGGTAATTTTAGAATACTAATGCTCGGGTTTCCGGATTAAACCGCTTAGTGGTGCAATGTAAATGATTGATTGTTATTTGTAGTTTTACGTCCTGCTCGAGAATCTTTCACTCATATGGGGACGTCACCATTGCCGGTAAAAGGCTCCAAAATTTTGGCCTATGCTCGGTGCTTAGGGTCTTTAAGCAGGGAGGAATTTTTATCGTGTCACACCTTCTGTGAAACGGGGCTTCAGTTTTTCCGGTCTCGTGATCCGTAAGTCGCCTCTTACAACACGCAAGGGGATACCGAAGACCTATTCTAGCCCGGATTCCCACGGGCCCCATTAAGTCGTCGTCGGAAAGCAAAGGGATGCTGAGGACCTATTCTAACCCGGATCCGCACGGGCTGTGCAATTTGAATGTTATAAACTGGGTATAGGAAATTGATTGATAACAGCAATATTATCAACTTTGTGTTCATACAGTTTAAATGAAATGGGTAATTTAACGAACAGTGATCAATTTCAGAAATACAAAATGAAATCAGAGAATTGAGCTAACTCTCTTCCAAAAACTTTTTTTTTTTGAGGAGGGGGGGTGGGTTCTAAGCCCCAGTTTTCAATGCCTATATTATGTCTATCTTTGCAAAAAAAGTTGGGGGGGGGGGACTAACCCCTCTCCCTAGCCCCCCCCCCCCTTTCATTCATAATTGACCTTTATCATCTACTTGAAAAAATGTTGATGCTGCAGTATCATCGAGCCTCATTGTTTCATAATGTCCACCCCTGCCCTCATCCAAATCAAATGAATTCTAGAATTTGAATTTTCAAAGTCATGTTCATGAGTCACAACGTCTTGATTATCCTGATCATTAATATCAGACAATAGAATAAAATTTATTATTCGAGTAAAATCTAACAGACGTATGTAAATCAATATATAGTCTCCAGGATAGAGATAATGAAGATTGTAATGAGTTATTGCTGGTGATTGAAATTGGAATCCATGTCTATGACTATCCTTACACTACCATAATACCTTGTAGTTTGAAAGAGTATAGTGTGTGTGTGTGTGTGTGAGAGAGAGAGAGAGAGAGAGAGAGAGAGAGAGAGAGAGAGAGAGAGAGAGAGAGAGCACCATTATGACTATTACTTGTGGTTTTATATATATTAAAAATTATGATAGACCCAATTATGTCTGTAAATACATGTATATATATAAAATTGAAGGTAAATGGTCTGAGGAATCTCAGATTAAACTAAGGCAGGCTAAAAACTGATGACTGCAAAACACAGATTTCATACAAATTCTAATTCTAAAACTTACTATAACTCAGATATAGGATTTACTTTTACTTACTTCAGTTGAATCTGAAGTAAACGATTGAGGGTAGAGATCTTCTGTTCTCTACAGTAAGCATGATAAGAATACAATACATTTACATTTTACCACCTGCACCTGCAAACCTTTAATAAAATACTCATGATATAAATATATTCTATATGATTCTATTAATCTTTATCCAGTCATGTAAATGAAAAATATGAACCACAAAGAATATAATGCATGTACATGTGTAAGATACCCTATTTAACAATGCATCAATATAAACACAGACCTGAAAATACACAGACAGAGAGAGAGAGAGAGAGAGAGAGAGAGAGAGAGAGACAGACAGACAGACAGACAGACAGAGAGAGAGAGAGATTATTGTAATAAGCCAACTTTTTTTTTTTAATTCTTCTGGTATCAGTGGAACAATCCAATATTGTTTTATTTCACACACACACACACACACACACACACACACACACACACATATATATATATATATATATATATATATATATATATATATATATATATTGTAGTGGAAAAATCATGTGAACCACCAGAGGCAATGACCCCGTAAAATTCTGCTCCCGATAATTTAGTCAGAAAGTCCTATTTTTACAGCATTTTTAAATAGGTGATTGCTGGTATCTATGACACCTTATAGTTCATGGATTTGGATAGTGTTTTTGAAGAATTTTAAATGTGTTTGAAGCAGAAAATAAGCCGTCGAATCAACAACAAAAGAGTTGTCAGGCAAGTTTAAGAAAGAATGAGCAGTGTGTTCCTCGAACCAGTTAGTGTCAACAGACATGAACAGTAGAACACAAGAATTGCAAAACACTATTCACAGTTTAAGGAACAAATTATCCCATTACGACTCATTATCTAATGGTGTCGCTGAAATAAAATCATTAATTAACGATGAAGAATCGGGACTTATCGGAGAGCAACTACGATGATACATATATTACATATATCGAGAAAATGCCCAACTTCGCAATGAAGTCAATTTGTTAAGGGCTACCATGATTAAAATGGATAGAAAAATTGCACACCAAGACAAGGAACTCAATGACTTACGTTCCCGCTCAATGCGAGACAATATTCTGATCCATAACCCGATGAAAAACTATCGGACACTATCCCTAACTTAATCAATGAATCATTGGGGGTGCAAGTTTCCTTTATTCGCATTCATAGGAATAGGGTCAAGGGTACCTACAATTCTAGACCCATCAAATTAACTGCGAAGTTCGTAGATCGAAACAAAGTCCAACCGGCAAAAATGCTACAAAATATCATACTCCCTTTCTATATAACAGCGCAAGCCCCCTGCCCTTCTGGTAGAATGCAAAAGACTGCACACTTTATCTGACTTTCTCCGTGAAAACAAAATCAAGGCAAAAGTGGAGGGAGGACGAGTAATTTACCAAATGGTGATTAACATTGTGATCCAGTACAAAAGATAGAAACAGCGGACAAACTACAACTTACACCTGATGAGAGAGATAATCTTGATATTTCGGACACTTCAAATGAACCTACCAAACTTAAGGGTTCCGAAATATTCGTAAAAGGGGTAAACTGAAGGTCATAACCTATACAAGAAAGTCTGTGTAAACCCTTACTCAGCGGCAGCCGATTATCGTACTGGTCCGTAGATTCTTCCGAGAAAATAATTTAAAGCTACTGGGAGATGGCAAGCATGGAGCTAGGAGGCGCCTTTTGAATTACACGAAGTCCATCAAAATTCAAAATCTAGGTGTGGTTATAACAAGTTGGTGTGACCCAAATCATACGTGTGAGATAGCCAACACTGTATCCCAGGAGGGACTGCTGCGGCTATTTTACTGTGAATTACTCACAAATCATACGTGTGAGATAGCCAACACTGTATCCCAGGGGGGACTGCTGCGGCTATTTTACTGTGAATTACTCACAAATCATACGTGTGAGATAGCCAACACTGTATCCCAGGAGGGACTGCTGCGGCTATTTTACTGTGAATTACTCACAAATCATACGTGTGAGATAGCCAACACTGTATCCCAGGGGGGACTGCTGCGGCTATTTTACTGTGAATTACTCACAAATCATACGTGTGAGATAGCCAACACTGTATCCCAGGGGGGACTGCTGCGGCTATTTTACTGTGAATTACTCACAAATCATACGTGTGAGATAGCCAACACTGTATCCCAGGAGGGACTGCTGCGGCTATTTTACTGTGAATTACTCACAGATCATACGTGTGAGATAGCCAACACTGTATCCCAGGGGGGACTGCTGCGGCTATTTTACTGTGAATTACTCACAAATCATACGTGTGAGATAGCCAACACTGTATCCCAGGGGGGACTGCTGCGGCTATTTTACTGTGAATTACTCACAAATCATACGTGTGAGATAGCCAACACTGTATCCCAGGGGGGACTGCTGCGGCTATTTTACTGTGAATTACTCACAAATCATACGTGTGAGATAGCCAACACTGTATCCCAGGGGGGACTGCTGCGGCTATTTTACTGTGAATTACTCACAAATCATACGTGTGAGATAGCCAACACTGTATTCCAGGGGGGACTGCTGCGGCTATTTTACTGTGAATTACTCACAAATCATACGTGTGAGATAGCCAACACTGTATCCCAGGGGGGACTGCTGCGGCTATTTTACTGTGAATTACTCACAAATCATACGTGTGAGATAGCCAACACTGTATCCCAGGAGGGACTGCTGCGGCTATTTTACTGTGAATTACTCACAAATCATACGTGTGAGATAGCCAACACTGTATCCCAGGAGGGACTGCTGCGGCTATTTTACTGTGAATTACTCACAAATCATACGTGTGAGATAGCCAACACTGTATCCCAGGGGGGACTGCTGCGGCTATTTTACTGTGAATTACTCACAAATCATACGTGTGAGATAGCCAACACTGTATCCCAGGGGGGACTGCTGCGGCTATTTTACTGTGAATTACTCACAAATCATACGTGTGAGATAGCCAACACTGTATCCCAGGAGGGACTGCTGCGGCTATTTTACTGTGAATTACTCACAAATCATACGTGTGAGATAGCCAACACTGTATCCCAGGAGGGACTGCTGCGGCTATTTTACTGTGAATTACTCACAAATTATACGTGTGAGATAGCCAACACTGTATCCCAGGAGGGACTGCTGCGGCTATTTTACTGTGAATTACTCACAAATCATACGTGTGAGATAGCCAACACTGTATCCCAGGAGGGACTGCTGCGGCTATTTTACTGTGAATTACTCACAAATCATACGTGTGAGATAGCCAACACTGTATCCCAGGAGGGACTGCTGCGGCTATTTTACTGTGAATTACTCACAAATCATACGTGTGAGATAGCCAACACTGTATCCCAGGGGGGACTGCTGCGGCTATTTTACTGTGAATTACTCACAAATCATACGTGTGAGATAGCCAACACTGTATCCCAGGAGGGACTGCTGCGGCTATTTTACTGTGAATTACTCACAAATCATACGTGTGAGATAGCCAACACTGTATCCCAGGAGGGACTGCTGCGGCTATTTTACTGTGAATTACTCACAAATTATACGTGTGAGATAGCCAACACTGTATCCCAGGGGGGACTGCTGCGGCTATTTTACTGTGAATTACTCACAAATTATATTTAAAATACTTAATATTACTGTTTATTATTATTAAGGTACTATTGCAGATACCGTTTATATGTATAATTTTACTATAATATTTTCCACTAATCTGCATATCTGCATATCATAGACATATTAGTATAGCTTTTTGGCAATCATCCTACAACTGCATTTATTTTCCGGGTTTTATAGTTGCATTAGCTCTAGTTCTGACAATTATCTTCAGTAATGTAATTTCTGGTATCCAAAATGACATGTATATTATGTATGTACAGTATAGAAGACATATTCTTTTCGACTAAATTAACAAATTACTCCATTATAAAATGAATTAACATCCTCAGCTCTTATCGTAGCCTTTCTTCATTTCTTTCTATCTCTCCTTTCCTTAACTTTTAAATTCTTTCAATAAGGACCAGGGAATTTGTGGATCCGGTTTTAGTGAAATCTATTATTTATAATAACAAACACACAGATACATGGCTGAAATTAGAATTATCTATGTGAACTGTCAACGATTAAATCACCATAAGAAACAAAAAGATGTTTTCCAATGCCATTGCCAACATGATTGATTGTTTGTTGTTTTCCGCCACACTCAACAATTTTTCAGCTATGTGGTGGCGTCCAGTTTTTATTGGTAGAGGAGTGAACCCAGATACAATGTACCTGGGAAGAGACACCGACATTGCAACAGACTATGTTTGATGGACACACATTTTACAAAGGAAATGGACTAAGAAATTAGAAATGAATGGGGCTGGGAAGCTCGCTTGAATTCTTTACTTCAAAATCGAAAGAAGTTGCCATACGGTTTAATAATAATTTTTAATACCAAATACATGAACAATTTGTTTCAGATAGCACTGGTAAACCACTTGCACTTAGCATTTCAATAGAAAATACGCTTGATATGAATATACAGACCTAATGAGGATTGACCCGAATTCTAGAAATTGGGGAACACTATTACAAAACTTAAGAAAGATGAATTGATTATTGTTGGGGGTTTCAATATGGTACTTGATACTACCAAATATTATTTCAATTATTTGCATGTTAAGAACCCTAAAGCAAGGGAAGTTGTTCTAGAACAAATGCTATCTTTTAATTTAGTATATATACACTAAATAATAGTGTATTTATTTGTAGGCACTTTACAAATAAAATCATTCTAAAAGTAACTAGTTCTAATGGTAACAAGGACCAATGCAGATCCCCTACACCCCATTTTAGAAGTGGTGTCATTGTGCTTCTGAAGGTGTAAGTGATTTTGACGATGCTACTAAGAAGGGAGTCCAAAATCTATCTGCCACATCAATTTCAAAACAATTCACTGAAATGTCAAAATGTTATAGATCAATACCTAATGAAATAAGTTAAAAACTAAAAAACGCACGTACATTCACGCACATGCACAATGTATTTAGCATGTATGGTTACACCATTCATTAGGTATTCATACCGCAAACTTACAGCAACAAAAATCATTTTATTTTAGCCTTTAATTCGGAAGTCATGACTATTTCAGTACCAAAACAAAAGGAAGAGCGAAATGCACCTACGTGCACATTAGTATGGCTGCACTTATGTTGATGTCATTCGACAGGCAGTTGTACCATATATCTGTAGTATGAATTTCATAATGTTTGCATCATATTTAAGTAAGTTATGACGATTTTATATTGTACAATCAGAATTCAGCACAGCCAGTAATTTTCACCATAATAATTTGTAAAGAGTACCAATACACACCCAAAACCCCAATTTCAAAAGGACTTGAAGGAAAACAAACACGTTATAGTCATTCAAAAATAAAATTTCCATAAAGACGGTGCACGCGCATGCGCTTGTGCGTTGTATTTTTTTATTGCACCAATCTATAGATACTGTGAATATCAATTCATTCGCATTTGTCATAAAATAATTATAAAGAATTTAGTATCACCAAATTAAATTGAAGCACACGTGCATGCACGTGAAGATCGGTAATTTTGAGATGCAGATCAGTTAAGGGTCCCATGGCATGAATATCAAACAATTTCATTGAACAATAAAAAAGTTAGAGTAATTCCGAAGTTAGGTTACAAATATCTAATGTACGCGCATACGCATGAATGTACGTGCAGGCAAAATGACAATCATTCTGCACATCTACAAATGAGATACTATCATCCTAAAAATGTTTCAGGTCGATAACTTTTCTTGTTTCCGAGAACACTCCAGGACAAAAATGTACCGGAGAAAAATAAGAATAACTAGAAACGATCTCGTTGCGACCAACGAGTAGGTCATCCGTTCGATTTCTAATCAGATAAAATAGGACCTTGACGATGATAATTTGACTCATAAAGAAGGACAATAAATGAAAGGTATAAGACCCTAAAATTATCGAAATAGAACGAAAATCAGATGGGAGATGAGATTTATCACTTTTCAACAACTTCCGATTCTTTTCTATTCACTTCCGGTTTCTTGAAAGTCTTTAAAACGAATGAAAATTATACTAAGAGCGGGCAGGAATCATCCTTGAAAATTCCATTGACAAATGCTCAATTTTTGGACACCCTCCGGTTTGGTAGAACTAACTTCCGGTGGAAATAGTATGACTTAAAATGATCTGTTAGACTGTTATCAAGATTTAAAAATTTAAAAATACCGAAATTTCTTTTTTAAAATTGACGATTTTTAACCTACTTCCGGTGGACGACGGAAGTACATCACATCTATAAGTCACCATATATCATTCCTGGAAGTTTCAAAACACAATCTCCTACCATTTCTGGGAAAACGAACGAATAAAATCTTATTTTGGAAATCGGAAATTGGACATATCTCACGAACGGAAGTGAATTTTGAAAAAAATCATTCTACCATATTCTAGAGATTGATAGTGTCCATTATATATGTGAAAATCATATCAAACAACTAATCTATAAGTCAGATATATTAGGACAAAGAAACCCCCATTTTCTGAAATTTTCTCGAAAAACCTTACTGTTTTAACTTCCGGTAAGTTTCACATTTTCTGAAACTACGTAAGAGACCTATTTATAACATGCAAATTTGTTTTCAAAAGCATGAATTTGAAATTTAACGTTTTATTCGTTCACTTCCGATGACGACCAGAAATGACAGATGACGACAATAAAACTTATTACAGAGAAGAAGTTCACCAGCTGTCAACTGTGAAAATCTCAAGACTATCTATAATCGTTTGGAAGAAAAATGATTGAAAAAATGTCGTTTAAAAACCTGAATTGGACATATCTCACGAACAGAAGTGAATATTGAAGAAAAAAAAAATACTTGAAGCTACTCTAGAGATGAGTAATGACAATGGCATATTCAAATCAATATCTTTATTTATAAGCGAGTTATAAGAGAAAAAAACGGATAAAATTTTTTGGGGATAAAAGGAAAGTGAACATATCTCACCAACAGAAGTGTATTTTGATAAATGTATTGAAGTATTCTCGAGAGTTTGATGATTTCAATAATATATGTGGAAATCATCTCAAACATTCAGATATATAAGAACAAAGAAAATATGATCTTCTGAAGTTTTTCTTGAAAAGCCGAAAGTTGCTGTTTTAACTTTCGGTAAGTCGCACATTTTCTGAACCTACCATAGATAGCTATTAATTCCATGCAACTTTTGTTTCACAAACATAAATTTGAAATTTAACGTTTTATTTGTTCACTTCTGGTGTCGACCGAAAGTGACGAATGACGACAGTGAACGGTATTGCAAAGCAGAAAGTCATTATGTATCATATCTGCAAGTTTCGTGACTCTATCTTCAACCATTTAGATTGATTGATTGATTATTTATTGCTTTCCGTCACACTCAACAATTTTCAGTTATCTGGTGGCGTCCAGTTTTTGTTGGTGGAGGAGAGAACCCAGATACAATGTACCTGGGAAGAGACCACCGACGTTCCGCAAGTAAACTGGCAAACTTGCTCACATAACGCCGCGGCCGAGATTCGAACGCGCGCCGACACAGGTGAGAGGCTTTGTGATTTTGAGCCCGATGCTCTAACCACTCGACCACGGAGGCCCCCTCAACCATTTAGAAGAAAAACGGAGGACAAAATTTCTTTTTATAAAACGGAAATGGACATATCTGATCGACAGAAGTGCATTTTGAAAAAGTGTTTAAAGGCAATATAGAGATAAGAAATGTCAATGATATATGTGAAATCATGTTAAAAACTTAATTCCTTAACGAGTTATACGAAAAGAAAGAAAAAACGATTTTCCGAAGGTTCTCTCGAAAAACCGGAAGTTGCTAATTTTACTTCCGGTAAGTTATACATTTCCTGAAACTACGAAAGATTTGCTACAATGGGGAAAATTTGAAATTTGACGTATCTTTTCTTCACTTCCGGTGACGACGGACAGGGAGAACCCGATTGTGCACGCCTACAACCCTGAAAATCTGGTGATTCTATCTTTTACCGTTTCCGAAAAAAGGGTAAACAAAATCTTTTTTTCAGAAACAGGAAATCGGACATATCTCACGAACGGAAGTGATTTTCAAAAAACAAAATTACCATATCAAGTTCATTTTTCAAATGACATTTTCTCTGATAGTTTCAAAAAACTCTACTGAACCATCTCTAAGAAATCGCTCGAAAAATACGAAAAGATGTCAATTTTTTAACCACTTCCTGTGTAGACCGGAAGTGGCGGACAAACATGTAGATAATATGGATAGCATGGACTAATTTTATTTATCATCCCTGGAAGCTTGAAGTGTTTATCTTTATTCATATCTGAGAAAATGAAAAAATAGTGTTTAAATTTGTCTACACATGTCTCACGACTGGAAGTGAATTTTATAAAAACGTAAAAGGTTACTTTAGACATTTATACTATTTACATGATATATCAAATACAAGTCTATCATTTGATTATTAAGCGAGATATAAGGCATTGAATAAAGAGAATTTGAAAAATAATAAACAACCGGAAGTGGACGTTTCAACTTCCGGTGGTGTTTAGTTTTTTCGATTCTTCATAAGAGACCTTATAATGTGGTATAGGACTCAATTTGAACTAAAAAGTTTGACTTCCGGTGACGGCTGATGTGTCCAACCCAATTCTGCACGCCTACGATGTGAGATCTTTCATCCCTGGAAGTTTGGTGATTCTATCTTTTACCATTTCCGAGAAAAAGGGTGGACATCAGAATCAGCAAATCGGACTTATCTGACGACCAGAAGTGAAATTTGAAAAATCGAAAAAAAAAATACAAAAAACAAAACAAAAACAAAACAAAAAACAAAAACAAAACAAAACAAAACAAAAAAACCCCCCAAAAAACAAATAAAACAACAACAACAAAAAAACCACCCCTGGGCGTATTTGTACACTGAATCATTCCTGAAAGTTTCAAGACAATCCATCAAACCATCTCTGAGAAAACTGAGGGGGGGGGGGGGATAATAATAACTAGACACAATCTCGTTGCGAATTTATGTTTTAATTTGATAAATACTAAAACTACGATAGTTAGATTAAAATGTCAGCGTATCATTAACAAAATTTTAATATACAGACATTGCCTGAGAATTTTCTTGAATAGAAATCTTGTCATCAACATCAAGATACAAATAACTGTTAAATATAGAAAAATTGCTTATCACATGTAAACATTGAAACAGTAATTTACATTGCTGAATGTTCAACACTCCCACCAGTACTTTTTTTTTAATGGTGAATATCCTCATTCAGATTTAAAGTATGAAAAACTTGCTGTGTATTTTATTTCTACATCAAGTAACACATCAATGAAATCATAGTCGTAGGGAGAATAATGCTCTACCACTACAAAATCAACGAAAATACCCCGTGGGGACCCGGGTTGTTAGAATAAATCCCCACCCCATTAACCCTTGCTTGTAGTACGAGGTGACTAAATGGGGTGGTCCTTCGGATGAGACCGCAAAAACCGAGGCCCCGTGTCACAGCAGGTGTGGCATTATAAAGATCCCTACCTGCTCAAAGGCCGTAAGCGCCGATTATAGGGCTAAATTTTGCAGCACTTCACCGGCAATGGTGATGTCTCCGTATGAGTGAAAAATTCTCACGCGGGACATAAAACAATCAATCAATCAAATTTTAGACTTCTCCAGTAATTGAAGGTGTGAAAATGGAAGGAGTGATTCACAGATAGCCAACAACGGACGCAAGCATATAGAACCCTTAAAAGATGTCGTATAGGCCTATAAATGCAATTGGGCTCACCTGAAAGTTCATAATTTAAGATGATGGAGGGTCATAATGAAGGCCTATAACAACTTAATCTTATGGAAGAGTCCACAAAATAACTATGCAGGCAAGGAAGGCGACCTGTAGGGCTATCATTTTCCGTCCTTGGTTTGGGGTTGTAGGCGTATCACCTAGGAACTCGCGAGGGTGTGGCCACTTTTTAGACCTCTCATGAAATTGAACATGCAGTAATGAGATAAAGAAAAAGTTATATGCTGACAGAGAACAATGAAGACAACAAAGGAAACTCTTTAATGGTGTTGCATATGCCTTTAAGGGTCATTGTGCTCACCTGAAACTTCCTAACTTAACATCATGTAGGGTCATAATGAAGGCCAATAACAACTTTGATGAATACACAAAATGAGTACGCAAGCAAGAAAGGCGACCCTTGGGGCTATCATTTTTCGTCCTTAGTTGTTTGGGGTTGTAGGAGTACCACCGGGGGCCTCCCGAGGGTGGGGCCACATTTTTAGACCTCTCAAGAAAATGAATATGGTGTGATATGAGGGAACAAACGTGATATTCTGATAGAGAACAACAAGGCAAACATAATAAATCCTTAAATGGTGTCGTATATGCCTATAAGGCTCACTGTGCTTACTTGAAAGTTCTTAAATTAACATCATGTAGGGTCATAATGAAGGCCAATAACAACTTAATCTTTGAAGAGTCCACAAAATGGGTATGCAGGCAAGAAAGGCGACCCCCCAGGGCTATCATTTTGTGCCCTCAGTTTGGGACTGTAGTGGTACCACTTAAAGCCTCCAGGGGGTGGGGTCACTTTTCAGACCTCTCTAGTACTATGTGTTATAGGGGACTAAAGTGATAGACATATAGGTAATAAACAAGACAATCATAGAAAACCTTCAAAGGGTGTCACATACGCCTTTAAGGACCATTGCGCTCACCTGAAAGTTCCTAATTTAACATCATGTAGGGTCATAATGAAGGCCAATAACAACTTAATCTTTGAAGAGTCCACTAAATGAGAATGGAGACAAGGAAAGTGACCCATAGGGCTATTATTTTCCTTTCTCAGTTTGGGGCTTTAGGGATACCATCTGGCCTTCAGAGGGTGGGGCCACATGTCAAACTTTTCTTGTAATTGAATAAGGGGTGAGGTAAGAGAACTGAAGTTATACACATAGAAGGAACAACGAAGGCAAACAGACAAAATGCTTAAAAGGTGTCGAAAATGCCTTTAAGAGCTATTTAGCTTACCTGAATTTTCTAATTTAGTATCATTTAGAGTCATAATGAAGGTCAAGAACAACTCAGACTTTGATGAGTCCACAAAATGAGTACGCATGCAAGAAATTTGACCCATAGGACTATCATTATCCGACCTAAATTTGGGCTGTAGGGATACCACCTCGGGCCTTCCTTGGGTGGTGCCACTTTTTAGCCCTTTCTAGTAATTGAATATGGGTAGTTGGAAGGAAACAAAAGTGATATGCGGATAGGGAAGAACGAAATAAACCTATTTGACCTTTAAAAGGTGTCACACAGGCCGTTAAGGGTAATTAAGCTCACCCGAAAGCTCCTAATTTTCTCGGGAAGGCAGAAAATTTTCGAAAAAATGAAAACTAACAAGAGGCCTATTGGCCACATAGCTCACTTTAGGCACGTTGGTCCATGGAAAGATTTTTATGTAAAACTTCGACCCCTGTTGTGGCCCCACCCTACCCCTGGGGGCGATAATTTTTAAAATCTTGAATCTGCACTACGTCAGAAAGCTTTCAGGTAAGTTTGAACTTTTTTAGCGTTGTGGTTTTTCAGAAGAAGAATTCTAAAGATTTCTTCCTATATTTCCGCATATAAAACTTGGATCCCCTATTGTGGCTCCACCATACCCATAAGGACCATGATTAAAAAACACTTGAATCTGCACTATGTCAGGAAGCTTTGATGTAAATTGGAACTATTCTGGCCCAATGCTTCTTGAGAAGATATCTAAATGACCCCATCCTATTTTTGCATTTTTATGATTATCTCTCTTCTGAAGAGGGCATGGCCCTTCTTTTGAACAAACTTGAAATCCTTTCACCTAAGGATGATTTGTGCAAAGTTTGATTGAAATTGGCACTGTGGTTCTGGAGAAGATTTTAAAAGATTTTGTCCTATATTTTCATGCATAGAAGTTTGATCCCCTACTCCAGGGGACCATGATTTTAACGAACTTGAATCTGCATTATGTAAGAATGCTTACTTGTGAATTTGAATTTTACTGGGCCAGTGGTTCTTGAGAAGAAATTTAAATGACCTCATCCTATTTTCCATTTGTGTGATTATATCTACTTTGAAGGGGCATGGACCTTCTTTGGAATAAACTTCAATCCCTTTCACCCAGAAATGATTTGTACCAACTTTGATTGGAATTAGCCCGCTGGTTCTGGAGAAGAAGATTTTCAAAATTTGTCAGTATTTTTTCTCTATTTTGCTACTATCTCTCCCTTGGAGAAAGGCGTTGCCCTCCATTTAAAAAACCTAAATCCCCTTCGCCCAAAGATGCTTTTTGCTATGTTTGATTGAAATTGGTCCAGTGTTTCCGGAGAAGATGAAAATGTGAAAATTTTACGCCGACGCCGACGACAGACAATGGGAAGTTTTGATCAGAAAAGCCCACTTGAGTCTTCAGCTCAGGTGAGCCAATATAATAAGAATGCAGACTAGCACTAAAATTGAATTAAAAAACTGAGGGAAAAAACCCCCAGAATGTCTATATATTGAAATTATCGAGTGAAATATTATAAAACACAAAATATGTGTCACAGCTCATTCTTGATGCGCGTTCTGAACAGACTTTGTCATGCAGTTGAACTAAATTCAGTTATCATTAATCTTTATTATCACTATAATTAGGAACAATTTGGTGGACGAATTAGTTTCATTTGATCACTTCATATTCAATAGTTATACAGATCTCCTCCGATATAATGACGATATAAGTCATTATTGGTGCTCAGTACATGTAAAGCAGATGGAGAGAAAAGGGTGCATATAGACGTGTATCTTTGGATACAAGGCGTGAAATTTTATCGATATCCTTTTCCATGTCTTTCGATGCAACGTCCCCGAGATTTATTTCCCTCGCCAACTCACATAATTTAATCAAATGCGTTTTCCTATGAATGGTTAATATAGTGTTCCTTTCTTGTCGTGGTACCTCAGTGGTTAGAGCGTTCGCTTCGTAACCGGGGGGTCGTGAGTAAATCTAGTCAAACTCCGTACAGTGTCAATTCTTCGGAACTACTTTCCCCTCCGAATAATGACACCAGCTGTAGGTGAAGTACCACAAATTTAGACCTATGCTTAGCTCTCAGGGCCGTAACAGTGAGGATTCTTTAACGTGCCAACGCCTACCGTAACACGAAACCTCCGTTTTTTAAGGCCGTATCCGAAAGACTCGTGATTCTCACTTCTAAATGTCGAGCGTTTGGTGAAGGAGCAATCACTACCTATTTTTATGTTTTAAGTTTGACCCAGCCATGGCACGAGCGGGGTTCGAACTCACGACCTCCCGGTTACGAAGCAAATGCTCTAACCACTAAGCTACCGTGACCGGTCCCCCATTATATATTGCGTGTATTTTTTCCTATAATGTATAGTACATTGACAATTTGGCCCCATCTTTAATTTTGCTTCCAATGATATATAGGATATTGACACTTCTGTCCAGAGACACAAATTCTCTCTCTCTCTCTCTCTCTCTCTCTCTCTCTCTCTCTCTCTCTCTCTCTCTCTCTCTCTCTCTCTCTCTCTCTCTCTCTCTCTGGAGCGTCTTATATTAGATATATCTACCACCCGTACTCACGACTCTGTCTAGATAGTAAGGATAGCAAGTACATTTGACATCTCGGCTTAATAACATAACTAATAAAAACGTACATTAATGAATTCATATATTATTACTGTGCGACTTCTTCGTATGTTGTATCATTTCATTCTTGTTTAATCCTTTATAATTAAATTATTATATTAGGGAGGCAAAAGTCAGTTATGAATGAAACAATACTAGTAACTAGTATTATAATATAGCATATATGGTTTTATTTACATTATAAAAATAAAAGTAATAGATTAAACCGTCAGTATTTACAATCGAGCGTTCACTTAAACAAAGTCCGACCAACATCGCCGCAATCTTTTTGAGCGTTTCTTTCCCAGAAAGTTCTCCAGCGGCGAGTTGGTCCCACACACGGGGAAAGTCTTCCCTGAAACTTTAGTGCTTCCTTCCTTAAATTTGTCTTCGTCGCAAGCTATCCTCGGTGAGAGAAGGCGAACTTGCACAACATCCAGTATGGTCTCCTTTCCCAGCAGCTGCACCAGCAAATAGAGAGGAAGATGAGATTTCCTGGCAGCGTGATTCAGGCGTCGGTGCCATCCCTCAAC
Organism: Ostrea denselamellosa; assembly: GCA_024699665.1. Lineage (NCBI taxonomy): Eukaryota > Metazoa > Mollusca > Bivalvia > Ostreida > Ostreidae > Ostrea > Ostrea denselamellosa. The sequence continues at coordinate 29,223,454 of JAMZEH010000005.1, read as the reverse complement.
ATTATTGTTGGTGCGAGCGGCTTCGTTGTAGACGCTCCACTGGGACGGCTGTCAACGTGCCGTCTCACAAATCCAGGTGGAATTAACGTGCTGACACAAAATTGACCAGATCTGACGTGATGGCTGAATCCAGACTGATACCCAAAGTCGGTCAAAAGGATGGGGAATAATATCCAGTGGGAGGTGGGTAGGACAGGACCATGATCTTCTTACAGAAGTCGTATGTTTCCTTCCACTCCATGTAACTAGTCTGGAGTCCGATCTTACGAATCTTCCTCCAAACAGCCTGGCCCCAGCGGAATGAGCACCCACGGATGGAAACATTGCAGAAAATGGAGGAAGCTGCTTTCCATGTGGCCATCTCATAGTCCACGACTGTCTTTTGCAGGGCAACGGTGGGAGGGAGGTCTTTGACGGCCCAGAACACACCTTAATCAGATTTCTTCTTTCCTTACATGAAAACAAACAGGAGTGGGACCTGGAACTTTATTAAGGAATACTGGCAGGTGATTTACAAAAACTTTCTACATAGAGGATATACATATGGCATATATCGCTACCATGATTTAATGAAAATTAGCTTCGACTCGTACGTAAAATATCTTTATTTCATTGCATTGCCCTTTTTGGCATTTTTATTTTACATTTTACATCGCTTCACGATCTTGTGTTATGAGACTTTGCACGTCCTGAAAACAAATAAATCGGAGGCAAGAGCTTAGACCTCAGACACTTGGTTCTTTCATGAAACTTACTATACTCTTACATGTGTAAGCAACACCCCCACCCCCCGTCTCCTCCTGTTTTATTGCTTTCATATTTTAAACACAGCAGCAAATATTTTAATAAACAAAAACTGAATATGAATTTTTCATTATTCATTTTTTATCTAAGTCATGTAAGTTTTTTAAAAACAATTTTGATACACGACTCTCGGCGAATGAGGGAAAAAAGTGGGGTTTGAGTGATCAATTTTAAAACATGACTAGTTTCTTCAACTATATTAAGTATTTCACCATGCGTATTGATTGAAAGTACGCCGAGACTTTTCACATGTACACTTTTTGCTTTTACATTGATGGATCAGAGAGAGAGAGAGAGAGAGAGAGAGAGAGAGAGAGAGAGAGAGAGAGAGAGAGAGAGAGAGAGAGAGAGAGAGGTGTTACCTGTGTAGTGTTTTTAACATTAACCAGAAATTTCTTGACTTTTGTGAAACATTTTAATTTGCATTCTTGAAATGGCATTCCAGATTCCATTTTCTGCCTACATCAGATTGGCAGGGCTTGCTTTAATGCATGTTCATTATCATATTAAAATAGATATTAATGTGATATTCAAAATCTTTGTTGAATTTTACCCACGAAAAAAATGTTCAAAACGTCTATGTTAAGTTATGAACCTCTAGCTTCACATTCTCCTAACTTTGCACAGTTGTTATGGACACATTGAAGATGTGCAAGCGACTTTTGTAAGTACTCGGACATTTTTTCGAAAATTTTACATGTAGTTGAACTTTGTCATTTTTTTTCAGCATCTATTAAATAGACAGTACCCACTTTTTTCTCTTTTTTTATCAGCATCTATCAAATAAATGGTACCTACTATTTTTTGGTGTGAACATCTATTAAATAGACGGTACCTACTTTGTGTAAACAACTCCTCTTACAGTTTTGACTTGGCATCCTTCAGACCTTGTACAGTTGTTGAAGACACATTGAAGAAGTGCAAGTAACTTTTTGAATTTGCTCAGACTTCTTTTTAAAAATAGTTGAACCTTGTTATTTTCTCTGCATACTGTGGATAGATGGTACCTACTTTGTGTATTCAACACCTCTCACCTCTCCCAATAGACATTCCTCAAAATTCAACATAGCAGCAAATGAGTGATACTAATGTCTTCATCATAGATAGCATATTTTAAAGCAACCCGGTCGTTTCTATTCTTGAATCGAATTTCTATATGTAAAAAAATATTTGACGAATCAGAAGAAATTTAACAATCTTCCAGATAACACTTAGAATGTTATTTCCATAGAAGTTGAATAATATCAAGTCAATAAAAGGACATTTTTTGGTGGATGAATAATTGTGTTCACGCTTCTAAATTTAATTTTCAAGTATTTATAGACAAAATATGGGAACGTATAAACGCATTAATAATAAAACTTGTAGTCTCACCAGACATCTGTCTTGTTCTAAGAGCAGCTAAGGGTTGGTACGCAACGGAAGGACATGGATGTCAAATGGTTTCTCTGAAACTGATCATAATTATCCCCTTATATAGTCTACAAACCGCGTGTGTATGTTTTAAAATTTTGCCAGGTTCACTTCAATTGCACTGAGTCTAAGCCGTTAAAACACAAATGGGTAATACATATAATGATGAAAAGAAAACATAATGCCTAAAAGCCTATGGAATTGATAAATACGTGTCTTTATTTTACATTTGGGCCGAAATGTCATTGGGCCGAAGTGTCAATGTACTATAATGATGTTGAAACGGAAGTGGGTGATATAACCAAAGAAATTATTCTATATACATATATCAAGAATGGGCCGAAGTGTCTCGGACAGAAAAAAAATTGGGCCGAAGTGTGTCAAAAAGATGGGCCGAAGTGTCCAACCTTTTGGGCCGAAACCTAAGACTACCGAATAAACTGGTTCTCCCTTCGGACAAGAATCTTCTACTAAGAATCCCAGTTGGTTGGGAAATGGATAAGACGGGTGGGTGGTCATGGAAGATACATTATAATAAACGATATACCACTCAAGCAGCTCTACCTGTCGATGATCTAGAAATGCCAAGAGACTCCCCGACTATTGTAGAAAGAGCCAGTGGTTAAGTAGAACCAGAATGAGAATAAAATCGCGTTGTTGAGACAAGAGTGAGACTAAACTAGAAAGATAGTCTCAGATTTCGGACTCAGTCTCAAGTTTGGTGTGCCATAAGAAATTCTCATCTCAGATTTCGGTCTTAAAAGTTAGCTAACCAAGTTTTATGGTTCCCTGTACATCAGTTATCAGTAGTTTTTGGTAAATCGCTCTACCCTTCCCGGAGACACTGTATGTACGTTGATGTCTGTAACAGCAGTTGGAATAACTCAGCTACGCAGTTATGGACAGCACATTGACCCCAGTGTGTACTGCAGGTTCAGACATATAAAGTCAGCTTTAATTTGAATTAACCGCCGGGAACATTCTGATTGGTTAACATGGACGCCGATGATAAGCCTACAAGATATAAAGTTGGTCATAGCTCATTCAATTCTTCCTCAATATGAATGACACTTCGCATATATATGTTTTAGAGATGTGAACTATCATCCTAGAGGCGTTTTTTTTAAAATGACATATTGGTATCTTCGGTACATTTTTGGTAAACGGGAACATTACTTGATGTTTACGGTATTGCCATGGACCGGTAGCAACACACTCAAACAACATGGCGGAATGATTGATAAATAGTTCTCCAAATTCATCTGTCACCATACGCTAAAAGAGAAAAATCATATACAATAATACGACAGACTTTAAAATAAAACACGTATGTTAAAGTGTTGCTGGGTGACATATCTAGTAATGATTCTACAGATCTGCGAACGTGGAACTTCATAACGCGGATGTATATAATCATTTACATGTACCAACCCAACAAGCAGGTTATGTCAGGACTTCTTTGATTATCAAAATGGATGATCCAAGGTTTGAGTGGGTTGGGAAACAAGTCGCTTTAGCACTTGACATAAAAGAACCCGAAGCTTTCGAAGAATTGTTGGAAAGAGATGATGGTGTTTCTGAAAGAGGACTTGGAAAATTCCTTAATGACACACCCGAGGAAAACGAATCCTCTATTTTGTTTTACAAAATAATCAGGGAAGAAGAAGAGGAGGTAGAAGTAGAATGTGGTATGTACTTTTTTCATTTAGAAGATAAGGAACATCTAGGTTACAGACACGTGCAAAATGTATTCGGTCACAATATGGCGGCGTGTTTACATTAACAACGAACGCATATTTTGTCGGCTGATATGTCAAAATGTCAAAAATATCACCTGTAACATTAATACACATTTTTTAATGTAAAGTTTTGCTGAACGCGAAAAATTTCTGGTTTTCAAAGTTGGGCGAGTGCCCTTTTCTTCTGTAAATCCAATTATGTCATCTTAATGCTTGTCTACATCTGAAATAAAACTACAGGGATTTTTTGGTAACATCCATAACAGTATGTAAATACCATTATATTTGCATCTGGTTAAGTTTATTTTTTATTCTTTTTCTTTTTTTAAAAATGTTATCTTACAAAAAGTTTTTTTCTTCTAAAGAATAATCTCATCATGCTATCTTCTCATACCAAAATTTGTCAATTTTAATGTTTATTCTTCCTAACCCCCTCCAAAAAAAAAAAAAAAAAGCAGCTGTAGATTCAGACAATCAACATCAAATCTGCATGGCCTTGTCGCACCTTTGCTGCAGTTTAGCTCAGAAAGACTGATATTACCAATAATACTAATACTTATGTTTTGTTTATTTATTGATAAATATAATAATATAAAGCACTAAAAAATGACCAGTGACATGATCAATATGAAATTGTCAATTTTTGGGACTATCTGTGCCTTCTTCAAGACTATGGAATTTTTACATAGAAATAAAAACTAAATGAAAACCAACACTAAAACTAACATGACTAAACCACAAAATCTGACAACAAATGAAATTTTTACATATGATTATCAATGAGTGTAATATGGGGCAATTAAAAAGGGAGGGAAAAAGGTGTCTGACATGTCTGTTCTGAACAAGCACCAACTGTGAAATGAACTAATTAAACCTCATGCAGGATGTAGTCAAAACTGAAAGAGTAAGTTAACTAATCTGTATAATTAAGTGGTAAGTTAACTCATTTGAATGACGGGTTACAAAAAGTATTTCGTACCTGGAGGTGTAAAGCAATGTAACTAGTGTTGAACTGTGATATAAAATAAAATGACATAAATACTGGTATTGAAGTATAGTAATAATTTGAAAAGAAATAATGAGGGGACTAATTATGGATACAGCAGTATCGTAGTAACCATGTTTTCAAATGTATTATTGTATACAGCACAGGCCTCACAAGACACAAAGATATGTGTTGTTTATTTATATGAATGAAAACAACAATATAATATACAAAGTATTTATAAAACATTAACGATTGACTGAAACCAGGCAGACAGATCTTAAAACGAATCAAAATCATTAAGTACCCGCGATATCATTGGACCTCTGCATACAAGATGCTGTCTGTTAACAACATGACACAACGACAATGAGCAGGAGTCTGTTTCGTTTTGAACACTATATTGAAAGTTTATAAGATACACAATAAGTTGCTTACCTAAGGCTGGAACATAACATGGATTCTCTTTTTGGAGTATCTGCATTAACTGTTCATCTTTACAGTTTTCAATTTTTTCCGCACTTTTAGTCTAGACCATCCTGACATTAGTGTATATGTTGACTTGGTGTATATACAAACTTTGGGATGATCCAGAATACTGCGCTTTTAAAAATATTAAGTGAATCACACACCAGATACTTTTAATTAGGAACTCAATCTCGATTTACAGTGCATAGAGCCAAACTTCTGTGAAGACCTGCTCTGGTATACAGCTAAGATTTTTGCAACTTAGTATCGATGAACATTCCACAACCCAGAGTAAAATACCTGGATAAAATGCTGATATGAAAATTATATGATAAGGTGAATTGCCGCTCATTCTCATTTGATATTTCAACTTACAAACTCACTCAGCACCAGCTTAATGTTATTTATGAAACAGAAATAAAAAAAATATGATTATGGACATATTATTGAAACAGTAAATATTAAGAAAACATACTGAATAATCATGATATGTAATATCTTATTTTAAAAGGAAATTTATTAGGGAAGGGTGCATAAAATGTTAAAATATATTAAAATTTGAATTAGTGGAGCATGCCAAGTGTCCATGTATTTTGGACACTGGATTTTAAGCACATTTAACTCTCAGATTGATATTTCTAAAATACTCAAATGATACCCACAAAAAAATCATCCTCTTTACACTTAAAAATTTAGAGAGCTTTGATTGTTTCTTAATAAGTTCGATATAATTATTTAAAATATTCTTGAATTCATGAAAATAAATAAACAAAATGAAAAATAAATTTCATGAAAAATTCTTCATTGAATTAAAAATTCATTTGAGGGTGTCTTGTGAACATATCAAGGATTAGGATTTTGTAGATCTGTCTTTTATAAATTCAATTGAGATATTTGAAAGAATTTATCCAGAAGTGTTTGAATTCTTTTCCCAAAATTGTTCAAGAATAGATTAAAGAAAAAGTTGGAATAACTGTTTTGATTTTAAATATTCAAGAAAAGGTTATGAAAATTTGGTGCACTATTTCAGTTAATTATAAATTTAAGAAATAGATGTGGTGAACCTCTGGCACACTGTTTTGATTTTAGATACTAAAGAAAAAGTTCTGGTGTACTTCTGGCACACTGATTCAATTCTAAATGTTAAGAAAAAGTTGTGGTGCACTTCTGGCACACTGTGGTCCACTAGCGGCACTAGCTGTGCACTTCTGGCACACTGTGGTCCACTAGCGGCACTAGCTGTGCACTTCTGGCACTCTGTGGTCCACTAGCGGCACTAGCTGTGTACTTCTGGCACTCTGTGGTCCACTAGCGGCACTAGCTGTGTACTTCTGGCACACTGTGGTCCACTAGCGGCACTAGCTGTGTACTTCTGGCACACTGTGGTCCACTAGCGGCACTAGCTGTGTACTTCTGGCACTCTGTGGTCCACTAGCGGCACTAGCTGTGTACTTCTGGCACACTGTGGTCCACTAGCGGCACTAGCTGTGCACTTCTGGCACACTGTGGTCCACTAGCGGCACTAGCTGTGTACTTCTGGCACATTGATTTGTTTGCCGCAAACTTTGCATTTTGGTGAGGTTCTGTAGTTATTTAAACAATTGAAGAGATATATTGACAATTTGTCAATTGCAGTGTGGAATAGACACAATACAAGGATCTTCATTTTACCTACAACTTAAAAACAAAGATATTGGTGCAAATCTTTGCACTAGTTAAGACTGACATGATTTTGTGTCATGCACGTTTGTTTATAATGAATAAAAATCTGATGGGTGAATCATGTGCTGTGGTGGTGCACTTTATTCAATGATTTTTTTGTTTTTGTTTTGAAAATTATGTTGTATGTATATCCCATTTAAGAAGTGGTGTCATTATGATTCTGCAGGTGTAGTTGATTTTGTCAATGCTACTAAAGAGGTAGTAGTCCAAAAATGTGTCTGCCACACTGCCACATAAATTTCAAAACAGTTCACAAGGGAGCCTCCGTGGCCGAGTGGTTAGAGCATCGTGCTCAAAATCACAAAGCCCGTCACCTCTAGTCGGCACAGGTTCGATTTTCGCTCGTGCCGATATATGTGAGAAAGTTTACCAGTTTACTTTTGGAAGGTCGGTGGTCTCTTCCCGGGTACATTGTATCTGGGCTCTCTCCTCCACCAACAAAAACTGGATGCCACCAGATAACTGAAATATTGTTTAGTGTGGCGAAAAGCAACAATCAAAACAGTTCACAGAAATGTCAAAATGTATAGATCAATACCTGATGAAAGAAACTAAATATTACAATGCATGAGCATAAAATTTTATTTAGCATATATGGTTTACACCATTCATTAGGTATTGATATTGTAAACCTACAGCAAAATATTGTTTTATTTTACCCTTTAATTAGGAAGGTGATGCCATTTCAGTATCAGGGCATGGTAAAGAATGCAATGCACATTCATACATGTACACGTTAGTATGACTGCACTTAGACCTAAAAAAAAATAAAAATCTGTGTTTCTGGTAACCTGACTGACCCTATTTATGAGCCCCCAACCCTAATTTGTTAATGGAGTGGCAAAGAAAAAAAAAGTCTGGAATTCATTCATGGTTTTTTAACATCAATTTTTAATGTCTCAAATGTGGAGGTTAAAATATAATACAAATGAAATGGTATGGCTATCGTGAACTTAATATTAATCCAAGATTCCTCTTACCATTGCTTGCTCTTATGATATTTCACTCTGAGACATAGCCTTCAAAGATACTGTACGTTTTCCATGCTTTTCACCTGTTTAGAAAATTGCTACAGAAACGTAAAATAGTAGAAAATGTGACACTTAAAAATATGTAAATTTTGAATTGTCATGAAACAGACAATCAGGGCTCAACATTAATGCTTGTCTGGTACCAGTGGGAAAAAAATTTGGATAAGTGAATATTTCTGAGCACTTGTCCAATTGGACAAGTACTTTTTTATGTAAAGAAGTCTCCAAATAATAAAAAGAACGATTGGTGAAAAGTTCATTGGTAGTTTAAAGTCGGAAGCAATGCATGAAAAATGAACTTCCATCCCGATATCAATCGCTATGTAAACTAATTGAGTCACACTCGATCGCGATCGGTGTTCATTTATTGCGTGCAAGTTTTGATTTTGTAAGGAGGCATAGATCTTATGAAATTTGGATTCTCAAGATCATCACCAAGGAAATAAAGTCAAGTCTAGATAAAAGTTTGTTTTATGTGTTTGTTAGTTTTATCAATTGATTAAGATAAAAAAAAATCAATCAAGCAAGTGTAAAATGTACTATATTTTAAGTAATACAGTTTTCAAGTTGATAATATTAGATTGTCTTTGAAAATTTTGTAGACAAGTGAACTTGAAGTTCGGACAAATATGTTTGTTCCTTGTCTGAATGGACAAGTAGGAAAAAAAGTTAATGTAGAGTCCTGCAAATAAAATTCATGGACCTGAATATACTGCACCTCATGTGTCAACATTTAAGGATGTGTAGATCTACCCATTGCCTTGTCATATGCTAAAATTTACCACGAAAAATAAGTTTTATGAATATTTTTTTATTGAGATGTTTGTGTGAGATTTTGAAACAACTTTTCTTACACAAAAGAAATAATGAGACAGCGACCAGCACATGGCATTTACAAACCATCAGATACCACGTCAGGGTAAAGAAAAAACAAGAGGTTTTTTTTCACACATTTTATCAAGTAAAAAGAAATATGCAGATGTCAAAGTTGTAAATTGACATGGCGCCTGATTTCCATGAGTTGGTATAAATATTTTTCTTTTGCTATAGTGCCCATCCTCGTGCAACTTTTTGTATTTCTCTACTGTATCTAAAGCATTGATTTTACAGGCAGAGCACTCATTATGAATGTCTTTGGTCATAATAATTTTCATAATTAAGGAGGGTGTGGATAAATGGGACCTTCAGACATCACATGTGGTGTTTTGATTACAACAAATTAAACACTAGTTTAATATTATAGAGTCAACTTTATAATTGATTTTGATGCAGTTTCAACAAAGAAAATACTGAGTAGATTATAACATTAATGCTACAAAATCTCGTGCTTGCTAAAATTAACATGGATGATTACCTAAGTATTTCCCCAAAGATTTAGTGAAGATGACTGTAGATGAATGTTATCTCAAACATATAGCTGCAGGATTGCAAATTGTTATTCTTTGTTTCGAATTCATTATTTAAGGAAAAATATTCATTGAAAACTACCACAAACTATAAAGACAAGATTACCTCTTTGTCAAAATTTTTACTGCGTATTATACACACTCGTCCTCCCCTCCCCATCTTTAGTCCCAAAATGGAGAGGGGGATTAAACACAACTGCATATCTGCATATTATATTTGGAAAATTATGGTAAGCACACAGAAGCTGAAAGGAAAGTTTAAATTTTGAAAGATGTCATTTAGAAAACATTGGAACATTTTGCGAGGTGAAATATTTCAGGAATTCAGATATATTTTTCAAAAAAAAGAAAAAGAAAAAAATTGACCTGCCAACCCTATTTTTGATGAAGATGTTACCGGAAACACAGATTTTTTTCTTTAGGCCTTATGTTGATGTCCTTCAACAGACATTTGTATTATATACCCACAGTATGAATTTTGTAATGTTGCATCATATTTGAGTAAGTTATGGGAATTTTAAAATTGTCCAATCAGAATTCAGAGCTTGTGCATGCACATGCTGGCCATTATGGAGAGGGCTTATATAGGCAATGCCTGCTGTCCAATACAATTATGTTTGAACATAATAAAATATTGTTTAAATTAAATTAAATGCTGGCCAGTAATTTTAACCATAACAGTTTGTAAAGAGTACCAGGACACACCAGAAACCTCAGCTTCAGAAGAATTTGCTGAAAAAACCAAACCATTATGGTCATTCAAAAATTATATCTTCTAAAGACTGTACATGTGCATTGGCATGTTTTATTACACCAATCTATAAATCTGCATTTTATCTACCTGGACAGTGAATATCAACTCATTTGCATTTGTCACTAAGGAGTTACAGATGATTTAGTATTATCCAATCAAAATGAAGAACACGTGCATGCATGTGCAGATCAGCTTTTTTGATCATGCAGATTAGTTGAGGGTTGCAATATCTATCTCTGATATAAATATCAAGCAATTTCAATGAACAACAAAAAAGTTGGACTGATTATGAAGTTAGCGCATGCATGCACATGCAAAGAAAAATAAGAAACGGAGTAAAAGCAGTATGTTCCCAAACATGTTTGTTTTGGGAACATAATAATAACTAGAAACCCTTTACTAGTAGTGAGTAAGGACTTCCATGTCAGTTTTGCTTTAAAATGAAAATTTTACATTTTACCAGAGCTCCGGATATCATTTTTTACCACAAAGAGTATTTACCCCCTGATTTTCAAATCAATAGGTATTTCGCTTTTCAGAAAAAAATCAAAAGAGCGTTTTGTTAATTTAAGAGTATCTGCTGTTTTGCCACTAATATAGAATTCAATCATTTAATCTAGATATAATCAGATATTATGAGTCCGAGTGTCTGACATATTGATAGGTTTGTTTGTTTGTTTTACGTCCCGTCGAGAATTTTTCACTCATATTGAGACGTCACCAGCTGTAGGTGAAGTACCAAGAATTTAGACCTATGCTTAGCGCTCAGGGCCGTAGCAGTGAGGGTTCTTTAACGTGCCAACGCCTACTGTGACACGGGACCTCCGTTTTTAAGGTCATATCCGAAGGACCCGTGATTCTCACTTCTAAATGCCGAGCGTTTGGCGAAGGAGCAATCACTACCTATTTTTCGTCTTAGGTTTGACGCAGCCATGGCACGAGCGGGGCTCGAACTCACGACCTCCCGGTTACGAAGCGAACGCTCTAACCACTGAGCTACCGCGACCGGTCATATTAATAGGTAAATTTCAGTACCCCGGTGACAATGAAGAGATTACAATGAAAAGAACTACAAAGGATTTTCACCCGTAAATATACAAATATTCATTGTACAGTATTATATAGAAATATTCATTGTACAGTATTGAATGAATCTAAATTATTCTACAGTATGATATCACAAGTCAGCATTACTTTGGAAGTATAAAGTGTATTTACATTCACTGATAAATAATTGTATATCTGATTTTCAACTTGCATATTAGGTAAATATTGATGAGTATTTACCCTCATATATGCACCTTATCTGGAGCTCTGTATTTGGTTCACATCTGGTGATGTCTGACAACTCCATCAGGGCTCTACATTAACTTTTTTCCCTATTTGTCCATTCGGACAAGGGACGAACATATTGTCTGAACTTCAAGTTCACTTGTCCGAAAAATTTTCAAAGAAGATCTAATATCATCAACTTGAAAACTGTATTACTTAAGATGTAGTCCATTTTATACTTGCATGATTGATTTTTGATCTTATTCAATTGATAAAAACAACAAACACATAAAACTAATTTTTGTCTAGACTTCCTGTCTTGAATCAATGACCGTATTTGGTTGATGATGATTTAGAGAATCCAAATTTCATAAGATCTATGCCTCTTTGCAAAATCAAAACTAGCATGCAATAAATGAAGACCGATCCTGATCGAGTGTAACTCAATTAGTTTACATAATGATTGATATCGGGATTGAAGTTCATTTTTCATGCATTGCTTCCGACTTTGAACTACCAATGAACTTTTCACCAATCGTTCTTTTTATTATTTGGAGACTTCTTTACATAAAAAAGTACTTGTCCAATCAGACAAGTGCTCAGAAATATTCACTTGTCCAAATTTTTTACCCACTGGTACCGGAGAAGCGTTAATGTCAAGTCCTGTCTATTGGAGTTGCCCTTCTATGAAAAGTCTATTGTTAGTAAAGGTTTGGTGTCTTGATATTTTACTGTTTCTGAGATCTAGCATTAACATTTGTAATCTCTTTTAAGAAATGGAAATCCAACATATCTTACGATTGTAAGTTAATTTTGAAAAAAAAATTCTATGTTACACTAGAGATGGATAGTGTCAATAATATATGTAAAAATCATACCAAACACTTGATTTATAAGCGAGATACACTAGAGAAGGATAGTTTCAATAACATATGTAAAAATCATACCAAACACTTGATTGTAAGCAAGATATCTGCGGACATAAATACATTATGAAGTTTTTCCTGTAAAAACCAGAAATTGAGGTTTTAACTTCAGATAAGTTTAACATTTTCTGAAACTGATAAAGACCTACTTACACAAAACAAACTTTATTTCAAAAGCATAAATTTGGTTAGAGTGTTCGCTTCGTAACCGTGAGGTCGTGAGTTTGAGCCCCGCTCATGCCATGTCCGTGTCAAACCTAAGACGAAAAATAGGTAGTGATTGCTCCTTCGCCAAACGCTCGGCATATAGAAGTGAGAATCACGGGTCCTTCGGATATGACCTTAAAAACGGAGGTCCCGTGTCACGGTAGGCATTGGCACGTTAAAGAACCCTCACTGCTACGGCCCTGAGCATTACGCATAGGTCTAAATTTGTGGTACTTCATCTACAGCTGGTATCATCTCAATATGAGTGAAAAATTCTTGACGGGACGTAAAACAAACAAACAATCAATCAATCATAAATTTGAAATTTCATATTGTTGTTCACTTCTGGTGACAACTGGAAGTGACAGTTGACATGTTTAACCCCTTTGTGCATGCCTAGTACTTGAGATGTATCACTCCTGAAAATTTGGTGGCTCTGTCTTACACTGTCTTCAAGAAAAAAGGTAAACAAAATCTTTGAAATGATCAGAAGTAGACACTTTGACTTCCGGTGAGGTTAACATTTTTAGACACTTTAAAATAGACCTAATAAAGTGGTAAAGGTTTCAGTTTACAAGAATAAGTCTGAAATTTTTCAATTTCTTTTATCACTTCTGCTGACAAATGGGAGTGATGACGGACATGTTCAACCCAATTGTGCATGAGTACAAACTGAGATCTATCGTATATCAACTCAGTGTCAACACAAACTTTGTTTGGGGACCATAAAAAATGGCACCACTTGGTAAATGAGAGGATATTTGGGGAACATTTGTAATGATCTCTGTTACAATTAGCTCTAGTTTAAAATGTTTTGGGTAGACAGAAATTCTGACTAAACTGACAAGCTTCAAATGGTAGTCAGTCCAAACTCTGCACAAATTGCAATTGTTTGGAACTGGAGTGCTTTGTGTTGGGTCATAGTGAAACACAGTGCTATTATTTTCATAAATAGTTAATATATTTATGTACTATTCATAGAAGTAGAAATTTATGAAATGTGAATGAAAATTAATTCTTATAAATTATCAAAAACTATCAATATATACAGAACCAGAAATTCCAGACATAGAAGATGAGGAGGAAAGTACAGAACAGCCAGAGGGAGAGCTTAAAGACCCAGAGGAGGGTGAGCCTTTAGCAGAACAGCTACTCACAGTCTCGAGTCCTTTAGAAGAAGAAGAAACATCCAGAAAGGGTAAGCATTTTATTTGGTGTTTTCTTGAGTTTTGATTGTCAAGATTTTTTATTATTTACTGTGTTATGTAGATTTGTCTTTTCTTATCCTTTTTAAAGCATATAAGTAATTTAACTGTAGATTATCATTGTTTGATTAGCAAATGAAACACACACGCACACACATACACACAAATGAATAATGTCGTTGTTATTTCAGCATCTTGAAATTAATATCTGTATATTTATGTTAACTACCAGGTCATAGTAGAAAAGGTAATATGTGTACACACACACATACACACACACACACACACACACACACACACACACACACACACACACACACACACACACACACACACACACACACACACACACACACACACACACACACACACACACACACACACACACACACACACACACACACACACACACACACACACACACACTCTTGAACTGCTCTCTGTAAGAAGGAATCAAAATTTTGAAAATTTGCTGCTATGCAGACATTAATTAGTAAATGAGAGTTTTGGAGTTATACAGGTTACAAGTTTACTTCCATTAACTTGACATCAGTGACGTTAGGTTGGTGTAATAAAAAAAGCAAATGTATGTACATTGTCTTTTGAAGGTTCAATTTTTAGTTCACTTGAGCTGAAAGCTCAAGTGAGCTTTTCTGAAAACCTTTTCTTTCATTTGTTCATCTGTCTGTAAACTTTTCACATTTTTATTTTCTCCAGAACCAATTTGCCAATTTCAATTATTTATAATTTAAGGTAGGTCTTTAGTATATATTGTAAATATATACCTAATGGCAAGATATTTCAGTTCATATCATGACTTTTGACCTTTAACTTGGAGATTGAGCAGATCTTAAGAAAACACAACCTATTAGATATATCCTGAATGAGTTTAGGTGGGGCTTTCATATTTTGTATTTTAAGATTCTTTATTGTTAGACCTTGTGACACGATGGTGTTTGGTCTTTTAACCTTGGAGTTTGATATACTTGTAAAAACAAATGATGTATTCAATATCTCTTGAACTATTTAAGATAGCGCTTTCGTATTTTGTATATAGATTCTTTATGGCAAGACTTCATTATTCCATGAAGTTTGATCTAATGACATTGACCTTGGAGTTGGACCTACTGCTTAAAAACATGACCCATTCAATATCTCCTGTACTATTAAAGATACATCTTTCATATTTTGTACATAGATTCTTATTTTTTTTAATTTTTTTTTTTTTTTCTTCACCAAACATATATTTTACAGTATATTTTTATGATGTTGCATAGAAATACAGAAGTGTTGAATTATTTTAGAGAGGGGTAGAGAAAGAGATATAGATAACTATGAAAAGAGTTGGTTCTGTCTGTTTCAAAGGGCGTAAAATTTTTCAGTAAGAATGAAGAACTTGACCCATAATATGCCATTATTGGTCTACCAATTTTGGAAAAATTAAAGAATACTTTTATCCAAAACATGAACCAAATTATATTGTGCAATTGTTTCCTCACACTGGATGTTTAAAAAAGTCAATTAAATGCCAAACTACTACAGTTTGATTTTTCCAGGAAAATTGCATAATTTCACCAAATTCAGTCTTGAAATTCACATGGGCCATATTTCTCACAACTCAATTTTTTAAAATAAAACTAAAACACATTATTAGATTAACATTTTTGATGAAAAAAATGAACTCTTAAACAATGCGGCCATGTTAAAAAAAATAACAACAGAATTTGCAATGTCAAAAATGTATGGAAGCGTCATATTCTATGGAAAAAGCCAGAGTTTAGTGATACATCTAACGCAGTTGATACATCGAAGAGGTGGGGTTTCATGTTATATATTTATTGATATAGAAGTCAGTATTTAGCTAATTTTAGCAAATATTTCAGTTGCTTTTGGGAAATTGATCATAAATGTATTGGCTAACTTTTATGGTTTTGTTTACATAGGTTAAATGTACTAGTAAAAGTTTTAATTAAAGCAGATTTTTTTCAATTTACAAGTTAATTCTGAACACATTTAAATAGTTTCTAGTGTTTGTTACATCTCATTTTATTTTAAACAGGATATTTTCTATTAAGCAATCTATATGTAAAGAAAAACAATATGGCTTGATTGATTGTTTGTTGTTTTCCACCACACTCAACAATTTTTCAGTTTTTAAGGGTTTCCCTTGTTTCTGAACTGTGTTGCACCATTTTTCTTTATGTGAAAACTTAGAGATGACTGGGAGTGAAATTTAAAAATGTGCATATTTCATGCTAATGATTGATGTTGCAGTTATCACTTTTTTTTACTATGTTATGGCAGAGAGCAGTGTAAGTGCACACACACCACACACACACACACACACACACACACACACACACACACACACACACACACACACACACACTATAATTGCTAGCATCAAGTATGGGAAATTTGGTCATTTAGGTGTGTTGGTGTTGTGTTGGTAGAAAAATTATAAAGTACTGTCTAGAAGCTAGGAAATGAATAGATGGTGAATTGGGAATCCATAAGCCCTAAATTTCAAATATGGTAGAATATAGTTGAATCTGAAAATTATTGCTGGCAGTTGTAGTTTAAAATTGGAAAATTCTAATTTTTTTTTTAAGTTTAGAAAAAAAAAATCTGTGCATCTTAAAGCTGTGCAGGCATTTTCCAAATATTATGTATTTGAAAAATATTTTTCTTTTCCCTTCTGACATCATTTGAAGATTAGATATGCTATGAAATAATAGAAAATGTACAAAGTAAAAATTGCTCTCTCTTTTAACCTATTCACAAATCAAATTGTAGTTTAAAATACAGTACTTGAAGTGTTTTACTCCCCCATTTTTTATGTTTGCTCACCAATCACTTACAGTACCTTGACTCTTTGTGCTGTCTCCATTCACAGTTCACCAATGCCGCTTGCATTCACTGTTCACTCACTGTGTGTACACAGTTCACTTTCTGCTTATTCAGTGTTCACTCATTGTTCAGTCTTTGTTTCTTCATTGTCATTTGAAAGTGAAAGAATTGATCATTCTAACAAATGTCTCATGGGAATGATAATGTTTCTAGCAGTTTAATCAGTCTCTCCAATTAAGATTCCATTAGCCCCTTAGGAGTAAGTCATGGTGTTTTCAGAGTTCAGCTGAAGATTCAGACATAATTCTGATAAGTGCTAAATTACATCTATCCACTTCATTAAAGAGTATAATGTAAGAAGGCTGTGGAATACACACTTCTTTTCTTTGGTTACAACCCAAAATAAATAATTCATACCATGTGAAAGAAATTGTCTAAATATATGTAATAAAATGAAAATATGCTTTGGAATATTTCTGTAGTAATTTGAACAATTCAAGAGATATATAGATATATTGACAAGTCAATCGCAATGTGCAATAGACATGTTACAAGGAATAATCTTGATTTTACCTTGGACCTAAAAGCAAAGGTATTGGTGCAGTCTTTGCACCAATTAAGATTGACATGATTTTGTATCATGTGCCATAGCGGTGCACTTTATTAGCTTTGAAATTTTGAACACCAATCTCAATTCATGGTACATAAGAGTTGTAAAATTCTGTGAATATTATATAGACATGATCTGATATACAGATTAGATTTTTTCAACTTAGTATTAATTACTAAATCAGAGTAACATATTTGGACTAATTTGTAGATAGAGATGAATTTTCCAAACATTAAAATTCAATACATTTTTCTATAAAAAGTCTTATACTTTTGGTGTGCTTTTTGAATATTTTCAATTTTGAGGACAAATAAAAGCTAATTTGCTGGTTCCAGAAAATTCCTTTATTCACTAGCAAAGTTCTTATTTTGAGCATCGTGATATATCTTGCATATGTCATGAAGACTTTAAAATGTTTAGCAATTTAGATTTTTACTACATTAGTTTCAGTAAAAAAAATTTTTAAGGTAAATTCCCATACCATGTCAAATAATGCAAGGAATATTATTCATGTGCTACTTTATTGCGATATCTCCAATCTCGATGGAATATGGCAGACGATTCTTATCCACTATGGCCATTGGAAGTAATTGTTTGAAAGCAAACAACAAAATAATAATAAAAAAAAAAAATCAAATCGGTATGTTATCAACAAGCCTTCATCGCAAGCCATGATTGCAAGCCACAGCTGTAATGTATGCTCCCCTTCCTTTTCAAAAGAGGGGTGTACATTTCGAGTTGCACATTTCAGCTGTGGCTTGCGACAATGCGAACAAACTGGTTATACATGTGAAGTTTAAACTGTCCAAACTCAGATTTATGATTTAGTCCTTTTAAAAGTCATTTCTAAATATAAATAAGATTTCTGTAAATATTTTCAATTATGTTGTTATTTAATGATGTTGCCAACCTTGTTGCTGTGTGATTGCAAGAACACTAATAATGGGTACATATATAGAAATGCTAATTTCTTGTGTGATACATGCACCAATAGCCACATATTTTTGTTATGATTTGCGATTAAATTATTTATTCATAAATAGAGAGAAAAAAACAACAACAAAAACTTGAAAGTATACAATGTTCTAACACATCCCCCCCCCCTACAAACCTGTAATAAATGTTTATAAATAATATATCTTTGAATAAACATGCATATCGTTCAGCTGAAACATCCATCGACAGATGTAAGCTATATAGGTGTTGTTTATGTTCTTGTAGGTACTATGTGTTACATGCAAATTTTTTTTATCTGGCCTGCAAAGAAAAAAATTCTGGAGGGACATGACCTGATGCTCAAATAAGATTTTAATAAATTTCTGCACAAGACCTATATTTAATTAAAACGGCTCGGTATGTATGCGTTTAGTAAATTACATGTCATTAACATTCTATATGGGTCTTTCTGAGCTAAGCTACAACAAAGGTGTGACAAGGCCATTCAAATTTGATGTTGATTGTTTGCATCCACAGCTTTTTTTTTTATAGGAAGAATAAACATTAAATTTGACAAATTTTGGTATGAGAAGATAGTTTGATGACATTCTTTTGAAAAAATTCACTTTTTGTGGGATAACATGGATGCTACGGATGTTGCTTTGACAGTAATAAGAAAGGACATTTCATTCATAAACATAGCATATAAAGAAATACTTTTCATGCTTAAACAAAATCCCTTTTCATGTCTGATTGTTTATCAGCAAGCCAGGCCTTGTGTGCAACATACTTCTCAACAAGGAGTCCTTGAATCTCCTTGTCATCATCATCAAGCCAGTCCTGGTGAAGTTTTTTCAGGACATCTATAGTCTCCCTTGCAGCGATGTCAACTTCATTTACCTTTGCAGAAGGTTACTTGCTCAAGGAGGTTTGAGAGTTCACTTTGTAAGGCTTATACAATGTCTGGATGATTAGTTTGTCTGACATCCAGTTTCTTTGGCAGTTTCTTGCCCTGCAGCCTTCTTTTTCTTCGAATCTGAAAGCTCACTTTGGATCTGAGAAGTAGATGGTCTGTTTAGCATTCAGCAACTCTCATGGCTCTTGTGATATGAAAGTCATGGATGTCATGTTGCCTGCATATGGTGAAGTCTAACTGATGCCAATGCTTAGATCTCGGGTGCATCCATGTGGTCTTGTATGTATCTTTGAGTTTGAAGAAGGTGTCTGTGATCAAGAGACTATGCTGGGAGCAGAGAGACAACAGGAGTCTTCCATTAGAGTTCTTTTGTCCAATGCCGTAGTGACCAATGATTTCTGTCCAAGTGGTATGATTTGACCGAATTCTTGCATTGAAATCGCCCAGTATCACTTCATCCAGCTGTTGATAGAAAAGTTCCTTATTTTCATCTGGACTTGTCAAGGTGGGTGCATAAACACTTATCAAAGTAGTGTTTGTGTTGTCTTGCAAGTGGGAGACTCATTGTCATTATTCTGTCATTGATACCTTTTGGCTGGGATTCAAATTGTGGAACAAGGGAGGACTTTACAGCAAAACCAACTCCTGCTTTCCTCACACTTATGTGACCAGATCAAAAGATAAAGATTGTATAGCCAGATCCAACTTCGCTTAACTCTCCTATGTCTAGGAACCTTGTTCCACTGAGGGCAGCAATGTCCACATTGCATTGTTTTGAGCTCCTTTGTGACTAAAGCGGTCCTTTCTGGTCGATTGGCTTCTCTCTGTCCAAAGGGTGTGTACATTCCAAGCAGCAATTGTTAATGCAGGTACAATTAATAGGATAACCCAGGGTGATTATTTTATGGTCACATATGACAGTGAGTCGTTTAATACAGTGGGTCACTATGGATGTTTTGACTGGCAGTTTAGACTGTACAAAGTTTCTTTTTTCCGCTAGTATATATTAATTCCAGAAAGAAAAAAAAAACCTTTAGAAAAATAATTCTTTAAAAGTTCTTCTGTTGTAAATGATATATATATATATATACATTTCAGAATTTTTTTCTTCATCAATAAGTTCCAGAAAAGTTATATACATGACAGTTTTTTGACATAGTGCAGATTCAAGTTTGTTAAAATCATGGTCCCCAGGGGTAGGATAGAGCCACAATAGGGGATCAAAGTTTTACATGTGAATATATAGTGAAAATCTTTAATATGGGCCAAGGTGATTCAGATAAACAATTTGGTCCTCTTGTTTCAGCATCTTTTGAATAGGTGGTACCTTCTTTGTGTAATCAACGCCTCACACCCTCTAAACTCTATACAGTTATTATAGACACATTGAAGGTGTGCACATGACTTTTTGGACATTTTTCTAGAAATTTACATGTAGTTGAACTTTTTTCAGCATCAATTAAATAGACGGTACTTACAGTCAAGGGAAGTAATTATTGGCCACTTCCAAGATGGTGGACGTAAAATTTTTTGTACAAGTGGACATTGGAAAGCAATTTGACAAACTTTTAGTAAATATTTACCTTAGAACGAGTTTGAATGTAATTGACATGAATTTCCAATCCACTCTTCATACGTAACAATATATTTTCTTACATTCACATCTGGTGATTGTGCCAGCCATGGCACTACATTTATATTATTGTCAGTCATGAAATCCTTCACAATTTTTGCCCAGTGAACAGGGGCATTGTCAGCTATGAAAGTATAATTGTCATCAGGGAAATGCCGCACTATGTCAGGCCATATCTTTCAATGTCATCATCAATGATTTCTACACACAAAACTTACTTTGTGTTTCAGGAAGTTTTTTTCTATAAATAGCATGACAGAAATAAAACTATATCACACTTGGAAACATGATGATACTATTTATCAGGTATCGAGTAATTGCTTTTCCTTTATGTAAGCAACTCTTACAGCTTTGACTTGGTATCCTTGAGACCATGTGCAGTTGTTATAGACACATTGAAGATGTATAAGTAACTTTTTAGAATTTGTTCAGACTTTTTAAAAGAATTACAAATAGTTGAACTTTGCATATTGTGAACAGATGGTACTTACTTTGTGTATTCAGCACCACTCACAGGTTTCTTAAAAGGCATGCCTCAAAATTCAACAGGGTAGCAAATAAGTGATAATACTGTCTTCATCATAGATAACATATCTTAAAGCAACTCAACCATTCTGTTAACCAACTCAACCATTCTATTCTTGAATCAATTTTTTTTTTCATTTTTGATCCTTAGGGTCTAGGTTGAGGCCAAAATATGGGTAAAAATTTTTCATGGAAATGAGATTAATAAAAAAAAAATCTTTTAGAAATCACAACTGCCGGGCCAAGGAGATTCAGATGAGTGATGTGGCCCATCCAATTCTCGTTCTGAATTTTCAGTAGCACAATCTTTTTCAGGTAGTAATTGCATTGGACTAGAAAATTATTTTTCCCCAACAATTTAAATTGCCATATTATACTCTAGTATTAGGAAGTAGCCAAATATATTTAAAATAAATCTGCTCAAATTTCATTTTTTGGCTATTTGGCTGATATAGGGACACCATCATCAGGTAAGTTCCATATTTCTGAAAGTATGTTTTTCACCTAATCTTAACTGTCAATGTTTTATAATAATACTAATTTATATCAGTGACTAATTGTGGCAAGACTATCACAAACAATCCTCTCATTTATGACACATTGAAATTACACAAATTAAAAAAAAATATGCTAGAATACAAGATACACTGTTGTTAAGTAGGCCTACATACTGCACTTAAGGGGCATAGACACAAATGTAAAAATTTTATTTTTTCATTTTTAATGTTTACAATGCTAAACTAGGGTATTTCTAATGATCAAACAAAATTTGAATATCAGTTGTGGAGTTGCAAGTGAAGTACAGCATTCACAATTCTTTGTTATGTTAACAAGGCTTGTGCCATGCTTTTGTTTACATATATATTACTTGATAGAAAATATCATGTTTAAAACAAAATGAGATGTGACAAAGACTAGAAACTGTTTAACAG
Organism: Ostrea denselamellosa; assembly: GCA_024699665.1. Lineage (NCBI taxonomy): Eukaryota > Metazoa > Mollusca > Bivalvia > Ostreida > Ostreidae > Ostrea > Ostrea denselamellosa. Next base: position 29,201,120 of record JAMZEH010000005.1, on the reverse strand, counting down.
TGTTCAGAATGAACTTGTAAATTGAAAAATGTGCTTTAAACAAAACTTTTACTAGTATATTTAACCTATGTAAAGCAAAAACAAAAACAAACAAACAAACAAAACATGGCAAGAGCCTTGTTTACATAACAAAGAATTATGAGCTCTGTATCTCTCATGCAACCATACAACTGACTATCAAAGATTTGCTGACCATTAGAAATGCCTTACGTAAGCATTCTTAACATTAAGAATGGAAAAATAAAATTTAAAAAATTTTTCACTCGAATCGTGTCCATGCCCCTTGAAGTATAATACAGTTCTCTTTACTTTGTGTGTAAGGCAATTAGACTACACTAAAAGTACTGTAGAAATAAAAGCACAAATTTAAAGTTAACAAACAATACATGTAACCAGAGTTTGTAGATTGTCACTCACAAAACTTCAACTTCTTTTTTCTCCAAGATGCTTGTGTATGTGTATAATGGATGATTGCTGTAATAATAACCTATCATGTAAGATTGTAGTAGATATTCATAACAAAGATTTGTCTGTTGCATGTTGTGTTACATATTTGTGAGTACCATTGCAGTCTTTTTTTAATCAAGTTTCCCAAACGAAGTTTGGAAACTTATTGTTCTTTTGTTTATCTTTTTTGCACCTAAAAATGTCCACCGCCATTCTCTGTAACCCATTGATGAAAGTATTATATTTGCAAGGATATGATAGATGTTTTTGTTTTCAGATTGAATTGGGTTAGTGGATCAAATGGGGATATATCTGACATAGAAGTCAAGGGGGGTGGGGTTAATTCCAAAATTCAACAGATATAACTTGACAAATATAAGAGAATGATAGGGCTTACAAGTTAGTATGAAAGTCAAGGGACTCCAGTGGCCTTGACCTCAGACCATGAACATAAAAACTGCTATAACTTTAAAACTGGGACCAATAGTGACATGTGATCTTCAAAAATGGTAAGAGGATGATAGAACCTACAAACATTAATGGGAATTGATTCAAGTGACCTTGACCTTTGACCATGGAACATAATTTGGTATTACTTTATTGCCAGGTCTGATAGAGACTTGGGATCTTCAGAAATGGTGAAAGGATGATTGGGTCTGCAAATTAGTATTGATGTCAAGTGACTCCAATGACCTCGGCTTTTGATTTTGGACATAAAACTGGTATAACTTTAAAACTGTAAGTAATAGAGGTGTAAAATCTTTAGAAATGCTAAAGGATGCTGTGACCTACAAACTAATATATATCCAGTGACCTTGACCTTTGACATTGATAATTAAATTCGTAACAAGGTATTATTTTATCTCGGAATAATTATATGTTTGGAATTTAACTAATTGATGTGTATAAATGTAAAAGGCATCCATAGATCGTAGAAAACTGTTTTCATGTTGAGAAATGTTGTAGAAACCCCATTTCTAAACTATGAAGAAATAAACAATAAATTTCTTTCTTTTTTTTTTCAATTACTTAAATTCCGAAACATATAATTATTCCGAGATAAAATAATACCTTGTTTCGTATAGCTTTAGAACTGGGACCGATAGATACATGGAGTGTTCAGAAATGATAAAAGGATATTGTGACATACAAACTAGTATCAAGGTTAAGTGACTCCAGTGGCCTAGAAACCTTGAACATAAAAACTGATAAAACTTCAGACAGGGACCTCAGAAATCTTCAGAAATAATGAAAAATTGATGGGACTTACCAACTAATGTCTAGTTTGCTACTGTGACCTTGACCTTTGATCATATAAAAACTTGTGTAACTTTAGAGTTGGGACTGATAGAGACATAGGATCTTCAGAAATGATAGGAGGATGTTCTGACCTACAAACTAGGATCAAGGTCATTTGATGCAAGTTTTACTAAAGGAAATGAAGGGATTTATAAAATTTTTTTTTTTTTTTCAAAATCAATACATTTTTAAATAAACTTAAATTTGGCATGGATTTTGTGGTCAGAAAATGCCCACTTTTATACAGTCAGTACTTCGTTTGGGAGATTTTACAATTGGCAGATTATATTTAAATCTTATTCTTCACATATTCATCAATGAATGATTTTAACCTCTGCTTTGATATTTAAATGCATGATAGTGCAGCTGATATTAACACTAAGTTTGGCAAAGTTAGATATGAATAATGCTTTTAACAACAAGTTGAATTTTTAAAAGCAAATATTTGCAAATACATGCATTACTCACATTAAGGGTTTTGAAGTGTTATAGAAATTTGTATACTATATTATGCATGCATGTAGATGCAGCTGCTTTGTAAGATTAAAGAAAGATCATAAATATAAATATTGTATACACTCCAATTGTAGTAGCAATTTTAAAGAGTCAGTATTAGCAAAATTCCTTATTCAAGTAAAATTTAGTCCAATGAGTTGCAAATCAAATATTGATAGTTTTAGATTTAGTTAGTTTAGATATTTGATTTCATAAAAAATGGGAAAAAAAGTTAACAGATATGATAAATTTTGGCATAGTATTATATAAGTTTTGAGAATATGAAATTATGAAGGTCGACGAAAGAAGCGAGCTAAAAGTGAAACAGTGGACAAAGATGGTGCTGAAGATCCAACAAAAACTCTGCAGGATGGAGAAAGAGGGAAATCTGAGGGAGGTGAACAAGGGGAAACAGCAGAAGGAGAAGGGGCTGAAGAAGAAAAACCAGAGGACAAACAACCCAAAACGGTAAGGGGAACTAATAGATGAATTAAATCATTTAGAAAATTGTGTTTCATCAAATTTTGTTGAAATGCTTGGAATTGATCTTTAAAGTGTGTATACAATGAAATTCAATTTTTTGGTAGAATCGAAAGGTTTCTGAAAATTTTACAAAGATATAAATTGAATATATGGAGATATTCATGACAATCTCCAAATCACACCAGAACATATTTTTGGAAAAGTCGGGTTCATGCTGTGACGTCACAAGTACCGCTCCATACTGGAACAAGAAAAACAGTGTCAATCAGCTGTTGAATTTCGCCTTATTTTATGTTATTTGTTGGTGCTTTTATTGCATTTATGCTATAGTTTTTTCGATTTAGTCATTGTGAACAGTTTTAAGTCGCGGTAATCGTGTTCGGATTTGTATATCTGTGACATGGCCGAGGAGTCGCATGCAAAGCTGGTAAGTTTCATCATTACAATGATTTATTTATTTTGTAGTACAAAAATGTTTTTATTAATTCAGTATAAAGTAGCACTATTCTCATGTTAAGAATTTGAAAATCTGTAAGCCATTAAGAATGTATGTCATTTATTTTCAGTTTGGTGTTAACTGTTCTTCATTTAATTTTCAGTGAGAACTCTACAAAACCCCAGGCAGCCACAGAACAGAGTGATTTCCAGTATAAGCTAAGATGGCATTTCCAAAGCTAAAAAGGGGAGGTTATACTATTAAAAACCTAAAGGCTCAAAGTACTTTTGGTAAGCAAACAAAGTGTGTTTTTCCCATTTTTTTTTTTTAAAGGGCATGTTTGTGTGTGTGTATGTGTGTGTATACATAGTAAAGTATACATACAATACGTATGTATCAAGGACGAGGTCTATTACATTAAAAATGTAATTAAATACTTTCAATTACATTGTGAATATTGTCAATTACAATTACATTGTGAATATTGTCAATTACTTGCAATGATGGATAATATATTTGCTGTGATAAACTGAAGAAATTTATTTCAACATTAAGGATTATCTCACTCATGCATAGCTCTGATCCTTAGCCGGAATTAGCTCCAATATTGGGTATTTTAGGTTCTTTCAGCTCTACAAAGTTTGTTCTTATTTCGTATTTCCAACATTTTTGACTCGAGCGTCGCTGAAGAGACATTATTTGTTGAAATGCGCATCTGGTGCATCAAAGTTGGTACCTCTTATGTTTTTATATTGCAATTAAAATTACATTGATTTTAAACGATGTAATTAATTACTTTCAATTATTTGAGGAATGTCATTAAATACATTTCAATTACTGAAGTTTATTTCAAAATGCATTGGAAGACTTGACTGCACACCTGCTTTAATTTGTATTTATTACTTAAGCTTTTTGATAAATTCTGCTAATGTGAAATTTTCAGATGCATTTTCTGAGACGTACGTCTAATTCTGAATGTAATATCTGAATGAAGTGAACTTTTACTCAGAACTTTTTTTTTTCTACCTGTGCTTGTTCTCATGCAAGAGTGGTTCACACCTGATTGAAACTTTCACCTATAGCCCTGGTCACTGTGGTAATGTTGCATCATGGACAACATGAGACATCTAATTATGGCATGAACACCACATGACAAAAAGTGAAACAGTTTAAGCCATTATTATCAAACAATGTCATTCCATCATTTAAAACTATTAAGTTAAAATAAAGAATGTAATCAAAATGTAATTGAAAATACTTTATTGTTTTGAAAATGTATTTAAATACAGCAAATTACAATTGACAGTTTTCATTTACCTCATCTCTGTTACATATATCATTTAAAGATTCAAAAGACAAGAACAAACAATCATATATTTATCATGATATTATATTGACCAAATGCATATTAGAAATACATGACATTTACATCTGAACACAATCTATACTGTTTTTTCTTTTTCAAGCCATGAAGACATCCTGACAAAGACAGTTGCCACTTGAGTGAAAGAACCACAATGCCTCATGGTGATGCTGTAAGGAGAGTCTCCTGCCACAACTTTGTTCCGCCAGAAGGATGAAGCCATTAGTCAACTCATAGGCAGAATTTATGGGGAATAAATCTGTGATACTGGCCACTTTCATCAGTATAGGATATCCTAATCCTAATTAAAATAATAGTGCAGGCAGGCAAGGGAACATGCACACTTTCCCTTAAAAATCCACGACACCAACGGGCCAATTCTGATTTTCAATGAAACACATTCGTCTACAAAAAGAAAGAAATTGTGATATTCTGCTGCATGTATTGTTAAAAGTAAAATTATTTATTTTTTGTATGACGTAATTGTTTGTCGTTTTTTCTTACTATTGAGGAAGATATTGCATAAGCTGTAATGAACTATTGACAGTTGTAGTTAAAGAACTTGCAGAATTAGCTTTCTAAAAGAGCTATGAATTCTGGGTTAGTTGCCTGTTTTAATTGAGGTTATAATTTATAAATAGTTATTTAGTTATGAATACTTAATTTCTTAGGCTAGATATCATGTTGATTATGTAACATATGGGTTCTAAGCATACTGAATTTTTCCCCAGGTGGGTTCAACTTGTGGGAGAGAAATAGACCAAAGAGATGACTCCCCTCCCAATGAATATATATTAATAATAGTATTTTCTTTAAAGTCTCATAGTAACCTTAAAGAGGCACTACAGCTTATTTTCCACATTTTAATCGAATGTTTTTTAAAGCATGTATTGATAAAATAATAAAAATCATAATAATACTGACAATTTTGAATATTAAGAATGCATTAATTTGCTCTCAACTGTGCTTTAAAGATCATCCAGAATTCAATGGTTTCGGACATTTTACATCACATGATTCAGTATGACAACACACGTGTTGTGTAAAAACTTATCTAAATACCCCTTAAAGGGGCCCATACTTGCCTCTCGAGTATGTGATTATTTCTTGCTTCTTATAATTAAGTAATTATAAACCATTATTATAACAGAAAACGTTTCATATCCCTATAACAAAATAATGTTTATTTTTTTTAAAGCATGCAACATGTTTTGGTAAAGTAGCACTTACTTTTAAAGCCCTGCGTGTGTGTCTCGTAGCTAGAGGGTCATTGTGGTATCCCCACATAACATATAGTTTGCATATGAGTTATATCTCATTCTATTTTAACCATTTCAAAATTCTGGGTTTAGCCACTGTACGCTTCTTCTCACTGGATTGTTTACTGTCCGTGCACGTTCATCCGAAGACGGAAAGAGGAAGTCTCAATGTTGTTAAAAAAGGGCCTTCAAAAACCATTAATTTTTGCATTTAAATGAGAATTTTCAACTTTAGAAATGTGTTATTTTTGCAAAGTTTATACATTCAACTATGCAACAAAATTAGAGAAAGTTTTGGGAATATTGTCATTTTACGATTTTTTTAGCAAAATGAGCTGTAATGTCTCTTTAACCTTGACCCAAATGAAATCCAAATGGATAACCTGGTGTGTCAAACGTTTGCATATAATGCATAATTTTGACTTGTGAAAATAACTGAACATGTATACTGATACTGTACAAGATCCTCCCTATCCTGAATGAATTTTTGTCCAGAATTTCTTTTGGGTCTATCAATATATGGTGAACTAAGAATTCAATTCCTCATCACCCACCCCCATAGTCAATGATGTAAATATCGATCTATTGAATTACAACCTATGGTTAATCAAATAAGAATGAAATTGTTTCATCATTAATTTGTTGAATTACAATTTTCAGTTAATCAAATATGAATTAAATTGTTTCATCAGCCACCAGTATTTATGAAAGTTGTAACTTGAAAGAAGGATATCAAATCAGTTTAGTATATGCTTTGTATGTGGGTTCTTATTTCATTACTTGATGCACAAATATAATAATTCATCATGATGGTATATACTTTGTAATTTATTCCAGTCTCTCTCCTTTCTCTAGACCCATGCATGTGTCTCATGATCTAACCTTATCAAAAAAAATAATCATGCAACATACCAACAAGCATTGAAGATTTTTTATTTGATCAGCAAAAACAAAACAAAACCCCCCACCCCCCCAAAAAAGAGGAGAAAAACCAAAGCATGTATTGATAGATAATAATGAACTAACCAGTCATTGTTTCCAACTCACTCTTTGTAAGTTCATTTGCTGTAGGGCTGTTTTGAAGAAAAGATTTTTGTTTAAATCATCCTCTATCTCAAAAATGTATGGTTATGTCCCAAATTTAATGTTTTTCATGTAATTTATTGTTAATAATTTTTTCTGAATCCAACAAAACAACACTTGGATCACTGAATAAACTACTGTTTGAAAAGCTGTTATTCTCTTTATCTTCTACACTAGCTGCCATGAGTGTTCCTGTTGCGATGTCACTGCTGAAATAGCCTCATTTTTTGTCATTTCAGTTTTTGCTTAATTGCATTTTGAAGGCAGATAAAAACAGCTATATGATTGGATCGATAATTCTCTTATTTTTGCACCAATTTTGATGCGTTTTTTTTTTTTTTTTTTGTTCAACTCAGTAAAGAAAATTCTTTCTTAAACACTATTAAATACGATTACATTGCATAGACCCTTGAATTTTACAGAAGACCTTACAAGACCCTGGTTCCGACTCGAGGACGGGGTCAAACTTAGTATATAGTATTTATGTGTAAAACATTTTAAAAGGTCTTATGTAATACTATTGATACTAAATTGAAACTAAATGGATATTTAGAGTAAGAAGGTAGCCCTTTACCTAAATTGTAAATTTCATGACCCCAGAGATAGGTATTTGGTATCAAGGTGGGGTCAAAATAGTCAGTAAATAATTAATTAAACATTTTTAACTTCTGGATAACTACTATTTCAATTCTTTTCAAATTTGGTATGAAGCATCTTTAAGATAAGGGGTATAAATTGTAAATTTCAGAACTCCTGCACCCCTGAGGCTTTAAAGACACATCACATGTTTCCTGAGAATACAAAATCATATTCATTTTGTCTTTCTTATGCTTACAGTAAATAATTCTAAAGGCTAGTTTAATGAAGTATTGTGATAATTAGCTACAATACAGATTTAAATTTAAAGTCCTGGAACCAGTTGTATGAATGAGTCATTAAATTTAATGTGACTTTAACCCTAATGTGTTATTATATACTTAATGTGACATTAGTTAATGGGTTCATTAGATATTGTTGTATGAAACCTTTATTAAACTAGCATTTATTTAATGTGACATTGAACTCACATTAAACAATTATTAACGTTTAGTATCAATCCGATAATGCAATGTAATGTTTATTTTCTGATTATTACGTTTTCTGATTATTTTGTGTATATGCATTCATGGAACAAGTTTACTACAACACAGGCTTCGATGAAAAGCCAAATGAGCAAATAAAAATGAAAAAATGGAAATCAAAGTTAAAATTTTGACAGTAGACAGATTTGTTGGTATAAACAACCTTACTGAAATAATTTTGGTAATATCTCATCTTTATAAAACAGCTACACACTTCAGATAAGCATGCTAGCCAAGTCAATTTCAATTGATTATTGTCCTCATAGAATTAATTCTTTATGAAGTTTATGTTATACTATGAAATAATTTGGGTTGATATTTCTTCCGGTCATGAAACATTTGTCTTTGACATAAAAAGAAATGTAAATAGAATATATACTATTCAAAAAAAGTAGGGGATATTGGATTTACAAGAACAATGAAATGCAGATCATGAGGTCAGGAAGGAAACAAATGACAGAAAAACATTAAGGAAACGTTTGTCAATTTTTTGAAAACCCTGTGTACAGTCAGAAAAGGACAGATTCTCCGGAATAAGGGTCGACACCAACACAGGGTCACACAGCAAGAATCAGTAGTGGGTAAAACCCCCTCGGTTGGCCAGACAAACTCGGATTCAACGTGGCATACTCCTAACGAGATGTCCCAGGTCATTTTGGGGAAGGTTATTTCATTCCTGTTGCAATGCTGCAGCAAGTTCTTGGACATTGGCAGGAGGTTGTTGATGTCCCAGACATTCTTGATGGGGGAAAGGTCCGGACTGAGTGTGGGTCATGGTAATGTGATATTCTGCTGTTGGAGATAATCCTGGCCCTATGACATTTGGCATTGTCATCTTGAAAAATGAAACAGCGGCCATAATGACATGCAAACGGCACAACATGGGGTGCCAGGATGTTGTCCCAGTGGAACTGCCCTGTGACACATCCAGCAACAACATGCAAGTCTGCTCTGCCGGCAACAGTGATGCCTCCCCACACCAATACAGATCCACCCTCATACTGAATATGTCTAATGACGTTACCGCAATGAAAACATTCGTTATGTTAGCGCCAAACCCTCCTGCGTCTGTCCAGGAAGTCCACAGTGAATCTTCACTCATCTGAGAATATTACATGGTTCCAACGGCGATTATCCTAGCGTTGATGATGACGACACCATTGGAGTCGGGGCCTAATGTGACAATCCCTCAAACAGGGAATGACATAAGGACGTCGGCTGTGTAAGTGAAATCTGTGCAGTCGATTCCTGATGGTCTGGCCACTCACTACCAAGCCAGTATCTCTTTGAAGTTGAGACCTTATCTGATTTGCTGTTACAAGATGATTTCTCAAGGCAATAGTGCAGATGAATCTGTCCTGAGGCTGAGTTGTTGCCCTTGGTCGACCAGATCATGGGCTATCCTGAACAGATCCTGTAGCACGATGTCTGGACCATAATCTGCTGATAACAGACTGGGAAACATTCATTGCCCTTGCCACAGTGACCTGTCTTGTGCCAACCTGTAGCATGCTAAGGGCATCCTGTGTTAGACAACGCATGGTCTCTGTTTAATTAACGACTTCAACAACTGATGATCTGATGCTTTCTCTTCAAAATCTTCCTTAAGAGTGGCTCTAACCTTCTATTTCAGAGGGATGCAAATTTGTGGCACAACATCCTTGATCATCAGAAGCATCCTGTGCAGATCGTGAGAGTGTGCATGATGTGTTTGGGTGAATTTCTTTGGAATTGCTTCCTTGTTAAGGAGCTATACAACATGGTTTTGTATCCCTTTGTATATGTGAACATTTTGATCACAAAATACAGTATTCCCTACATTTTTTGAATAGTATATAAAGTATATATTCTTTCAAACTTAGGTGGCCATATACTCAGATAAAAATTTGGTTTTTTTGTTTGTTTTTTTTTTTCCTCTGTAAATTTTGCTTCTCATGTCACAGTTACTTTACATCAATTTGTAATTACCAGTTTGGTCACAGATTGCTTTATCATTGATACAGTAGATAGCCTTTTCTGTTAACAAATGCTAATTCTCCATGTTCTCAAAAAATCCTTGGATCCTAATCATGACAAGGTTTTCGTCTATAAATACAGCCTATCAGTCCTGGAAAATCAGCTACTTTGAAAAAAATCTTTTCTCATGTTGACAAGCTCCTTCTTAAATGTCTATTTGATATATTGAAATGCAAGAGACACCAAAGCCTTTGTACTACTCGGGGAACGGTTGATTTGTCCACCCTCAATCGTATCACAAAGAAATTGAAGAAAACTCCTGCTAGTAGGCATGTAACTTTTCAGTTGTGTTGTGATCCTTGTGGGGTCAAAATTTTTCCTCTTTTTGTCTGAATTTTTTGCATTCTACAAAGTTATATTTTTATTTATTTAATTAAGGGAATTTGTTTAATATTTCTTCTTTTAAAACTTCAATTTTTTTTTCATTGAATTTTAAAAAATCATTCATTTCCTTTAAAATCCATATATTTCTCCTGTCCAAAATAAAACATACTTTTGGGTTTTTAAATTTGGACACTCATATCTACCATCATATTTAGTTTATTTCTTATCAAGGGAAAATAGTGTTTAAGGGGATTAATATCAAGAAATACAACTCTGGGACAAGCCACTCTCATCAAATTAAAATTTTGATGGTCATCAACATTCAAATTTGAATCATCCCAAGTGAAAACTAATACTCCTTTGATTACCCATTCTAGTACCCCATGGTCATGACAGTTATTGTGAATATATCATTTGACCTTTTAAATGTACAATAAATAAACAGATACACACAAAGTTGAGTCTGAAAATCACGTCACAATAGCAAGTAAAAGTTAAGTTTAAAAAAGTTAGGTTTTCTTTCAGGATGAATATTCACAAATGAATTATAAATGCATTTATTTGTTCATATGTTTCTTCAAATGTATTCATACAAAAATCATAACTGCAGATCATGTTTGACTTTGATCGCTACATGGTACCATTCTTTGATATCAAAAGATTTTAAGCCATCTTTCCAATAGTTAGCTTTATGATGTCATCGCAAATGTATTGCTAAATCAGTTGTACCACCAGAGCTTGAATGATTGATTGATTGTTTGTTGTTTTCCACCACACTCAACAATTTTTCAGTTATCTGGTGGCATCCAATTTTTTTTTATTTTGGTGTAAGAGAGAACCCAGATACAATGTATACGGGAAGAGACCACCAACCTTCCGAAAGTAAACTGGCAAACTTTCTCACATATATTGGCATGAGTGAGAATCTAACCCATGCCAGCTAGAGGTGAGGGGCCTTGTGATTTTGAGTGCAATGCTCTAATCATTCGGCCATGGAGGCCCTGAGCTTGAGACCTCTGTTCCACAAACATTGCACTTTGGTTTTCACAAGATAATTTTTGAAAACTGAGACCACACTTTCGATATGTTTACATTAGTATTTAGTCACAGAGGAAATGACATTTTGATAGTTCATTTATAGATTTTCAATTCATTTGTTATCTTGTGCATTAAATCTTGCTTTTGGGTACATTAATAACAATTATGCACAATATAATAAATGACAAAGGGCATGCTGTACTAATTATCATATCGCTCCAAAATACTGATTTATATTAGTAATCGATATATTGATCCAACCCTAGTATGAATTTCATTTTATATGTATTTTTTTAATTAAAGGAGTGATCAAAACTTGCTGACTGTCTGAAATTACCAGAATATCCCCTACTGTTGCAATATTTGTTGTACTGGTTTATTGTCATGCTTGTATTTCAGAAAATCATTATTCAGAAAGTAATGAAAACTTACTTGTACATGTGCTATCAACACCTTCCTGAGGAGGTAGCTGACACAAAGTGTGTGTATTTCTTGAGAAACACTCCAGGGATGGTGCCTCTCCCCAACAGCTCTGAGGAGGCCAATTCAGAACTCCCAGGATACTTTGAGATTGGTATCCTTAATGGACATTCCCTCATTATGCTTGAGCAAATTATCTCTCAGGTATGTGACTTGGTGTCTTATATTGATTAAAATTTCATATGAATGTATGAAATTTTAAAAATAGTGTGTCATTGATACAAGTTTGAGAATTTAGCATACTGAATATTGCAATGGCCTGAACTTTGATTATAATTCTTTAATGTCATATATATTTTGATTATGTTTAAAATTTCTCTATTTTAATTCTTATGTATTAAAAGGGCATGGACACAATTTCTGATTGTTTGAAATCAACATATTACACATTACCAAATTCAAGAGACATAAGCAAAAAAATTCATTTAATCCATTTTGACAACACGATGTTAAATCAGGACGGGTCAAAATTGTCTTGCTAAAGGAGTTTTAGCCATTTTCGTCTAACTGATGAAGCTTTCTTTTTCAAGGGAGAAGCAAAAATTCTGAACATTTTGCATGTAGCTGTACCTCCCTCTCTTCCCATCAAGTGATGAACACCCCAGAACTGCATGAAAGTACCACTTTTTTTGTCGGTATTCATAATGGATGAAATATTACAAATTTAAATTATACCGGAAGTTGTCCTTCGGAACATTTTTGCTCTGTCACATGATCGGCATGACTAAATGCAGAATAAAAACGATGTTCCGGACGAACTTGAGACTTGGCTATTGTGAAATTCATGACTTTTGGGTAAGGGATTCATGCCGTATGGCATGACGAATATGGCCATATGGTGAGATGTCTTAAAACTTATAAAATCATCTCTCCTTCAGCATATGTCCATGAGGCTCTCTACTGAAGTTGTGAAATAAAGGGCACCTGGGTTAAAATTTCCTGCTCTAGGGTGAGACCAATATGGCCATATACAGTTAAAATGCATCAAATCTTAAGAAAAAAATCCTTACTTCCACATTAATATGTGGAAGATAAACTGAATGCATGGTTATGATGTCCATGAAGCATTAAAGAACACAAAACATGTTTCCAAAGTATACAAAATTATATGCATTTTGTTGTCTTTATGGATATAGTAATGGATTCTAATTGTTAGTTCACTGAAGTATTGTGATAATTAGTCACAATATCGATTTAAATCTAAGCTCTGATTTCAGAAAGTCTCGTGTTATATGATACAGTGATATAATATGTGGCCTCTCTCGATCAGCTAAGTGTTAGATATTTTTAAAACTAAGTTTTTATTCACCATGGACAACATTTCAATGATGACAAATTTTCCAAGTCTTGACTTTCAAACCTTGTATGTTTAAGTCAGCAATGCATACAAGTAGCGATAATACCCAAATGTAGCAAGGTTAGTGAGTATGAAGTCGGCAATGTTTACATGGGTCGCTGCCTTAACATTATTTGGTAGGGTTATTCCTTTGAAAATTCTATAATTGACTTTTTTTTATGATAAACTGTACAATATTATTTATTTATGGATTAGAATAGGTATATGATACGTATGCAGAGGTGTCAGCAAGTATTTGACATTAGGGAGGCGAACTGGGTCGAAAGGAGGCGAGGAGAGTGTCCAATAAATGTGTTTTGACTTAAATTTAGATTTCCACCAGAATCTTGATACTTCATCAATTTTATCAATGTCTTAAAAGATGCCTCCTGATAAGAAAAAGTTGTTATACTTACCAATATCTTTTTTAAAAAATTAATATGCACATTTAAACTTTTTGTGAAAATTAAACAAATGAAACTCTTTCATTAAATCATATACATTTTTTATCCTGTTTTTTGTTTACACACGCCAAGTACAAGTATAAAGACTACTATTTTGCGTGTGTAGCTTTCACATTTTGCTGGCTCCATTGACTATGGATTGCGGTTATACTCGCTGCTCCAGTGAGCAGATATTACCATATTTTTTGTTTGTGTGTGCAAAATTATAAAATTATTGCTGCCCCTGTTGCCTCTTTGCCGATGCCTTTGATATATTACATCACACCTGTAAATGCACGATTGTTAACTCAGAGGTGATTGGCAATGCGGATTGTTTATTTTCTGTATTCCTTGAAAAATAAATTGCAATATCTTATTTTACAGCTTTTTCTCACAAATTTCACAATTATGGGGCAATTGATAATATGTTTTTCCCTTTGCATTTTCCGCAGAACAAATTTATTTTCAGTTTTCTTTTAATTTTTCATTGATATTTTCACCTAAGTGTAGCATACGACTATTATGAAAGTAAATTGTATACTTATTTGAATGAAAAGAATTTTTCAAATGCACAAGTCTATTCTCATTCTCATAATGTAGTAATTGGTCCACTTATAGAGTGTATATCATATCTCACAATTTTCAAATAATGATTTGTAGATCCATCAAGAATTTATGCAATCGGCAACGACGTAACAAGCAATCGTAAAACCCACCATAATGAAAGACATGTGATTGTACAATGATTAAAACAAATTATTGTCAATATAACAGAATATTTGTTATTGTATGTGTTATGGTGTTTTGTGTCACACTTGGTCATGTATGGTTGCCTTTAAACAAGTTTCTGTTTGATAACTTGAGTTGTGGTTGATCATTGTTACAAGTTTTGTTCAGGGTTGACATGCTGTTGTGACGTACAGTACATGTATCATGTCAAAGCTTTTTTTTTTCATTCATTAACATATCGCCTTTAGTTCACTACAGACCCCTTTACCTTTTGTTTTGTTCAGACTATGATGCGCAGACGGACAGATAGATAGATGGGGATGTCCCCAGTACCCATACGAATCCAAATTATTATAAGGTTGACGGCATTAAATTGTAGGTCTCAGAAATTGTCCTTACTATATTAAAATCCTGCAAAATTTGAAACTAGATAAAGCATCGACACATAAATAACTTCAAAACTTCCTGCTATCAAACTGCAGTTCTGCATCAATGCATCTGCATTGCCGATTGCATCTGAGTTTACAATTGTGCATTTACAGGGGTGTACATCATTGACAACTAATCCACTATCACAATATGAATAAATAACAAATCAGATTTAAAGTAGAAATCACAATACTTTATTTTTTTTAAAAATTGTGATCTACATGATGTTAGGAATTGGAAATATGCCATTATATGTATTGTATTTGATTTAAAAAAAAAGAAAAGAATTAAAACATTATAATTCAATTAAAGTTTGGAATTGCAATATTTTAGTATGTATAATTGCAAGTTCAGTTATTTTCAATCTTTATTTTTTTTAAAATCTACAAGTTGGTAGAAACTGGTACCATAAATATATGTTGTTATAAGGTCAGTTTTTTTTGTTTGTTTTTTTTTTCGCAAGGTTTGATCATGTATTTTTGAAATGATGATGACCTGAGAATGTAATGCATACACTGTATGCCTAGCTTCAATATGTAATAACCACTGTCCAATTACTGTTTGGAAAAATACATAGACAAAGACAACTGTTTCTTGCTTTAGAAATCTTTTGTTCTTCTGATATTCAGTTGAAGATGAATACATATTTAGAAGAGAGAATACAGCTGTCTACCAAAATTACAGATATAATTCAATTAACGGGGTGGTAAATGGATAAGGGGTGATTTAGATGCTCAACTTAATCTTTCCTTCTATTATAATTGAATGGAATTGCATGCATATTTAGAAAGATCATAAATCTTTGCACAAAAGACTCCAGAATGAGGTTTAAATGCCTGAGGGAATGAGACTCCCTGAAGGTCTGTGTATGGGCTTTGGTATTCAGGTTACCATTAAGGCCTGTGGGCCTCTTGTTGTAAGCGTAAGCTAGTGACGTTGTATTATGAAGATAAAAAGGTCAATTTCTGGGAAGCGTCTTTTTAGTCCCATACCAGTTTGTAAAACCGAAGGGAACTAAAGCTTTCTTCTTTATCCATCCGTCTTTTGTCCCATTGGTTTTCCCGACTTTTTTTCTGTTCTGCTTTTGAGGATTTTAGAAAAGTTTAGATGCCTGAAATACACCTTTGCATCAGTTTTTGAAATATGAATTTGTTTGCAAGTTTTATACATTTCAAATACTTTTATATTATGAAATTGTCCAAGTAGTTTTTTTCAAGATTGTGTCCTTGCCTGTCTAAAAGAGTGCAGTTCCATTGCACAAACACTGATAATAAAATTGAGTCTTAATACATGTACAGCTGCATAATGTAAGATTATTGAATTTTAAGGTGTATATGCCATTACTGTCTTACAATCAACATCGGAATGGAGAACGAAAACCAGAACCCAGAGCATTGAGTCGAACTGACACCAAAGCAACAGAGACCTCTCTGGAGAATGAAGTTGAAAAAGAGGAGCCGAAGTTGAATGTGGCTGAATCTCGAGCAAAAGCCATGCTGAGGGATGAGTTTCTTATAAACATGCAGAAATTTGCCTCTGGAATAAATAGGACTATTCAGCAGATTGAGGGAGAAGTACGATTGGAGATCCCAGAGATTGAACTAGGTGAACTTAAAATGGAGGAAATTTTGGCAGACAATGATTTGATGACCATTATTAGAGAATCATGTTCTGAGTGGGCAAAGCAAGTGAGAGGTGCATTAGATGCAGAAATTAAAAAAATACCTCAAGGAAAAGGGCCTTTGGCAGAAATTGACTTTTGGAGGGAAAGGAATGCATCCTTGAGTGCTTTGACTGAACAGTTAAAAATACCCATTGTTACTCAAATGATTGAGATCTATAATCAAGTAGAAATAGACTTCAGTGATTTGAAACCAGAATTAAACAAGTACTATGTTGAGGCAAAGGACAATGTAAGATTTTTGTCAACTCTTGAAAGGCACTTCAAAAATATTACCCATGGAGCAACATTCCAAGTGGTAATAGAGACTCTACCTTCAATGATGAATGCTCTACGCATGGTCTGGATTATTTCAAGACATTACAACAAGGATGAAAGAATGGTACCTCTAATGAGCAGAATTGCATGGGAATTGGCAGAGAGAGTCAGTAAAGTAATCAACATAAGAACAATATATGGGTAAGGATTCTTAGACTCAGTAGTTAATGCATGTATTTAATTAATGTCAGTTTAATGAAAGCAATACCACGCTGATTTAGATTAAATTTGCTGTTCAAAATATATCATCATTTTTGTTTCCAGGGGAGAGGGTCCAGTGACAAATACTGAAGAGGTGAAAGTCAGAACTTCAGAGGCCAAAAGGATGTTAGAGGTTTGGAAGGAACAATACTTTGAGGTCCGTGCCAAAATTGAAGCTTCTGGACGAGACCAGAGGTGGGAGTTTGACAGGAAGAAACTGTTTGAAAGGACAGACCACATGGCAGTCATTTGTCAAAACTTGTATGATGTTGCTCAGGTATGAGAAGAGTAAGAGCTATAAATTAGTGGTTTTGGAGCAAGTAGAATTACCTTATTTTGCTGAATATAATACACATTTGTATTTAATATGCAACTCTTTTTTTTTGGGGGGGGGGGTTTAAATTGCTGTAAATTTGGGAAAATGCAGTTCATGTGTATCATCTCATATCATTGCCCTGACCGATGCCGATGGTCATAGGGGAGACATGAAGGATAACCTGTAGGCCAAGGAGGCACCAACCAGGTCTATTTTCTGCCAATCTGATCAAGGTGGGGCTGTTCATTTGGGTCCACTCTTTTGTGTTGTCCATCCTGCTCTATGCCTGTCATCTGTGTCTGTAGCCACCTTCCAAGGTCCTTTGTAAAACTTGTCTTGGGTAGGCTGTTGTGGTGAGTGACGTGCCCAAACCATATCAGCTTCTTCCTATTCACAAGCACTAGGAGAGTTTCTTTTGGACCTGCCTCTGACTATATTTGGGCATGAACAAAGTTGTTGGTCTTGTGGTCTCTCCAGGAGATCCCTAGCAGGTGTCTGAAGTACTTGGTCTCAAATGCTTGGACTCTTCAGGTCATCTCAGCTGTCATGGTCCATTTCTCGTAGCCATAGAGAAGGATGGACAAGACTAGGGCTCAACAAAATTTTTGACCAAGCATTATTCTGTACTTTATACATCGGTGTAATTTTCACTAAATATTTCGCGGGAAATATATAGATTTTCAGCAGAGGACAAAAATTTGCAAAGTGTACAGCAGAAAGCATGAGCATTTGATGCATTAAAGGTAAATAGTCCAGTAGAAATAGTAAATGTTGTGAACTAATTGCAACAAAATGTTATTTAATGGAAAAGTGAACCTTGATATATCATATTTAAACTTCCGAAAGTTAAAAAAAATTCATAAGTAATCATTCAAAATTTGGTAATTTTTGACATTTAAAAGTATTGCCAGCAGGCACTCCATACACTTTAAATGACATCGTAACGATGATGTAGACAAAAATGGCAAAATAATAAATCTTTATTTTTTTTATTTTTTGTTTTCTTCAAATCTTCCTAATAAATAAATTCGTTTAATAAGAAAAATAATGTGTTCATTTCAGAATTTGAACCTGGGATTGCTTGATTGTTAAGCGAATGCACTAACCACTACACCAAAGTAGCTCCTATTCAAACGTCAATAAATCATCTTTATAAATTGAAATTTACCATTAACATATATAACACTTATATTGAAAACTAAATGATTAACTGAAAAATTCATTTAATATAGTCATCCAATTTAAAAGATTATGCTCTAACAGAATAACTAATTAAATATAATACTGCATTTAAAATACTACATCGTTGAACAATGGCAACTTTCAAAGTTATTGCCCTTTGTTCCATTGAAACATAAATGTTGATCTTTTAAAAAAAACATGGACAGTCACCATAATAATAATGATAATAATGTTACATTTTGTGTGTACTATGCCAAAATAGCAGTCAGGGTTTTGACACATAGTCCACTTGCCTTTGGTTCATGGACCATACATCAAAACCCTGACTAGTATTTTGGCATAGTACACGCAAAATGTAACATTATTATATAAATATATGCCGATCTCAGTCATAATTTCATGCTTACAATGTAATACACTTCAAACTACATATTCGTATACTGCACATCATATGGACTAAAATTCAATAAACTGTATAATGCAAATTCCTTTTTTGTGTTGCATTTGTTTGTTTTTTTTGGTTTTTTTTTTTTCTCCAGGTTCACAACATTTATTCTTTGAGTCAGAGTGTCAGGGTTTTAACAATTGCCTTTACAAACCCACCTGAGAAGGGGATACGGAGTATTATTATCTATCATTTACTCACACATTCACTCCAATAGGCACTCATTCAAAGGCAGAAAAATAGGAGAATTAGAAAGGAATGGAATTCTCTGGCTTGTCATTTGTATAAGTTTATGTTTACAATACAAATAATCTGATAGGTTGTCAACGTTGGTATCAAAAGCATGTTAAACTGTACTGCTATGATAATGACATAAATATAGGATACATATGCTATGGTATACTGTAGTAATATTAATGGATCAATAGACTCTATTCATGCGTCAGGCATTAAAATCCCAAAACGAGGGTGACCTGACAAAAGCGTGCCTGGCGACAAAGTATGAAGGCGAGGCCCTAGGAAAGGCAGTCGGTGTAGGTGCAATTTCTGGCATCTGTGCCAGAGATGAACGATGCCATCACCATAATGTGGGACAGCAATCCCCAGGTCTTACAGAAATAACATTAAAAAGGATATATAGCAAATTTGCAAAAGGTTAGGTGCACAAAATTGAGGGTTTGTTTATGTTTCCCCGACGGTCTCACTCACATCATAAATGAAACTGTTTACTTCGAATTTGTTGCAACTACTGCAATTTCTTGAATGACAGACATTAAAAATACATCATATCTAGAGCAGAGAATATATATCAGTAATCATTTATATAAAATCTAGCGAAAAGGAAATATAATTGAAAAATATATATATTTGGTGTACCTATTGCACATCTTGGATGCTGTTAACCATCCTGAAAATCGGGAACATCCAAATACTATCATCATTGTCCTTCACATTGATGTAAAGAATATGCAATTCTTAAATCTATCTTCCTGATTAATTAATATCAAAGCATGCTCCTCATTGCCCTGTAAACACCCAAATACAGGTAGACCTGGTAAATTAAACCATCCCGAAACCAAGCAACACAGCTTAACGGCAATGGCGACTTATTTTCCTGATTTATGATTGGCTAGTCACAAGGAAATGGCGCAGGATTTAAATTCCGGTTAGAAATTGGGGATTTGTAGTCGTAAATTGGGAAACATTTTTACAAAATTGGGATTTTTAGGGGATTTTGTATTCCCGATCGGGAAAGTGGGAATCGTGCTTAAAATTGGGAAAATCCTGCTTAAATTGGGAAAGTTGGCATGTATGAATCACCTCTAGCCTCACATTCCCCAAATTTTCCCAAGTTATTATGGACGCATTGAAGATGTGCATGTGACTTTGGAAGTGCTCAGACATTTTTCGAAAAATTTACATGTAGTTGCACTTTATCATTTTTTCAGCATCTTTTGAATAGATGGTACCTCCTTTGTGTAATCAACTCCTCTCAGACATTTAGGCTGACATTCTTCAAACTTTGTATAGTTATTATAGACACATTAAAGATGTGCATGTAACTTTTTGGAAGTTCTCGGACATTTTTTGAAAAATTTACATGTAGGTTAACTTTGTCATTTTTTCAGTATCTTTTAAATAGATGGTAACTGCTTTGTGTAAACAACTCCTCTTACAGCTTGACTTGGCATCCTTCAGACCTTGTGGGTGGGGCCAACACTGCCAATAAGTCCAATTTTCAAAAATTTTCTGTAGAGCTGTACGTTTGTAAGAAAAGCTAAACAACAGTAATGTAAAGCAGGATGACATCTACCAAAATTATAAATTTTATGATCCTCAGGGTAGAGGTTTTGACCCCAGGGCATGGCCAAGCTTGGCATTTAGTTTTCAAGTGTAAAGTCTTTAAAAAACATCTTAAATGGTATTGATACCAAATTGAAGCTAAATGGATATTTGTAATGAGCAGGTAACTCTTTACCAAAATTGAGAAGGTTTTGTGATCTTAGGGGTAGTGGTTTTGGTATGAGGGTGGGGCCAAAATGATTAGTGACTAAATGTGTTAACAATTGTACATTAACTTCTTGATACCTACCATTCCAATTTCTCTGTAAATTTTATATGAAGCATATTTTTTGAGAAGGGGGACACAAATTGTAAATTTAAGGGCTCCTGGGGCCCTATGGTGTCACAAAAACTGTTAGAATAAGAGGAATGTGAATTGTGAAATTTATGATCATAGCCCCCATTTAGGAGAAAAACCAAATATTTAATTATTATGTCCAGTGAAGCCCTTTACCAAAATTATGAAATTCATTGCGCCTTGCTCAGGAAAATATGGGCTGATTTATATACTTCAAACTTTATCTTTCCTTCTATTGTAATTGACTGGGAATGGTATGCATATTTAGAAAGATCATAAAGCTTTGAACAAAAGATTCACAAATGAAGCTTAAATGAGTCACTCAGGCGACCTATTGCTGTTGGTCTTCATTGGTCGTTGTCTGTCGTTCATTAATAATTTAACTTCTGAAAAATACAAGGCCAATTGGTACCATTTTGGGCGTGAAGCATCTCTCAGATAAGAGGAATACAAATTATAAAATTTATTACCTTACTGCCCCAGGCACCCCAGAGGCAGAGCCAAGTGTGCTAAAATATGGCTATATTTTCAAAAATCTTCTCTACTCCCACAACTAAATACATGGTTATGATGTCCATAAAGCCCTCTATTAAAATTGTGACATTCATGGCCCCAGGGTGAGGGCTCAGGCCCTAGGGTATGGTCAATATGACCATATAGTAAAATTGCATTAAATCTTAGAAAATCTCCTCTACTTCCTTATATATTTGAGAAAAGCTATGTGCATGATAATGATATTCATGAAGTTCTCAACATAAATTGTGAAATTCGTGGCTCCTGGGTCATTGAAAATGTATTAAATCTTAGAAAATCTTCTCTGCTTCCATATATGAAAAAAACTATATGCATAATGTTGATGTCCATGAAGCTTTCAACCTAAATTGTGAAATTCATGGCCCCTGGACCAGGGGCTCTTCAGTTGAGTTGACTTGATGCTCTAAGGTACCTTTTCTTTACATCTGTTTGATCTTTTTTTTTCTTTCTAAATTAAATATTCAAATTTTATATTGTCTTTGATTTTGTCCTGAATTAATAGTCCCCTTTTGATGGGACTATTAGTTTACCCTCAGTCTGTCCGTCCATCTGTCTGTCATGCTGTCATTCCGTTTTCTGGACTTTTCAAATGAAATGTTATACATGGCTTTGTCTTGGATAGTTACAGATCAAGTTTGAGTTTCATTATGCTTGACATACTTTGACTGAATTATCGTACTGGTGGGGGACGGTGTATTGCCTGTATCACACTTAGAACGCTTGTTTATTTGATAAGAATATAAAGAACTATTTCTTGCGTTTTTTCATCATTTGCTACATATGTATGGAAGCTCAATATGAACACAAATCAAAATAGAAATGTAGATGTAAGATAACATTTTAGAGTTTCATAGGGATGTGACATGAAGTTAGTATGTGATCAAATCTGCTATGATACCCTTTTGGCATTATAGCATTTGATTATGTGACCAATTTCCATGGCATATTCCAATGAAACTAAAATAATATCTTATTTCTTAAGTGATTCAGTTATCTGGACATTTCATTTATATGGACAGTCTTGCTGGGAACTGAAGTATCCGAATTAATAAGGTTCCACTGAAGAATAATTATTTTAGTAAAGATTATAAGTATATTTACTACCATGTCAAGTTCCTGCAATAATTTTCTAGAGATTTATTTTCACTTTTAAACATATGTAATAAATAATATTGTGGTATGACAAAATAAACTAAAAAATATACAGGTCAAAAACCTATTGTGGTATATAATATGGACCCTTTTCTCACAAAAACAGAATGCTGGAAAAAATGAGTATCATATTTGGCAAAATATGGTGAATAAAGTTAATGAATTTGTAGATAGGACATTATCATGCAGGTTTATGATAGTATTTTAGAAATTGATATACTTTATTATGTGTATATGTCCTGTATCAATTTTGACATGTTCATATTTGAAATACATTGTATGTGTATTTTCAATGTAGGTTTTAGAGGAATTTTACAACATTTTTGGACCTGAGCTGAAAGCAGTCACAGGAGATCCTAAAAGAATCGAAGAAGTCCTGCTTAGAGTGGATAACCTTGTCAAGCCTCTTCAGGAAGTGGGGTTTGACCCATTTGAGATTCAGCACAAAAACTCTTGGAAAAGTCAAATGGAGCATTTCTACAAACAAGTGGAGTCCATTGAAGGGGAAGCAAAGATGTTTATTGATGAGTCATTCCAGTCTTTGCGATCTGCTGAGGGTGCTTTTGATATGTTGCTGAACTTCAAACACATTAGATCCAGAAAAGCTATCAATGATCAAATGATGCAGAAATTTAAAGACATTTTGGTGCAATATGAAAAAGAGGTAGAAAACAGAATCTTTTATTTCACTTTCAGATCTTCTTGTTTAGATACATGTAAGGGCTAATCCAGCAAAAAACATGGTGAGGGGAGGAGGCAGTTAATAATTATGGATGTATGGGACTGATGATTTCAAAATTACTGCGCAACTCCAAATGACATAAATAAATCCTATGTCATTTGCCACTTCTGTTTAATTCTGAGTATAATTTAGATAACATTTACAATGCAGTTGATTTTATATATAAAGGATGTATTCAGAATATCAAAAGAATTGACCTATAGGAGAGACCGATTTACTGGAAAAATTTCCTTTTGAAAATCAATGTTGATTTGTTATTTTTTACAGTAAATATTTCTAAATTTTTAAAATTTGCATTTTGAACCTAAAATTTCATATTAGCAATTTTTAAATTAACCTTCAAAGTTGGCTAAAGCCTCAATTTGTAAGTAAAAACGCCTATTTTTTGCATGAAGTTTGGCCTAGAAGTCCTTTAGGTCAGGCCTGCCCCTAAGAAAAGCTACGGTATCTTAATAGGTTTTCATCTAAGGAAAAATTTAAAATAGGATTTCTTTATGGGAACCCCTGCCCTGGGGTTGAAATTTACAACAAAAAAAAACCTACAAAAAATGCGAAAATCTATGTCTATCATCGTGGTTTATATATTTATGCTGTTTATATTCATAGTTAGTATAGCGATATTTTATGCCAAAAATGCAAGAGGAAGGTTTACAGATTAGAAAAGAGTGGAGTTGGGTCAGTTGCCATTATCCAAGTATTAAGTAAGGACCCTTATACAAAGGATGTATCTGTGAATAATGAAGGAGGAAGGGGGGGGGGGGCAGATGAATACACAGTTGATGCTAAATATATTAAAATTACTCTCAAAAATTGTATACCTTAAAGACAATACTCTATACCCTGATAAGATTTTTAAGCTGTAGGGCTACATTTCAATAACAACAGTTAATTTCTTGAATTTCATTTTCATAATATGTATTTCTTACAGCAATGACTATTTTAAATATTATTTCCAAGAAGTGAGTTGTAAGTAAACAGGTATGAAGTAATTGCATTGTTAAAAGTAAACTGAGAAATACGAAATGAAATTTCAAGATAAGGAACTAAAAATGTGTCCTCAAATCATGTTGCTCAGATAACAACTGTGAAATGGTTTCTTCTATCTCTACAAGTTACGTGTATTGAGGTTCTGACCCCAGGGTGTATGGTATATGGTACTTAAGTTTAATTAATTGAAACAATATTTTATTATGTGGAAAACATAATAAGATTGGACAGCAGGCATTGCCTATATAAGCTCTCTCCATGGTATTTATGTGTGAAACATTTAAAAAAAACACCTCCTTTAATGCTATTGACACCAAAACTAAATGGATATGTAGATAGGGTAGGTAGCCCTTTACCAAAATTGTAAATTTCATGATCCTGGTGGTAGTAGTTTTGGTATGAAGGTGGGACCAATATATTCAGTAATTAAATGTGTTAACAATCGAACATTTTTAACTTGTTGATAAGTAAATTTTGTGTGCCAAACCTGATATTCTTATTTATTCAATTTATTTTCAAAGAAAAAAATAATGCAAACCTAAGAAAAACGTGTGAATTATGACTGATTTTGGCATATATGAATAAGATAATGTAAAATGTATATTCATGACGTAGATGTTTTAATCATTTCTGGGTGATGTATGTGAATTTTATGCTGAAATCTACCCCGTAAAGCATGTGTGAAATTTGAGATTCAAGGCAATGGGGAATACTGATTTAAGATAGCAGATTTGGATGTTTAGAGTAAGAAAGACTTTTTTGTTATATACTTAGAAGGTAAATGAAGGCTTGTCGGAACTTGTAACAATGACCAGATGAGAAAGTTTTGGAAAAAGGAAAAAGTCCATAGAGCTGGGTATGGTGGGTGTGGCAAAATAATAACCTTCTCCAGCTTCTCAAATTTATTCACAAACTCAGATGTATGTGATGGAGCATTATCATGAATTAGATGGACATGCCTAAATCCTGACACAGGGCATCATTTATGATAATATTTCTTGAGCTTTTTTAGTATAAGATCACAGTAATGCCAACCTGTAACACTTTTGCCCTTTGACACTGGAATTTGTATGGCTATACCATTACATGAGAAGAATATTCAATAAAGAACCTCCTTTGTGCTTATGGTTATTTTGGCAACTACAGGCCTACTACTGTGTTTAGTTAGCTATAATTGGTTTCTGAGTTTTCTTACTGGTTCAAAATAGTGAACTGATGTTTCATTACCAGTAACAATGTTTGCAAGTACTCTTTCATTGAATTTGGTAAACATTTTGAGCAATTGCTAGGCAATTTGTACTCGTACCCATTTTTGGTCATCTGTCAATATATGCGGTATCTATCTGGCAGATATTTTTCATACTTTCAAAATACGCTTCAAAATGAAATGCACCCACAATAGCGATATGCCAACAGCTTTGGCTATATCACGTATCGTGTACCTGCCATCGCTTTCAATTATTTCCCTGACTTTTGAGACATTTGCCTTGCCTGTTACAGTCACAGGTTGGCCAAATTTTGTTGCATCTTTGATAGACTCTATGCCAGTCAGGAATTTCTGTCTCCACTTACGAACTCTCTCATAAGATATCTTATCAGACCCATAAACTTCCCCCAATTCAGTAAAA
The DNA here is from genome assembly GCA_024699665.1 of Ostrea denselamellosa. NCBI lineage: Eukaryota > Metazoa > Mollusca > Bivalvia > Ostreida > Ostreidae > Ostrea > Ostrea denselamellosa. The sequence goes on along the minus strand of JAMZEH010000005.1, from coordinate 29,175,013 downwards.
ATCTGCATTACCGAATGACTGAGTTTTAGCAAACTTTTATATAAGCTATAATTTCTTCAATATTCTCAATCCCTTTCCCAATTATTTTTACAACAGTGGTCAATGACTGTCTCTATTGAAATGACTATAAGTTTAAAACTATGTGGAGTTGAAGGTTCATGTTTATATGATTGAAAAAGTATTCAATAGAGCTATTCAAGGATATCATCTTCCATAAAGTCATGCAAAGCGTTATAGCGCTATGGTACAATACAGATTACATATCGAACATGCCTCATATGATATACTAAGGTACATTTTTCTGTTATGAAACATTTTGTTGCAATTGGTTCCCAATAATTTTCTAATTCTACTGGACTATTGCAAATACATTTTACAATGTCACCACCATCCATCCAACAAATATTGCTTATCCCCATGTATGTTTTTTGCTGGAATAGCCATAAGAACCTGTATGAATTTTTAAAATGATATGGAGCATAAAAACACAGTATGATTCACATGAGATGAATTTCCTAATTCATACACTGAAAATCCTTATGCATGTGTGATTATATTTCAACCATAGGTGACAACCATGGATGAGCTATTCCAGTCTCAGAAGGAAAACCCCCCTCTTCACAAGAACCATCCTCCTGTGGGTGGAGCTATATTTTGGGAGAGATCATTATTTCATCGAATCAAAAACACCATTGTTCGGTTTTTGACTATGGAGGATATGATGCAGAGTGAAATGGGAAAACATGTATGAATAATTAATGGTGAACAATTTTAAAAGATGGAAAATTGCAAAAGACTGTTTACTTATAATTAGAGATAGGTCCATATAGGAAATTTTGTTTTCTTATATTTTAAAATTAATTAAAAGCAATTAGTTTCATGTAATGTTTTGAGGTAACTTATTATCTTTGGAATCCTTGCTTTTGAAGGCAAGGGCAAAGTACTTGAGTGTGGCACGGCAAATGAAGTTCTTTGAAGATCAAAAGTATGAGGAATGGAAACTTTATGTGGAACAATGTCTGCCAGCTTTACTGAAAAGAAATCTCCTAATAAAACCCCATCATGCAGCAGAGGAAATGAGAGCAGCTGCTCAAAAAGAAGCTGATGAAGCAGGTGGTGTAACTATAGTCATTATATGAGAATGCTTTGAATTGTTAATACTGAAAAAAATTGACTTGAAATTTGGAGTTTAAAATAAACTTTAATGTTTGAAATTTTTTGAAAGCGATTTTCATTCATCATTTTAGCTTTATTAATATTTTCTCGAGATTTTTGGTATTGTTATGTAGTAGACGTGATAAAAAGATTGATTACTAATATAGAATTTTATGGAGATATACATTGTAGGTATAGAAAGTATAAAGTCATAAGGCCAACTTTTTTTTACTATTTGTTTTTCAGGAATATTTGTTTTTTAAAATTATGCTGGGGGGAGGTGTTCAAAATAAAAATAGAAGTTATAATTCAAGCAGTCGGTCCAAAAAATAAGAATAAAAGTAATAAATAAAGGAAAAATTTTAGTTTTCTCCCTCTTATTTTCTAGTCAGTTCTTCTTCAAGCTTGTGGATCTCTTCATTCAGGCCACTGTCACTGTCCTACAACTGTTAATAAGGAGCTTGTTTATATAAGCTGTCATCATTCAATTGATATATAGATTGATTTTATTGTGGAGCAGTTTTATCAGAATTTTTTAAGTGATAAGCCCTGTTAAATTCTCAATCTGTCTTGTAATTTTATAAACATAAACTGAGTATTGAAAGATCTGTAAAGTGTGTCAATGAAATATTTTAGTGATAGTATTTCGGTTGAAATTCCGCTCAGCTGAATTTTTTAAATGATGCCTTTACCAGTCCAAATATCCAGCCGAGCTGAATCTCAGCTGAGATTCACTGATGTTTACTTCAACGTGACCCTCACCCTAACATTTCATAATGGCCACAGAATCGTTCATCTTGTTAATGACCTCACTGACAGAGAATGCGAGATTCACTTTTTAAATCAATGACTTTAAAGTTTTACAATTGTGGTCAACAATAACTAACTTAAATAAACAACTGTTTCAAGCATTATTTAATCAAATAAACTAGTTTCAGTTTCAGTTTTTCGTGTCCTGAGGTTGACATCTTGGTGCTACAATTTCATTTTCAGGCTAAATGTTGTCATACATTTCAATGTTTCTGATTGGATGAAGTCCATGGAATCATCCAATGACATGTCTCCTTTTATGAATGCCCTTATTAGTCTGGTTCCTGTTCCCGCCACTCATTGATCACTCCAAATGAGTGATTAATCAGTGGTGGGGACGAGAACCATACTGACATTTTATTTATTTATTTATTTCTGTCATTCAACATTGAATGGTTGGTGGATGAAATAAAAAAAAAGAAAGAACAACAACGAAAGGGTACTTTTACTTTTATTTCACTTTTGCCTAAATTTGGGTTGGCACTCCCATAAAACAGATAATAAGAAAAGGTTGGCCTAAATTGTGGATGCATTTCATTTATTTGTATCTTTTTATAACTTCATTGTTCAATATATATAGCACACCAGCATCATGCAAATATTAACCCAGAACAAGAACAGCATGTCACTAAACTTGAGGGAGAAAATCAGGAAGCTGATCAGGAAGCTGATCAGAGTAACCAGGGTAAACAAATGCTGTTGCTGTGCCACTAATGTGTTAGACATATTGAATGTAGAGACTTCAGAGTCTAGGAAAAGTGTTAATACTGCACTTTTTGTGGATTTCTGTTCTTGCAGATTTACACCTGTTTTTAGAAGAAAATAATGTCAATCAATGAATTGCAATTGTTAACTAGGGTAATGGTGAAGGTAAAGGTGATCATGCATAAAAATTATCAATTCAGGTGTAAATTTTCTTTGAAGTGTGATCCATCTTCAGAAACCCTTTGCTGAACCTTTTTGTCAGTCTATCCATTTCTTACACTCTAGTCCTTAAAACTGGTCACATTGCACTCTCCAAAGAATGCTTAGGCTTCTAGCTCTAGAAAATACATTGAAAATGACAATCATTGTGCATAGTAGAAATGATATGCATTTTTTGTGTTTATGGAAAATGTTGTTTTCAGATTTAAAAAGGAATAACACATTGTCACAAAATATGTCACAAATGCATAAATGTTCCATAGGGGTTGTAATTTTCTTTCAGGTGATTTTATTTTGTAAAGTGCAATTTTTCAGTAAGAAAAATATTTAAAACTATAGAATTATTTTAGATATATAATATTTTTCACCCATTTTGAATACTAAGGTGTTTTATACATCCTTAACATTTTAAAATCTAAATAGCAGTTACAAATTAGGCCGAAAAAGAATTCTGTGTTTCTGGTAACATCTTTTTGAAAAATAGGGTAGGTAGGTTGGATGTTTTTTGTTTTGTATTTTTTGATTGAAAAATACATCTGAAAGTTCTGAAACATTTCACCTCCCAGAAAGTTCCCATTATTTGTAAATGATGTCTTTCAAGATTTGATATTGCTTTTAGGTTTCTCTGCTTGCCGTAATTTGCCAAATATAATACACAGTTGTGTATAATATTACCTGGGTAATCATCATGTTAATTTCAGCAAAGCACAAAATTTTGTGGTATTAAAGTCAGCTTTGTTGAAACTGAATTAAAATCAATAAAGTGTTGATGTTATAAAATTAAAATCACAGTATTAAATTAGCATTTAATTTGTTGTAACCAACACAGCACATGTAATGTACAATTGTGCGATTTATCCACCCCCTTGTTAATAATGAAAATTATTATGACCGAACACATTCATAATGAGTGTTCTGCCTATAAAAACAATGATTTGGATACAATAGAGAAAATAAAAAGTTGCATGAGGATGGACATTTATGGCAAAAGAAAAATTAGATACAGAAATATATGGACAAGATATGGAAATCAGGCAATGTGTCAATTTATGTCTGACATTCTGCACATTTTTTTTTCACTTGGTAGAATGTGTGTGAAAAAAAACTCTTAAATATTTCTTTACCTTGAGGGGATATTTGACAAATGATGGGTTCGTAAAACATGTGCTGTTCGCCATCTCATAATTTCTTTTGCTGAAGAAATTTTTATTGGTAAATTTTAGCATGTGACAAGGCATCGTGTACATGTACACATGGTTAAATGTTGTCCATCCATCCATCTGTCCATCTGTTCATAAACATTTCACATTTTCATCTTCTCCAGAACTACTGGGCTAGTTTCATTCAAACTTGATACAAATCATCCATAGGTAAAAGGGATTCACTTTTGTTCAAATGAAGGGCCATGCACCCTTTAAAGGGGGAGATAATTACAAAAATGTAGAAATAGGGTGGTGTCATTTAAAAATCTTCTCAAGAACCACTGGGCCAAAAAAGTTCGAATTTACATGAAAGCTTCCTTGCATAGTGCAGATTCAGATTGTTAAAATGATGTTTTTCGGAGGCAGGAGGGAGCCACAATAGAGGTCAAAGTTTTACATGTGAGTATATAGGGAATATATTTAAATATCTTCTTCTCAAGAACCACTGGGTCAGAAAAAAGGGGAATTTACGCGAAAGTTTTCTGACATAGTGCAAATTCAAGTTAGTTAAAATCAGGCCCATGGGGGTAGGGTGGGGCCACAATATGGGATCAAAGTTTTATATGCTAAAATATAGGAAAAAAATCTTTAAAAATATTTTCTTCTCAAGAACCACTAAACTAGAAAAGTTAAAATTTACTTGACAGCTTTCTGAGATAGTGCAGATTCAACCCCCCCCCCCCCCCCCCCCCCTCAAGGGTAGTTTGGGGCCATATTAGGGGATCAAGGTTTTACATGTGAATATATAGGGAAGGTCTTTAATATGGGCCAAGATGACTCAGATAAACAATGTGGCCCATGGGTCTCTTATTTTAATTCTTCCTGGCCACCAATGTGAATTATAATAAATTCTATCTTTTATGTCATTTGCTTATGACTGAATTTTTATACACCCATCATTAGGTGGGATATATTATGGTACAGTGATGTCTGTACATATGTTTGTCCATCAATTTGGGGTTTTCCATTTCTCTTTTCATTTTTGATGCATATCAAGCTGAAACTAGGTATGTAGCTTTCATTTGGGTCACTTTAGATCATATTGCACTTTTGATCCATTTTAACTTCTCTTACGGGAGTTTTGCCCAATTAATGTTATATAGAGGGTACATAATTTGTCTGACTAACTCCTACCACAGCTAGAACTCTCTTATTTTACAGAGTGTTTGTATGGATATTGAAAATATGCATGTGGCAAGGATTTTGATTTCTTCAATTTTGTTTTAGAAAATTACTTTATGTTGAACTTGGTCAGTTTTGAGGAAATATTACACACAGAATACATGTTTGTCTAACTCCTCCACACTTTTTCAAGTGAGGACGTTCTTTTTTTAAAGAGTATTTGTATGGATATTGAAAATGTACATGTGCATGTGGCAAGGATTTTGATTTTCTTCAATTTGAGAAAATTAAATGTTGATGGACTTTGTCAGTTTTGACAAAATATTTCGTAGAAAGTACATGATTTGTCCATCTAACAAGTGAGGACCTTCTTATTTTGCAGAATATTTGTATTGGTATTGAAGGTGTGCACATGACAAAGATTTTGATTTTCTTCCAATTTTTGAGAAAATTACATGTTGTTTAACTCAGTTTTGAGGAAATATTATAAAGTATGTGCATGGTTTGTACTTTAACTTTTCTGACAGTTTGTATGGGTATTGAAGGTGTGCATGAAGGTAGGAATTTGATTTTCTTCAATTTTGGAAAAAAATACACATTGTTCAACTTTAGTTTGTTTTGAGGAGATATTATAAAGTGAATGCATGGTTTGTCCTTTTAACTCCTCTTATAGTTTTAAAGCTAGGGCCTTTGTTAAAACTTCAAGATGTGTGTATTAGTCTATTCAATGTACTAAATAACCTCAAAGAATTTGCTACAAAAGTGTATATTGCTCTTCGTTATATTATAATATAATCTTAACAATATATTAAAAGTATATAAGAATATAAATTGCGGAAGACGTTGAAAAGGGTCTTTAAGTGTTGTTCCGCAAAGGGTGGCACATCGACCGTCAGGGATTGAGCTGATACTTACATATACTTTGCCACTATACATATGAACTATACATGTGGTATTAAATTTTTCATCTGACACATATCTACAGAGATATGTTACAAAAAATAGATTGCCCCCATATTGAACCCAAAATAGCTAATAAAATAGCCACTACATTGTAAATAAATATAGGAAAACTTAGCAACACCTGATAACGATAATAACGATAGTAAAGTTCCTTTGTCCTATCCTCATTGTCATAGTGACAATATCTCAGTTGTCTCTATGGCAACCATTGATTATATTTGATACCTATATTTGTATGGAAAAAAACATTCAATTTTTTAAACCACTTTTCTCAAAACAGCAAACACTTACAATCATATTAGATTTTTAAAGAAGAAAAAGGGATTTTCTTTAATCATTTTCCATTTTCAAAAGAGTGTAAAAATTCACTTTTTTCTTAGAAATGCCTCTTTGAATATTTTGAAAAAAATCCAGGAAAACAAAAAAAGAATGCATATCGAATTTATTTTAATATGATAATTGTGCATTAATTTATCAAATTCATATCCTTAATTTATGTATTTTCATTTTTTAAAAAGTAAGATATCAAATGTCGTGCATAATCATACCAAAAAGGTAGAATAAGATTTGTAAAGAAATCTACATTGGGATCAAAGTTCCCATCATACGAAACCATTTATTTCCAACACGAGTAAAGAGACGATTTATTTGAGTCACTTTTCTGCCAACACTTGCAAAATGTAGCGAAGATGTCCTGTTGTTGTGATGGGTGTGTGGTTTATCAACCCTAAAGGTTGATTGGACTTTATATACAAGTATGATCTAAGGCTGAAACTGTGTTATGGTGAATTTTCAACAGAGCAGTTTCGGTTGAATGGCCAGGTTGGTAAGCTGACTGTTTCGAATCCATCAAGTTATTTGCGTTAAGGTGCATATCAATCCTTTGGACACAAAAGGGAGATTAGACACTGGATGATAGTTCTTCAGCGACTCCTTATCTAAGTCAGGTTTCTTCAAAAGTGGATGGATCGTTGCTTGTTTGAAGATGCTCGGCATTAACTAGTCACAAAGTGATGCATTTACTAGAGATGTCACTATCGGAACAAAACTTTCTAAACACTGCTTCAACAGTTAAGTTGGGATAGGGTCCATTTTGCATGACTTGGAGGGCGAACACTTTAGAAGTTTCCGAATTTCATTATGGTTTGTTGGAGAAAATTCTGTTAGTGGATCGCCAGTAAATTCAACATCTGGCAATAACACATGGGAGGAAATCCCACTTGTATCATTTTGAGATTGTAGAGTATCTCTGATATTTTGAATTTTACCAAGAAAATATTTTCAGAATTCATTGGACAAAGACAGATCACTAACTGCCATAGGTAAAATAATGTCATTGTTATTACCGAGGAGATTGTAAGTGTGAACAAAATTTTGGTGTCATTACCACATTCCATTATTCTCGTAGAATAATATTCCTGTTTTCTTTTGAACAGAAGCATACTATTGTTTAGATACTTTTCTTTGTAAATTTGACGATGGATTTCTCGGGTGGTTCGCCAAAATAATTGAGAGCTTGTATCACTCTTTCGATAGTGAAATCATACTTCATATGAGGTGTATTAATGAGCCATTATATAATTTTCTAGTTTAATGAGCCACATTATTCTAGTAAGAATTAGGACAAATAAAGCATTGGAAGCACATATATTTATAACAAGGTATTATTTTATCTCGGAATAATTATATGTTTCGGAATTTAAGTAATTGAGAAAAAAAAAAAGAAATTTATTGTTTATTTCTTCATAGTTTAGAAAGGGGGTTTCTACAACATTTCTCAACATGAAAACAGTTTTCTACGATCTACGGATGCCTTTTACATTTATACACATCAATTAGTTAAATTCCGAAACATATAATTATTCCGAGATAAAATAATACCTTGTTTTATGCTCTTTAAATAACTTGTCAGATGTTTAAAGGAATGGGAATTAGGTGACAGTGAAGAAGGCAGACCTAATTTGTTGTAAATCACAGTTAAATACCAGTAAGGCCACATTTAAATGTATTTGTGTTTCCTATTTCTCTCTCTCTCTCTCTATCTCTCTCTCTCCCCCCCCCCCCCCCCCCCCCCCCCCCCCCCCCCCCCCCCCCCCCCCCCCCCCTCTCCAAAAGGGAAAGTAGGTAGGTAAGGATTGTTTTGGTTTTTTTTTTTATAACATTTTATTTGAAATCTTGGTTTTTGATATGCTTTGAGTACAAGACTATGTACATTACACATATTTTTCAAACATTTTGAAGATCCATAGTGGTCAAAATGTAAATCAGAGATACTCAAACACAAGAAGAGAAAGAAATTCCAATTTGAAAATTCCATATTTTTATTTTACTTATATATAATTATTAAAATATTTAGGGTCAGTAGCAGAAGCATGGGTAGGGTCTGGAAACTGGAAATACACATATATTTTATTTTCATCTTACTCTTTATCAATGGTTTTTAAAGTGCAATATATACAGAAGTGAGAACAAGCAAAAGAGAGAAATCAGTTTAAAATATGGATCTATTATATTGAATATAAGCAATATGTAAATTTGCCAAATGACATGTCTATATGATTAAACACAAAACAAATTCATAAACCGGTCAGCATATTGGTCATGTACAATCAATGGCGAATTTTGCTTTATTACTTTTTTGTACGGTGTATTGCAACATTTTTTTTAAACAATAATTTTTGATACATATGAATTTTTTTTTTCACAAATAAAAATGTATTATTCTGGGATGGACATCTGCTAGATCTTTTTGAAGCTGCCTTCTAAAAGAACTGGATGCACCTCTCATTGTTGCTGTTGAATGTTATTCAACTCCATTAAATATAATTCTTAGTCAAAGGTGGCAGGGAGTGCGACTCTTGGCTGTCCTCACTGTCTGAAAATAAAAATGAGTATTTGTATAAAAAAAAACAAAAAAAAACAACAACAAAAAAACCCAGATCAAATATGTGATTTTTCACCAAGAATTCTTTATTAATTGAATTATTCAATATGCATCAGGTCCTTCACTAAAGTTATTTTTATAATCATGTAATAATGTATCTTTGAGATCATGCTTTGATTTAAAAGCAAACATGAGTTGACATAAGACAACATGGCTCACCATGTTGATTAAAGTAAAGTAGGTTGAATTTTAAAGCAATATAAGCTGTCAAAATTGTTATTTTGGGGTCCTAAAATTTAATCGAAAATTTTGTAAACATCTACCTTCTAATACCTGATTTTATCGATTAAACTTTTGAAATGTTGTATTTTTTGCATTAAATGCAAAAATGTTCGACAGTTGAAATTAAGTCTTCCCGTACCTTAATTTTCCCGACATTATAACCGTATGCAATGACCTAAAGTTGAACTCATTCGGCAAAATCAAATGCGCAAGCGCAATATTTCCGGTAAGCACGAAAGATGTCTGACACGAAAGGTTCGAAGCGAGGGAGAAAGCCGACTTTGGAATTTTGCGTAATGTTTCGAGCGATCCCTTAAAACTATCATAACTAAAAAACATACTATCATAACTTAAAAACATATAACATCGTTAACAATGCCAAAATAATGATGGTAACTAGAATTTTATCTCACCTCGCCGTCCATATTTTAATGACCCGGACACAACCCGATCCACCCCGATCAGAATCATTCGTGTCAACATCGGTTATCTTCGGGATTGTCGCCGACGATTAATCAGCTGCCATTGTTAGGGTCAAACGGAATGTCGAGGAATATATTTTTCATCACGTAAAGGTGTGTAAACGATGCATAAGAGAGGAAATTCGATGCAGTTCTTTTTTTCAATCATATCAACGTTCATTTAACCTCTTTTAATGCCACTATAAAAAATTGCAATTTTGGCAGCTTATATTGCTTTAAGGTCAAGAAAATTGAAGCACAATTAAAAGGGGCTTGTCACAATACATGTACATAATGTGTGTATGTAAATAAAAATGCACACTAGAACTACAACTGTCTGTCACACCATCACACACTGGAGTTCAGTTTATTTATTATATACCCATTATATATGTTTGGCTTTGTTTATTAAATCAATAAACACAGTGGCATAAATTTGGGATTTTAGTATTAGTATATAGCTAATGTTCATTTAAAAAAAAAATATTATTATTTTTTTCTCTCAACTTTGAAATGGAAGATCATTATCAATTGTATAAAACAATTTACTTCTAAAATACTGGAATGTAAAATGACAATGATTTTTTAACACAGGATATCATACATGCATGTCTTTTAATTGTACGGTTGTGATCTGTAGGCAAAATTGTCAAATGAACTTATAAGTACATGTAATGTATGTAACTTGGAATTTACTTACAGGCTCATTGGGATGAAAAAATTATGGTTAAGTGTAATACTTTGCTTCATATTTCAATATATGCAATTACCGCGACATTCCATTTCCTTTTATTTATTAATTGAAAAAAAAGTATGATTAAAACCTTCCATTCAGTCATTGTGCATATTTGCATGTTGGTCTCAAATCTACAGATTTTCATACAGGGGGATTTAGGTTGGGGTTATCTTTATAAAGGTGTTGGCTCTTGCATGAAATGGTGTTGCATTTAACAATTTCCATATTTTGTTCTAAGTTTTTGTTTCAATAACAAATTGTGATATTGCTTATTGTTTACACCCACCCCTTATATGGTATATTAATTATATTAGTCAGAATTGTTTTCATATTATTTTTATGTAACCACCCCTTTTCTGAACAAGAGTACATGTTTTATGTAATTCTCTCTCTTTCTTTCTCTCTCTCAAATCCACTAAATGCAACCACCATATCTGGCCATATTTAAATCCGCTAAATTATTGCACATGTACACATACATTTATATTTCATGAGCTACTGCATCAGTGCATGCACGTCTAGTGTATTAATGTTGATAATATACATATCAGTATTACTATTTAGATTTGTATCTTTTACTAAAAAGCAATAATATGACTTCTAATTTAATGTAATTTTGTGATGAATTTACCGAAATTACCCAATCCAACTTGCAATGTGATATTCCTCTGTGTTGGCTGCTGCATTGGGGTTTGTCTGGTGTCCGGTGATTAAATTCCGAGACTTCGGAGGGTGTTTGACACCTGGTACACTTGACAAGTAAGGCCAACCCGTTTTTATTCGTATATGTGTCATATGGTGTTTTAGTGCCCAACACTACATTTCTCCACTACATTGATGTAATTACATTCGGATCACTGCTATTTTTCACGCTCCAGCCTTCCTAGTTACATCCTGCCACCTAGTGGTGGTTATGAAAATTCCAAGAATGAAAACTAAAAATCTCTATATTAAAATCTTTTGGAACTTAGTTTGTGAATGTATGTTGGTATTCTAAACACAAATGTTTAGTAGAATGACTTTTGCTCAAATCAAATGCCTATCGAATGGCATCAACATCAATGATAAGTCTTACTCATGTGCACATATATGCATGTGCATTACTGATTTTTATTAAAGATTTTACATTAATTGTACAAATACATACCTGTAATTTTAGTTGTAAATACCTTTATACCAGTTGATTTGAAGAAATTATTCATTATTTCCAATTTTCTGCGATTTTTCAATAAAATTGCACTATTTGCCCCCAAAATTAAATTGTCCACAAATTATTATTTTGTATACATGTATTTTTGATACGTTATTTGTACAAATAAATACCTTTATTGTAAGTGGTAAATAACTTTGTGCCAATTAGTTTGAGGTTTGTCCAATATTTTAACATATTGACTAGACTATATTGCAAGGATTTTGATTCTCAACATCATTTTCATTCTTATGTTGATTTGATAGATCCTTGTGAACTTGAAATAAAAGACATCACAAAGTCTTCTACATCTGCTTCGTACTTAGATATTTTATTGAAAATACATGATGGTGGCACACTAACAACTCAACTTTATGACAAATTGGATGATTTCAATTTCTTAATCATCAACTTCCCTTATCTGTGTAGCAAGAATCCATTATTTTCTTCGTATAATGTTCAAATGATTCGATATGCAAAAGTTTGTTCTGAAATGATTACTTTTTAAATTAGCCTGCTACTGACAAAGAAGTTGATGTTACAGGGATTTCTACAGTTTCATTTAAAGTCAGCATTTCTCATATTCTATGGTCTAGTTTGCCAGTACAACCTTCTATTAGGTCAAATGCTGTCTGACGTGTTTCATACCAATTGTTAGGCTGTTCTTGGAACATTGATTCTTGCTGTGGATTACCTGTTTACCTGATCAAGATATAGGGCTCACATTTACAGTAGACTCGTTAGACTCTTTCGATTCTTTATATTCAGCTTTTTATAAAAAAAACTGTAAATTCTTTGAAAGAAAAAAAAAAATTGCTCAAGAACCATAAAATATATTTAAATTCCAGCAAAGTTCATTAACATAATCCATAGTTCATAGTAAGCGTAAGTATCACATATGCCTTAATAAATATGCCTTTAAATGCACCAATTCAAACTGGAAGCCCCCCCCCCCCCCCCCCCCCCCTTTCCATTGAGAGGCAGTATTTCATGCAACCACTTCAAATTTCTAATCTCTTCATAAAGTAAAATATTAAAAGCCCAGTTACAGTAATATTCTGTTGTATGATAATATATCATGTAGTGAGGGGATGCACTACTTTTTAATGATATATGTTCATGTTTAATTAATCTTATTTGTAAAAATCAGGAGCTTTGGAGACAAGCACATGCACAAAAGCACACACTTTTGTAGGGCACTGATCTGTTTGCTGTGTTCAGAATTTATGTTAATTGTAGAGTTACTGTAAAAATTTATATATTTTGTCTAGGGATGTCAGTGCATAATCTAATGCTTTGGTATTCATTTGGTAAGATGATTTTTCATCATATTCTTCATTATAGTATGAACAAAATAAAATAAAAATAACTCTGGTTTCATTCAGTGTTATCTCTCATTATTTCTCTGATAATTAATTTGATCTGTTGCTTTGAAACTGACTGTCAAGTGAACTTGTCGATCAAATTACATTTCTAAACAAAAAATGAATAAGTTACTCTTTTGAAGCAATTGTTGTTCAGTGCTCATTACCTTGAATTCAACTCAATAAAAGCATTGATAACTTGTTTATCTTGTGTTGTAAAATCATCAGGAGATTAGTTAAATGTAAAATATTGAGGACAAGATGTTTGTTAACATTTTCAAATTATAATTGCTTTCCTTGGGTGATACTTCTTGCCCACAAGGCGAGTAAAAGTTTATCAGAACATTTCCAGAATCCGCTCACAGTTTGATGTGACTTTTAAAATTAAATGCACTTCTGTTTTCACTGTTTCATTACTGAGAAAATGTTTTACAAGTTTCATATTGCTGATGGTTATAGGAAAGTAAACATGTGGACATTTAAGAGGTATCTAACCCCAATGAAAAACACAAATATTATTAAAGAAAAAAAAAAAGCGAAATTTTTCTTTCAAATGGATGAAATATGTGCATGATTAGCAAATATAGGCAGGTAGAGGGACAAAGGACTGATGTTGAGGGAGAGAGAATATAGATGATGAAGGAGAATATTGTAGATGAAAGTGCTGAAAAAGAAAATGAAATTCACAGAACAAGGGTGTAGAGTGTTGGAGAGAGGCTGAAAGTGAATATGATAATAAAAGCACAGTGTATGAAACTTTGAATGAACTTGATATGGAATAGAATTGAAATAAAACAACATGTTGTTGTCATAAGAGTTATTTTCTTTTTATAGATAAGTTATGATAAAATTGTTATTTGCAACTGTGGGCCCAAAAATATTTGTGTGGGCTGGTATTGTTGGTAAAGTTTGGGGGCCTACTATTTGCAAACCAGTAATAAGTATTGTTAAAAGATAATTTAGAATTAATTGAAATTAATTGTATCCTTTGGAGGCAATTTTCTTGGGGGCAATGCCACTTAGTAAATACAGTGTCAGGTGAAGGACACAGTTAAGAGACAATATGAATGACAAATTAATCATAATAATTGCCAGTACTAAAAAGTATAATCCAAAAACAACAGATATGGCCTCTCCAGGAAAATTGTGCTGATAGTGATGACAAACTCCTTTCTTGTCTCAACACTCAAGAGGGACTTGTGACGATTAATGTGTATTGGTATTATATGGTTTTATTTTCAATAGTGGCGTAGTATTTATTTATTAAATAAATAAAATTACAAAAAATATATTTTTTTAATCTACTTGGGTGGGTTATGAAGAACATGTAAGGTATAAAAAAAAAATGAGATTGGTTTTCAATATATAAAAGACAACAGATATAACTTTCTTAAACAAAAACATGGAGAAAAAACAACATGGTAGTTGTTCAGTTTGTTGAGAATAAAAGATTAAATATCGATGTCATATTCCAAAATATTTTTTAAACATTCATAAGAGTATTGTTGTTATGAAATTGATTTGTTGAGAAAAAAAAGGTCAAATATCAGTGCCATTTCTCAAAATATTATATGAAACAGGTAAAAACATCAGAGCATTGATTTGAAATTGTCAACTGATTCTGTCAAAAAGTTCTACTGACAAAAACAGGTCAATGGCAAATCCCTCCATAATAGCATAAGAAAAAATACAACTGACTTATAGGTGAACCAACCTATAGGCGAGTATATATGGTATGTTTGCACAAGTACATTCTAAATTGAGTAAGCAAAAATGTACTAATAGATGTAGACAATATCTTATCAATAAGGTTGACCTTTGAGCACAGATTAACTTACTCTTTTGTTTGCTAAATTTGCAGGAGTTCAACTGAAGTACTTGGTAGACTTTGATCCACAACTTAAAGAAATCATTTCTGAGACCAAATACATGGAACAACTGGGATTCTCTGTTCCAGAGTTAGCCAGAAATGTAGCTCTACAGGTAATGTGTGGATGAAGACAAAGAAAATCAAGGTTGTTAAAAAAGTGTTCAGCTTATTTCTGTAAGATGCTGAAAGAAAACCCTCTCCGTATTCTGTCCAGTTAGGATAAACTAATGTTGAGTGTGTTTGGTTTATTGACCAGTAATTTCTTTTCACAAATTACAGAATGGACGTAATGTTTATGAATGTTGTAGATGTATTTAATTTTGTTGGGAAAAATTTTTGTTGTTTTTGTAGTAAATAGGATTTCGTGTGGATTAATTTTTGCTGTTTGTGAACACTTAAAAATATGAAGCATAGACAATGTTGTTTATCTGCAATCCTAACATGCTAAAATACTGCAATGATGCACATGTCATTTCTTTACCACTTGTTCATTAACACCTATTTGTAAACAGATCATTACTCTGTATTCTGTGTTAGCTTGGGTCATTGAATTGGTGTAATTGGGCTATTATAATATTTAATCAGATGTACCAGTAGAAACAAAGCTTGTGTCCTTGCTCTGCTCAGTCATAGGGCACATCAGGACTAGAATTTCCTAGACTTGCTACAAAATAACCATATTTGAACTATATCCCTTTGAGGCATCTTTGAGAGAAGACTGACATGAATGATAATTTTCAGGACTTCTGCACCCCCGGGGCCTAAGGGGCAGGGAAAGGACTGTCAAAAATAGACCTTTTTTCAAAATCTTCTCTAGAACCACACATGTGTAAGAAAAACTAAATGCATATTGATGTGGAGCATGAAGACCTCTACCAAAATCGTAAATTTCATGATCTCAGGGGTGGATTCTGACTTTAGGGAGGGGCCAAACTTGATATAGATTCTGTATATGTGTAAAACATTTAAGCAAGATCTTTTTTAATACTATGGATACTAAATTGAAATTAAATAGATATTTAGAAGGAGTAAATAGAGGATATTCAATGCTTTGTGGTTGGATATAGAATTTATTTCAAGAGTAAGACAGGATTTTGTTATATGTTCACAAGTGCGAAGCACGAGTGAAAATATAAAAAAAAGAAAGTCTGTCTTATGAGTAAAGTAAATCCAATATCCAACTACAAAGCATTGAATTTTCTGTTTATTACACTTTCTTTGGTTTCAGAACATGTTTATGCCAAATCTTTTCAAAAAGGATGTATAGTAATACACAGTGTCATAAATGACTTCACAATCAGTTATTTTCACACTGTGAAAATATCATGTGTGTTATTTTCACAATGCAAAAATTTCATTTTTATTCAATTGATTTATTATATGTTCAACTACAAAGCACTGAATTTTCTGTTTATTACATTTTCTTTGGTTTTAGATGTTTATTTCAAATCTTTTATAAAGGATTTATAGTAATACACAACATCAATAATGACATCACAATCAGTTGTTATTTTCATAATGTAAAAATAATGTTTTTATTCAATGGATGAATTATAGTATTTCACTGTTAAAATTTAATAAGTAGTCCTTTACCTAAATTGTAAATTTGATGATCCAAGGGGGTAAAGATGAAGCCAAAATTATGTTAGTGATTATTGTCTTTATCATTTGAGACTTCTTGAACTTTGTTGATATGGTATAAAAACTAAATGCCTATTTAGAAAAAAACAGAAAAGGATGTAGCAAAATGTGTGAATTTCACAATCCCAGGGTTTTAATTCTAGGACAAGTCAAAATGAGTCATGTCATGTTAATGTGTTGTATTCTGTAAAATCTGTCATTGTTATAGGCACTTTTGAGGGCATTTAAGTACATATCTTGTTTTATATGTATACTTTAAATATATTAATACAACAATGAGCTGGTACCTCTACTCATAAGGAATGCAATGGTGATAATCATGGTACTGACAAAATGTGTTATCTATAAATGGATGATGAATAACAATGACATAGATATTTCTGACATTAAAATAAATATTTTCTGTGATTAAAAATTCGTGTTGGATTTAATTTTGCTTTTTTCTCCTAGACACGAAAATAATTAAGTTTAATCTGACACAAAATTAAATATGTCTACATTAAACCTGTAAATTAACTGGAAATTCAGTCATAAATGTATTTTTCTTTAACAGGAAGAGAAGTACATAAACTATGTTGAGGGTCTTCGATTCATGCTTAGCAGATATCATGCATTGTTGTCTTCTCTAGATCAAGCAGAGGTAAGGGATTAATATTATATTTTGAGCAAAGATCAGTACTACAATCATGCCAAACATTGCTTGGAAAGAAATTTTTTTTCAAAATATTTAATGTATAACTAGAATGTTTTGCAACAAAGTTTTTAAGGCACTTTAATTTCAGCAATTTTTGTGGGCATTAAAATTTGGAGATTTTTCAATAGCTACAATTTCATTCAGGGTTCAAAATTTACTTTTTCAAGCACTCATCTGTATGGACTAGTGACTATCCATGTTCACCAGTCCATAAAGCATTTCACTAGTCCTTCCACTATCATATAAAACATCTTTCCATAAACTTTTCAAATTTTCAACTTCTCCAGAACCACTGGTCCAATTTCAATCATATTTTGACCACATCATCCTTGGATGATGGGGATTCAAGTTTGCTCAAAGGAGAGATTAATCACAAGAAAGCAAAAATAGGGTGGGGTCATTTAAAATTCTTCTGAAGAACCACTAAAAAAAGTCAAAATTTACATAAAAGCTTCCAGACATAGTGCAAATTCAAATTTGTTCAAATCATGCCCACAGGGGGTATAGTGAGACAGCAATAGCGGGATCAAAGTTTTACATGCAAATGTATAGGTTAAATCTTTAAAAATCTTCCTCTCAAGAACCACTAGGCCAGAAAAGTTAGAATTTATGTGATAGTTTCCTGACATAGTGCAGAGCAAATCATGCTCCATTGGGGAACAATAGGGGATCAACTTTTTATATGCTGATATATAGGAAAAATCTTTCTCAAGAAGCACTGGGTCAGAAGAAGCAGATTTACATGAAAGCTTTCTTTCTTTTTTCTTTTTTCTTTTTTTTTAGTGAGACAACATTTATTCAGATTTTCCAAGTCAGGATCTTAACACTTCCCTTACAACCCAACCTGACCAGGGTGGGGGGTACAGGGTTTGAATAAATTCTCTCTCTCTCTCTCTCTCTCTCTCTCTCTCTCTCTCTCTCTCTCTCTCTCTCTCTCTCTCTCTCTCTCTCTCTCTCTCACACACACACACACACACACACACACACACACACACACACACACACACACACTGAAAGATGTTCATTCTAAACAAAGGAAAAATGTAAAAAAAAAAAAAAAAAAAAAAAAAAAAAAAACACAACAAAAAGACAAGTCAGAAGGTTGGATAAGTTTATATATAGGTTGGCTGAGTTTATAAATATCATATACTAATTAACAATCAAATACATATTGTAATATACCAAGGCTAAAATTAAAGATACAATATTTTTAATGAAATATTGATTGGATGTAAATTTTAGACATATTATGTACCTCACTTTCTATGTTTGGTTCTTAAGAAAACAAAAAGTTAATAACAAATATATGTAATACTAAATAGAAAACACTGTGGGATATTTTGTTCACTTTATTCTTCATTTTTCAATGTTTTAAATAATTTCCATTTTTTATCAAAACTTTTGATTTTTATATTCTTAATAGGAGTTTTGAGATTTGTCACTGTTCATTATCTTTACCTTTTCATAGACTAGATTCAAGTTTGATGGAATCATGATCTGGGCCTTAGTGGTGAGGTTAAAAACTGCCAAATATTTTTAGTGCTTATAATCTTCTCTAGAACTATACATCTTCAAGAAAAACTAAATGCATAATCATGTAGAGCAGGAAGGCCTCTACCAAAGTTTTAAATTGATCTCCAGGGTAAAGGTTTGATCTGACCCCAGGGTGGGGCCAAACTTTGTATATATAGTGTATATATGTAAATGTCTTCTTTAATGCTATTAATACTGAATTGAAACTAAATAGATATTGAGAAGAAGTAGGTAGTCCTCTACCAAAATGTTAATTTCATGATCCCAGGGTAAGGATTTTGGTTCCAGGGTGAGGCCAAAATTACAATATTGATTATTGTCTTTATCATTTGATAGGCTTCTTTAAAGGGACATGGACAGAATTCGAGCTGAAATTTTTCAAATTTTATTTTTCAATTTTTAATGTTCAAAATGCTTAAATAAGGTATTTCTAATGCTCAGCAAAAATTTGAATGTCAGTTGTTGATTTACATGAGCGATATAGACTTCACAATTTTTTTGTTATGTAAACAAGGCTTGTGCCATGTTTTTGTTTACAAAGGTTAAATATACTAGTAAAGGTTTCCCTTAATGCAGATTTTTAAATTTACAAGTTAATTCTGAACACAATTAGATAGTTTCTAGTGTTTGTTGCATCTCATTTTGGTTTAAAAATGGTATTTTCTATTAAGCAATCTATATGCAAACAAAAAAAAACATGGCATAAGCCTTGGTTACATAATGAAGAATTGTGAGTACTGTATCTCATTGGTAACTCAACAACTGATATTCAAATTTTGGTTAATCATTAGAAATACCTTATTTAAGCATTGTAAACATTAAAAATGGAAAAATAAAATTTGAAAATTTTCAGCTCCAATTATTCTATGTCCCTTAATTTTTATGATACAGTATAGAAACTAAATGCATATTTAGGAAAAGCAGAAAAGGATGTAACAAAATTGTGATTTTGCTACCCTGGTTCTGACTCTGAGATGGGTCCAATTTAGTCATATTAGTGTTAATATATTATTATGTCTCCCCACTTCCAGAGGAAGACATATTGTTTTTGTACTTTCTGTCCATTTGTCAGTCCGCCCATCACAAAATGTTATGAACATTTCTCCTCCTCTGTGGCTTATCTGATAGACTTGAAACTTTGTACATAGGCATTTGCATATTGTCAGAACAGGAGGATCCAATCATTTTCCTAAAGTTATAGTGGATCTAAAAGGGGCAGAGGATGTAAAATAACTTGTGAACATTTCTCCTCCAATATGGCTAATCGGATAGACATGAAACTTTGTACAATGTTTCACTGCCATTTGTAGATGTGCATTTTGTTGGGACAGGATGATCCAATTATTTTCCTGTAAGTTATAGTGGATCTAAGAGGAGTGCAGAACGTAAAATAGCTTGAGAACATTTTTCCTATATTGCTTATGTGATATAGTTGAAACTGTTTACAATACTTCACTGCCATTTGGAGATGTGCATACTGTCGGAACAGGGGGATCCAATTGTTATCCTTAAAGTTATAGTGGATCTGATAGGAGTGGAGGGTGTAAAATAGCTTGTGAACACTTCTTCGATATTGCTTATTGGATAGCCTTAAAATTTTGTACAATACTTCATTATCATTTAATGATGTTTACGTTCATCTGACCCAGGTATTTTGTCCTCCATACCATGCAGTACATTAAAAAAACAGGGTGAGTGTATGATTTGAAGCACTATCAGTTTGGGAAACTGGAGAGACATTTGTTTTTAACAAAAACAAATTACTATGTAAAGTCTTCCATCATTATAGGCACTTTCGGGAGGCCTTAATGTTTTAAGAACACATCTTGTTTTATACTGTTGCTGAATATTAGAATTTAGGTTAGATATAAAGAACAGGAATTTTTTCTAGATTTTATAGCCCTTGGGGTAGGGATACTTTCAACAAATACTCAGATGACTGATGAGGCCAATAGGCCTCTTGTTACAATTTTAAGAGGTCACATTATCCCTTATCATATATTGTCCTTTAAATGTCCCAAAGAAGTATTATTTGTAATAGTCTGGGAAAATGTTTGAATTATATTGTTTTCTTGAATGCTTGAATTATTTGCAGACAAGTTTGTTGGAGGATCACATGCGAGAACTTCGTAGAGTAATAAGACCAGGTTCTAAACGCCTGAATTGGAATTCCTTGGGTATCAATGATTTTGTACTGAAGTGCAGAAATGTAAGTAAAGTTCAATACAAAGAGTAATGTATAAGGTCATTCATATTTAGATTGGAAAAGAAAATATTCATAGAAGTATATGTAATGGAAAATCAAAGCATTGAAGTTAAATTGAAATAAATAAAGTGGAATTAACAGCATTGAAATAAAGCAATTAAAGCAAATTCTGTGTTATAAAATTTTGATAAATCTAAGCTAACAATTTTTAGGCAATTGGGAAATTTGAGTCTCTAGTCAACCAAATACAGAAGAATGCCAAGGACATTAATCAGAGACTGCAGATGATTGAGAACTGTAACCTGTTTAAATCACCACCGCAAAAGTATCCAGATACTCTGCCAAGCTGTAAGGTACAGGCTGATTTTTGTGTTTTAAAAAAATATATGAAATTGTGAAATTAACAGAAAGACTTATCAACTTATGGTTTCTTGTAGGAATATTTTGAACATGTAGAAAGAGAAAGAGCCAAAGATTTTGAGATTTTAGCCAGAAAATACCGTGCAATAGGACCATTATTGACAAAAATGGAGGGACTTGTTGTGCACACAAACTCAGGTCGATCTCCCAAGTTGAATGCATATTATTCATACTGGGAGAAGAAAGTGTATGATGCTTTAACCAAGTTGATTATAAACAATATACACAAATTTGAGGTGGCTTTAAGGACAGAAAAACCATTGTATCAGGTGGAGACTTTACTAGCAGCACCTGATGTGGTGCTTCACCCACAGGCCAATGAAGTTTATAAACTGACTCTGCAGTGTGTGAGAGATTGTGTAGAAGGGTATGTGGACTTATGTCATAGTGCTTTTTCTGAAGACTTTGTAATGAAGTAATTTAGTATGAATAGGAATAATATTTCTTGTAAGACAAAATCTTAATTCTATGCAGTCCATGTTTAACAACAATGTTTGTCTCACTCAGTAAGTATAAAAAAAACCAATTTTGTACACAGATGTACATTTAAAACTGCTGGTTCAGGCTATGCTGTTCATGCATGGTAAAACTATATTTTTCACTCTTCAACAGTACTAAGTCATTTGTGAGATGGATGCAGGGAACCTGTATTGAAACCCCACCTCAGAAAGTGGAAGGAGAAGATGAACCCTATGTTTTTTGTTTCTTCACTGATATTTCTGCCAATCCTGAAGTCATAGATTATGTCCAAACCATTCAAACTGACATAAAAAATACTCTCACCAGCATGACTAGGTATCTCAACAGATGGAAGAAATATAGGAGCATTTGGAAAGTTGACAAGGTATGTACATGAATATTATGAACATGTTTACATGCTAATTGTGAGAATTTTTGATGAGAGAACATGTTTTCAGTTGAAAAAAATACCAGTGATGGTGATTTATGTAAATTTGAATTTCAGTGGAATATCCATGAAAGTGGGGGGAAGGGCTGGGTAATAATTCCCTCAGCATCACATTATGATTCTGAACTTTGACCTCTCTCTGATTTACAGTGACTTGCATAATCAAAGTAGTGAAAACACTGAAGCGAGGTGACATAGGGTGCAAAATGTCACAATGATTACTAATGCTATATATACTGTATCTATTCTATTTAATTCCTACGCTGCTCCAAAACTCTTCAAAACTGATCATATTTTATTTAGTTAACTGCCTTAAAATGGCTAAAATATTGCCAATATGGGATTAAACCCCAAACAATCAATCGATCCACTTATACTGCTAGAGAGGAATTGGTGCCTTGAAGGTGAAAAAAGAAAAACAACAGGAAGCAGATATAAATCTAAGTTTGAAAATCCTCATACTATCATTGCTCAGATTAGCATTCAGCTTTACTGTCAAATGATCGAGGATCAAATAAATAGAAGTTTAAATCCAGAGTAAATATAGCAGCTGAACTGATCCTTTTAATTGATTTGGAAAACAGGAGTTTTAGGTAAAAGTAAGAGAAAGGAAAGGACCATTGTCTTCAAAACCATCAATCATATCACCTATGTAAATATTTGATATTGATACTTGTATTAATGTAGGTCATGGATTTACAGACTTTTTTATACACCCGTCTAAGACGGACATATTACGTTATGGCGATCATGTCCGTCTGTCTGTTGTGCTGTTATGCTGTCCATCTATCCTGCTTCGTGTCGGGTTTGTAACTTAAATACTATAAGACCTAGAATGATCAAACTTTGTCAGATGGTACATCTTGGGTAGAGGGTGGGTTGCACTTTAAAGTTGGGTCACTGTGACATATGATTAAGACGATATGGCCAAATATGGCAAAATCCTGTCAGACTCATAACAGGACAATTATTTGCTCTAGAATCATCAAACATGGTCAATTAATGTGTCTTTGGAAGATGTTTTGCACCCTAAATCAAGGGCACTGTGACCTATAATGAAGATGATATGGCATAACCCTTTTTTTTTGGGATCATGTAGATATGGGTCCTAGAATCAACAAGCTTTGTCAATTTGTGCATCTGTTGAGAAATGTAAATTGTAGCTTAGAATCAGGTCATTAAAACTTAAAATGGTAAGTATTTAAAAAGAACTATGTTTTAAGAGAGGTAATCCCTACCTATGTAAGAGGGTGATGCATTTACTTTATTCATTATTTATAACATCAAAAATACACATTTTTTTCATGAAACATGGCTACATAACAAGTAATATGAATACTTATTTTGTTTCTAATATTAATGATATAAATATATGCAGTATTGTACTACCAAAAATGTAAAACCTTAACAAGCACATCACAGAACATGGGAATGATCAATTATTGAGCTGTGTTTCAGCAGTTAATCTCTCTTTCATTAGCTAAGCTATGGTAATTCAGAGTTCAGTTGGAGATTCAAAGATCATTTTGATAAGAATTAAATTACATCTGTCCAATTAAAGATTAATTAATGAGTATAATGTAAGAAGGCTGTCTGGAGCATTTATTTGTACAACCCAAAATAAGTACATATAATTCATACCATGTGAAAGAAATTATCTAAATATATGCAATAAAATGAAAATATGCTTTGGAATATTTCTGTAGTTATTTAAAGAATTGTAGAGATGTATTGACAAGTCAATTGCAATGTGCAATAGGCACAATACAATTATTTTCATTTTACCTAAGACTTAAGAGCAAAGATATTGGTGCAATCTTTTCACCAATTAAGACTGATATGTATCTGTATCTGTCTGTATCAGTATGGGCACTGGAGATGACTCATCAAGTTGAGCAATAACTCTCCAGGACTGGTTGTGCGCAAAATTAGTCAAAAGTAGGTAAAATTGTTGTCTTGAAAGTCTCTAATATTTTACACTGAGTTACGGTATCGGGTAAAGAATTCTAACCAGAAATGGTGCACGAAAAAAATTTATTTTTGAAAATGTCACTGTTACAAGTTTGGAATGTCTGTTTCTGGATGGATGAGGGTTAAATACACTGTGTGGTTCAGCAAGGATTGCTATTAGGCAGTGGATGATCTTAAATAGGAGGCAAAATTGCTGATCTCCTCTGTGTTCAGCATGTGACTGCCACTTAAGCTCTCTCAGTGTGGTAGAAACACTGCTGGTCTTGTTGTAATCGTTTTTCACAAGTCTGGCTGCTTGTTTCTGGATCTTTTCCATGTTGGTAATGTCTCCTTTGAGGCAAGGGTCCCATACCACTGCAGAAGAATTCAAAATTGAATGAGTGAGAGACTTATATGCTATTCCCTTGAGACTGCTTGAAGATTATGCCAAATGAATCCTAAAACCGAGATTGCTTTCTTAGTAGTTTTTGAAATATGTGAGTGCCATTTAAGGTTTTTACTGATAATAATTCCAAGGTATGGATTATCCATAACTTGTTCTAAAATGTGGTTATCGAGCAAGTAACTATGTTTCAATGGAGGTTTACTACAAACTATTATCGTAAGGTAACATTTTGTGGCATTGAACCTCATACCCCACTTCGGAGCCCAGTCTTCAAGTTGCCTAAGATCTTGTTGTAGTTGTTTCTGGTCTTCAGGAGATTTGATGTTTCGATAGATCACGCAGTCTTCAACAAAAAGAGTCTTACTTGTGATGAGACAGAAAGAGGTAGATCGTTGATGTGGCACAAAAAGAGCAGCAGGCTGAGAATGGTGCCCTATAGTACACCAGAATCTACTGAGCATGATGTTGATGATATTCCATCTTGTTTATGATGAGTTGGGAAGGTCGAAATCCAATTGTCAATATTTCCTTTATTTTGTGTCATTCACTTTTATCTGTTTATAATGAATAAACATCTGATGGGCATATTATATGCTGTGGCGGTGCATTTTATTTCTTAACTTGATAACCCCACCTGAAAATTTGACAAATATATCTTGACAATATATACACTACTGTGTGAAAATTGTTTTTTATTGAGCAGCACAGTTTTATAGTAATAACATCTTAAACATACCATTGTTTTAACAGTAGTAAAACTGTTTTCCGTTGAATTACATAGACAATGATAGTGAATGACTTTACTCACTGCATAATTCAACTTAAAAAGATAGAATTTGGTGCTTTAAATCTTGATGATCTTGATATTAAAATGAAACAAAAAGAATTTGAAAAATATTTATGAAATACTTTTGCTTTACAAGCAGAATTCGGAACAATGTTATTGACTCTTTGTATTGAAGGGGAAATGAAATATATATAGACAAAATAATCAATTATTTATATAATATCAATGAATATTTTTGCTAAAATTCATCAAAAACCCTGAATATATATATATATATATATATATATATATATATATATATATATACTTACACACTTGTATTTATTGTGCTACACATCTTAGTCATGTTGCATACTAACAGTAGAAATTATTTTGTGATCACATGATCAACAGATAAAATAATATAATGGTAGTTATCATGATTTGCTGAATATAATATGCAGTTATGTTTAATATGCAACACACACCACCACTACCCACCCACCTATTTGGGACCTGAAAACTGAAGGGGGGTATGTACTTTGTGTGTAAATTTAGACCAAGCGATAATCTCAATTTTATACTATGTGGTAATCTTTACTGAATATTTCTGCAGAAATAATGAATTTAACAAAGAATAAGGATTTGTGAATGGAGCTCTTATATTTTTTAGATAATTATCCTCTTGACTTGACATTGCAGTAATTTTCACTGAATATCTTTGGCGAAATTCACGTGTAATTATCATGTTAATTTCAGCAAATTACGAGATATTTGTGGCATTAAAGCTGTATGGTCCTATGTTTTAATAGACTCAATATTTTCTTTGTTGAAACTGGAAATCAATTAAATAGTCGATGTTATAAAAGTAAAGTCAAAACATTAAACTAGTCTCTCTCTCTTTCTCATATATGAATTTTCAGAGTTTCTGCCCCTTCACATTTTTTCCTGTGGGGTTCTGCAAATGTTTTAAAAGACATTTCCAGCAGGATGCATTAAGAATTTGCTTTATAGTGCATCCCTACCCAACTCTTCAATTTTTTAATGTTGACTGATCTCCATGAATTCGTATGATGAAGTAGTAGAGGATGGGATTAAAATGATAAACTCACTATTTTCAAATGATCACCAAAAATGCATCATATTTCTCCCCAAGTTGTCTGCTGCTAGACTTTATTAAAAAAAAAAAAGGAAAAAAAGTAATCGCCAAAATTTTTTATTGAAAAGAAAAGGAAGACTTAAAAACCTGATCCACCTTGATATAATATATAGTCAAAACTGCCATAGCAACCCACTGTATTAAGCGACTCGCTGTCATATGTGACCATAAAAACATTCCCCTTAATATGTTACCCTATATATTGTACCTGTACAAAACGACCACCTGTCTAACGCGACCAATGACCATAATTTTTACGTTTTTGTATATTTTCATGAAAATTTACCTTTATTCAATGACTGTACATTTTTTTTTATTACAACGTGATTCCTACTTTCGCTTTCTGTTGAGCATGGCTATTCTGGGAGTTATCGTCCCTAATATGCTTTCACTTTAAAACACAGGTAATAAATAGGTTGGCGGTGATTTTGTGTAGTCAGCACTCTCAATCAATTAATTAGTAGGGGGACTTAGATAACTAGAGTATTCGTGATTTTCCTGTACAAGATATCCATGGTTTCAGAGTATAGACATGACTGGAACTAGTGGCTCACTTCGAAATATCCCGAGAATGTGATAGATCCAAGTTAAAACTTACAAAGATTTGCTGTGCCCAGTGGATATCATGATTTTATTTAATTTGTTTCAAATTGAATAACAGATTTTCAGCATTATTGTACAAAAAGAGGAGCAACACTTCCTTGCTTACTTTCTTTTACGACCAAGAAGCATTGATGCAGTTTTTTAGCTACAAGTATAGTATGTATTACATAAATGATCTAAACAACAAAATGTTTTCAAGATTTAGAAAATTTGCATCTATTTCATATATGAGATTCTTAAACAGATCAAATGTAATATTTGATGAATAATAAATTTTAAGACAACATATTGCATTTCAGATGTTCAACTATTATTTTATTTTATAACTTAAAACCATACTTGGATAATCTTAATAATGAATTTCAATTACATATAAGTTCTCTATTATACAAATTATTTTGGTATATTATTTGCTAAATTCCTTTACAACAGAAAATAAGCAACCTGTATTAAGAGACCACCTGTCATATCTGACCTTTTTTCCATTCTCTGTTGGACAGTCTCTTAATACAGGTTTGACTGTAATAACTGTTGTTAATATCTATATGATATCGGTAAAGCATTCATCATTGAAATTCATACTGCTAGTATATCAGTCAAATGTTTATTAAAAGGTATCATCATTATTGCTGAGGCATATTCGTGTGTACAAGTTTGCACATGCATTGCTTTTCTTTCATTGTTTGGGTGCTAAAATGGCTGTAACTTTCGAATTAAAGTCTCAAATGAATTCAAATTTTTGTTTTAGGTTTTTGATATGAATGTTTATTGAATGATGTAAATAAAAATTCCTTATTTGAATTTGTATGTGTGTGTTTTGTAATTTTTGGCATCTAAATTGAAGTATTGCTTTATAACATTTGTAGTTTTGAATGGATAATTGTGAAATTTATTTTGCAGATATATTTTGGGACTCTCTTCTTTTGGTGTTGCAAAAATCACTACATTACATGCGCAAGCACATATATATTGAACTTTGATTGGCTAATATTGAAATAGATATATCTCTCTCATAAATGAAGCACTTGATTGAGGTCATAAGTACATACTACTAATACCTCTAATGTGAAATTATTGGTTGCCCTGAAATACATGCGCATGCACATACATTGTTTTTGGTCTTCTTAATTTTGACTCGCTGTTATTTCTCATTTTTCATTAAAATATTTTGAAATTTATGTTGTAGCCATATATTTAGATTTTTAACATATTGACAAGGTCAAATTACTCACCTGTATATGCACCAAATTTTGATTGGTCAATTCTTAAATGTTTATAACTGATTTGTTTCAGTATGAAATGGACTGGCTGTTACAAAATAGTTATGTATTGAGATGCTTCACCAGTTGTTATAGTCGAAAATAATTATCCTAAAACAAATGACACCATTTGGTGCATGGGGGAACATTCGGGGAACATCTGTAGTGGTCCCCATTACAATTAACATTTGTTAGATTTGTCATAAAAATAAATTTTGTTGCAGCAAGCCATTGCTGAGAAATGGTATCAGAAAGGCCCGACAGTTGTGGCATTTGATGACAAACTACAATATTACTACAAAACCATTGATGAGGTAGAAACCCTACCACTAGTCAAAGACCAGGACAGTATTCGTCTCCATATGGGACCTCTGTCTTCTTCTGTAAAGGAGCATGCTAAACAATGGATTGGACATCTTGGAAAGATCTTAAGAGACTCTGCAAAAGAGTCTCTGTATAAACTCAGGGATGAACTGGATGTAAGAATTTATTGGATTGTTGACACGGAAATTCTGTAATTTCATTATTTTTGTGAACAGCACAATTTTTATTAAATGTGAGTTTCATGTGTAAATATTAGATGAATATCATGCTTAGTATGCCACACTTTAATAACCAGATTGTTGGGGAATATAATAACAAATTGTCTCAAAGCTTTCTCTTACTTGGATAATAAATCTGTTTGCTTTATGATCAAACAGGATAGGTCTGATGATTTAGAGCAGACACCAAGTTCTTTGGAGGATCTCAAATTTGTGCTGACAACGATATCTGATATCAAATCAATGTCCCTAGATGTGGAAACCAGAATTCGAGATATCAGAGAGCGATATAGGACTCTGTCCATGTATAATATTGAGGTAAGACATGAATGTTAGAGTTAGAAAGAGGGAGGTGTTTCAAAGGTTACATGTATAATATAATGTTTAGGTCACTGATGAAGAGAAAGAAATTCAACAGAAACTGCCACAGATCTGGGATGACTTGGTTTGGAAGTCGAAGAACACCGATGCTGGTCTCACTGTTGTCAAAACTAAATTTACAGAGGTGAGTGCATTTTTCATAATTATTTTTTTGAAGATCAATTTTCATGGTTTAGGAAAATTACGAATTCAAGTGACTGACTAATTACAGGTTTTATATAAGAGGAAAAAGTAAAGTTTAACTGTCATTGAATTTACAAATGAAGTTCCTTTTTGAAACAAAGATGCAGAATTTGATCCCCACGAAAAATATTAAATACAAATGGAATTGAATTTAAATTTAGAAAAGTAGGAAGAACTACATATTTACAGTGTATACAGCATTTTTAGCTCACCTGAGCAGAAAGCTTAATTGAGCTTTTCTGATCACTTTTTGTTCATTTTCCGTCTGTCGTACTGTTTGTCTGTCTGTAAGCTTTCACATTTTTTACTTCTTCTCCAGAAGCAATGGGCCAATTTCAACTAAACTTGGCAAAAAGCATTCTTAGGGGAAGGGGATTTAGGTTTGTACAAATGAAGGACAGCACCTTTTTCAAAGGAGAAATAATAACAAAATAGCAAAAATACACTGACAAATTTTAAATATCTTCTCCAGAACCACTGGGCCAATTTCAATCAAACTTGATACAAATCATCCTTAGGGAATTCAAATTTGTTCAAATGTAGGGCCATGTCCCCTTCAAAGGGGAATTAATCACAAAAATAGGGTGGAATCATTTAAAAATCTTGTTCTAAAGAACCACTGAGCTAGAGAAGTTCAAATTTATATGAAAGTTTCCTGATATAGTGCAGATTCAAGTTTGTAAAAATCATGGCCCCCGAGGTTAAGGTGGGGATGCAAAAGGAAATCAAAGTTTTACTATGTGATATCAAGTTTACAATATTACAGATGAGTACCATTTTATTGACCTCTTATTTCTATTCAAGATTATGTGAAGAAATTAATTACCTTTAGTCTGGTCCGATTTCAGCTAAAAAGAACTTCTAACGGCAAATTATTATTATTTGGTTCAACATAACTTTTTAACCTAATTTGAGTATGCTGAATCTGAAAAAATATGTTGAACTTCATGAAAATGGCGTTAAATAGGTCAAAATGGCGATTCAAAATGGCGGACAGTAATTTTTTTCAAATCGTTTTGAAACGCGCATGTAGAAAAAAAAATGTAAAAACTATGATTACAAAATACAATAGCATCGAGAAAAAGATAGAAATAAGCATGCGACCCTAAAAAAGCCATTGCACGAAAGAAAACCCGAATTTTCTCTGTTTTTCCTCAAAATTCAACGTATACTGTTCCTACATTGTTCTTTGCTTGTGACTTTGCACTTACAAAGGTCCATGCACAGCAAATTGTTACGCTTGCACCCACACCTCAATGTTTTACAACTTGTTGTGCAACTACATGCAATCAAGTCTAAACAAGATTCTGGAATTGGGTCTAAAGTCATCAGAATAGGCACTAGAATACCTTCATTCAACTTCCATCCCATCTCAGTTGGAGATGGTAATGTGGGGTTACTTATATTTGCTTGTCTCCATACCAGCGCTTGATAATGTGCACGTTTAATGTGCAGATGCAAGGCATCGCTAGTGGGGGGCATGTTTTCGGGGCTCTTGGATTTTCCGAATAAAATGTTCCTAACCGAGTCAGTTGACGACACTGTGCCCTGGTTATACAGCTTGCATACGAACTTTTCACAGTCGACTATTTTCTGTTCAGTTAAATTGCCCTCTCCAAAACCCCCAAGAAGCCCAACATTGTCTTTGTAAACCTTAAATCCAGTTTTTTTGGATATCCCAAAGAAAAAAGAAGTTGTGTCACATCCAGTCAGAGCATGGAATGCTAACAGATTCGTGCACATTTCTGGAGAGGTAAAGGTTTTCTCTACAACAGCATGAATAGGAATGTTCTTGGGCTTTGCAGATGTTCCAGCAACCATCCACAACTGTATATTTATTTCTGAAAAGAAAGATACAAGTAGCAGTAAAACATCAGTATCAGATGCTAGTACAACAACTGAACTGCAAGTGGATTCTTTCGCACAATGTATGGCATGAAGAACTATTCTAGTATCTGCCTCTTCATGTGACGCATGTAGGGCAGATATATCGAGGAATTCGTCATTGCATTTAACGCTATTCTCATCGAGAAACCCACCAGCAGTAACAACAGTTTTCTCTGTGGGTGCATAAAGAATTATCTGCTCAGATAAAAAGGCAGCTAGGTCTTTCTTGTTGTCATTCAAAGACAAAAAAGCTGAAAAGTTATTCGGGAGTGGCACATCCTTATTTTCAATAACCCTTCTAACTGGCTGCTGCCCTTTTGCCCTACGAGAACGAGTGCCCGATTTTATAGATTGTTCCCTGTAACGGTCGAACAGAACATCAACTCTTGAATACATGGCCCCTTTTCTCACCACAGTGGAAACAAACTCATCTGCAAAGTCTCCAAATGTTTTCATGCCATGTGTTTTCATGCTCTGAACTAAAGCCTGGCCATCTATGATCAAAGCTGGTGATTCGCCTACATTTTCGACTCGCGCCCTTACATCAACATCTTGAAGTATGTCTTCTAAAACAACAGATTTGTTTCCAGACTTTAGTGCACCGCTGGTATCCGCTATAGATATCGGCACAGGAAGGAGCTCGTGTTTCAAAATCTGCTCTAAATCAACCTCTCGTCCGGCCTTATATGCAATGACAAGTCTCTGCAGTATGTTCCGATCTGCCTTTAGAATTTTTTTCTTTTCCACAGCTTTTGGTACAACTTGTACCTTGTATAAGGAGTCAAATGTTAATGAGCAGCTTTTTTTCAGAACACTTCTCAAAGGAACTTGTAAACTACTTGTTTCTATGTTTGGTATCAGACGATCTTTTACGAAATTCTCTAATGATATCTGTCCCAAATTTGCTGCAGAAAGTAAGGACTCCTTGATCATATCTGTAGCTTTGTCTTTTGTAACTATATTGATCAGTTGATCTCTTTCGTACAAAAGGTCAAATACTCTAAACCTTTTCATTGCATCAACGAGCGAATCCTCATACACTGCATCAGTAACTTGTCGACTCTTTGATGCGTCCTTGTGTGTGAGAATGTCATCTGGATTCACATCGTACATCACCTTTGTAAGAAGACTTATATGAGATCTCAGATTGTAGGAAAGGGACCACCTACTGAGAGCAGATGGAGTCCTAGTAATTCCTACAATTCCACCACCTTTCTTACCCGTGGCGTTTAGCCATTCTTGACTTTGGTCTGGGTCAACTTGATTGAAAGTTCCAGCACTTCTCTTGACAACAAAATTTCCATCCTGAAACTCTGATAGTACTTCAATAGGCAATTGGTGGCAATCAGCAAGATACACACTACCCCACCTAGCATAATTTGTATGGTCATATCGGAAGAACCATGGGAGCATTGAACGGAAAGACTTCAAATATAAATCCCAAAGCCCATCTCTTTCTGACTTTGTAAACATTAAAAGGATAGAAACCATGTCCAAATATGACCACCAAAACAGGACATTTGGGTTGTCAATTTCCTGTCTGAAACTTGAAAAATACTCTTTGAAAACAGGATTTTGCAGTTGGTCAATGCTAGAAAGTATGTCTTGCTGTTCAGTCATGATGCCATTCAATGTTTGCGAATGATCAACATTTTTGGTAGATACAAATAACACAAAGTCTGGCAGTAAAATCTTCCAGATTGCTTGAGCAGTAATTTTATGGGCTCTCATGCCACGACTGTAGTGCTTTCCACCTAATACATTTTCAGCAGCCACAGGTCCTAATAACTCGCATTCCATCCACAGTTCATGCAAACCAGAACCTCTCATATGATCTCCTATACATTTCATGAAATTCATAGCTATATGTAAGCCACCCATTCTTGGAACAAGCCTGTCTCTATACTCAGGAACTGACCATTTTAAATCCATCAACTTAAAGTACAAAGCTTGATCAACTGTGATAACTGTATGACGTTGACCAAGATGCTCAGATATGTGCATGCATTTCTGGACAACTGTGTTAAGTGTATCCATTTCATGAGCAGGTGCTTGTACAATAGGCATGTAACCAACAAGTGTGAGATCCGGGTTTTTACTACTGACAGACTGATTATGTCCTGACCAACTAGCTGGGACTTTCTGCTTATGTCTGTGCAAATGAAACGCCAATTCATTAGCAAACTCTTGAGAGGACAATTGATTCTCTGAGTCAGAAGGTTGGAAGATATCTAACGTAACTGGTCTGGGATAGTGAGGTTGTGATTTTCCTTCTACTATTGGGGAAATGACAATACTGTCCATCTGAGGAGGTACCTTCAATGTCTCATTTGAAGATGGACTTATGTGCTGAAGGTTAATGTCATTTCCCGACCCTCGTTGCCAACATGCTATCTGCGTTGCATGGAATGTTTCCTTGCCATCCAGTGTTGAATCACTAATATCAATATTGTCAGCTGTAAAGTGTGTGAAAACGCTTGGCTTTAAATTCGAGGGAAGGAAATGTCCAGTCCTTTCGTCCATAGACTGAAGGCTTTCCTCTGCAAGCCCAGTGTCAACACGCAGAACATCTTTATAACTCAGGGTGTGACCAGCACTATTAAACAAGTTTAACAGCTGTTTTGACCTTGTCATTTGATGCAAGGTGCATGCAAGGCCAATATGCTTTGGAGTCCACTTTTTTCCATTACTTACCCCATACTCAATATCCTGAGCTACGCTCACTATTTTCTTCTGTCTGCTGCAATCTGGATTGTCATTGCCATCAGTACAATCAAAGACCTCTTGTCCGCCATAAAGAAGATTCAGAAACATGAGGATACTATCTGGGACACAACTTACGGCATCAGCCTCACAAACATTCAAACCCATGTGACCAGGTCTATCTTGCAGGTCTGATCTTAATCTTAGTGCAACATGTACCAGTTCATGAAATGAGTTGTGTGGAGGTTTATAACATGGCATAGTGAGTAATTCGTCATCCATGATATCTTGGTCATCATGAAACATATCTCCAAAATGAGATTTAGAAAGAATATGGGGCACTAAAAGAATTTCGCGTTCAGATACTGCTCTATCGAGGGGACGAAGAAACTGGAAGATATTCTGCACCTTGGCTTGCAGATTTTCTTTAAACGTTGATCTACGAGTGATAAAAGACTGTGGCATTTCAGATCCTACCTCTTCTACCAACTTGGAGTACCTGTTCCATGTATCAGAGAGCTGTAAGATTTGGCACTTGCTGGCTGCGTACTCCAGTTCTCGAACAAGAAATATCATGGCCAGATCTTCACATTTTGACTCCTTTTCTGTTTTTTGTGTATCATACTTAAAAGCATTCATGCATTTTAGATGGTACTTACCCTCTGCAGCTATCAAATCGCTAACGTTTCCTAACTTAACACGAAGTATGTTGTCATACTTTGCATTTTTAAGAACCATGTCGCTAACAGAAAATGTTGTAATGTTGAATAGCTTCTGTTTAATTTGTTGTTGACAAAATATGCATAACTCCCAATCTATTGGTGTAGATGCATTTCGCAAAGTTCGGGATGCTGCTGCAGAAGGGTGTGAGCAAGATGACGTAGACGGTACATCATCCTCTGTATCGACGTTGATTGTATCAGATGTGTTTGTAAGCAAACATGCTTTTCTTTCCATTAACTGAATTGGTCTGGGGTGAGTAAATGCACTATAGCATTTCCTATGACATAGAACTCTATCATTCGGACTTAATTTTTCTATTCTGTCAATGGCATCATAGTTCCTGGCATCTTTAACTTTCTTACGACGAGATGCCCTCTCGGTCAACGTTTCGATAGACTTTTTGCTTTTTAATTCTAACGTGTCTGTCTTTTTTTCCTGACATATAACACACAAATCTGTATCTATTTGATAACTTCGCTTAAGTGATCGTTCAGTCATGATTTCTAATCAATGAGTGGTGAGATATGACAAGCCTATAACCTCGGCCATCAGTTTTATACCTTATGTCAGAATCATTTGTTAATTCGATCCTCGATTGTGTCGGTCGCGCTATTGTGAAAACCATTGAACACTGTGTTGAATTTCAAGTGCATTTATATCATAAAGTATGCAATACGTTAACTGAATAATTTGCACAATTAGAAGGAAATAAGCATTAAATATCATATCAAAATGCATATATATACTGTGCGTCAATATGCGGTTGCGAAAAAATGAGTTAATTGGGATCTAATCGTTTTTTTCACAATTTTAATTGTTTAACGAACATTGAACAATTTATTCTATTTTTCAGACACATATAAGTTTAGTACAAGCCTTTAAATTGCTTTAATTTGCAATAAACTTTTTTAAAATAAAGCCATATAGATAATTTTGCAAATTTCAACACCGCCATTTTGAATCGCCATTTTGACCTATTTAACGCCATTTTCATGAAGTTCAACATATTTTTTCGGATTCAGCATACGCAAATTAGGTTAAAAAGTTATGTTGGACCAAATAATAATAATTTGCCGTTAGAACCCATTTCTAGCCTCTTTTTTCAAAATCTGGACCAGACTACTTGTACAATGTTTCATATACAGGAAATTCTGAGACTAGAATAAAACAGTTTATTACTAGGAATTTTTTAGCCACTGAATTGGGAAAAATTGATAGTAGTTACATTGGGAATGGTACTGTTTATCAGTACCAGTTATATAAAGAAAAAATGCTGGTATAACTACTATTTTCAGATCACTCAAACTCAAATTGAAGATTTCAAGAAAGATCTTGAAAAATTCTCAGAGAAGTTTTATGACAATGGCCCTGGTGCTGTTGGTACAGACTTAGAAAAAGGTGAGGTGATTATAGCCATGATATGAATAGGATTGGACACCAGTACTTGGTACAAATACCATACTGAAGACTTGTTTCAAAATTATGGATAAAATACTGTTTCATTTCATACCGGTATCAATATCGGCATTTATATATCAATAAATTTAAAATCATCCTTAGAAATTTTAATCAATTCCTTGCATTTCTATTGATTCAATGAAAGCTACGATATGATATCTCTACTTGACATTTCACTTATATAATAAAAGACTTGAAAAATATGATTTTCAATAAAGTGTATGTCAATTTAGCATTACTTTTGTTAAAAATTTAGCTTTACAACATTTATTTTAAATAATAAAATGCTGGAACAGAAGCTAACTCATCAGTAATTTCCGTAATTTCACTGTAAATGAACTGTGTGAAGTGTAAAATTTAACATGAAAAGTATTCTTGAAACAGGAAACTTTAAGTAAATTTTAGTTTCATTACTGATTCTTTAAGACATTTATTATGAATTATTGAATATCTTCTGATTTAAGATTGAGGAATTGGGATCAAGGGAAAAAAACTTGAGAATATAAATGTTTGACACTTTAATACATAGAAGCAAGATTATTGACTTGAAGTTTAAGGGAGGAGGTGAAACATGTTTCTAAAATGTTTTTTGAAGGTAAAGAATGAAATATAATGTTGACCTTTTCATCTAATCAAACATTTTCAAAATGCATACTTGACATGTGGTTTTATGCCATATATGCTACATGTACAACAAATGAAATTTGATGACTTCAAAATCAAGAAAAGCATAGTATCTCAACTCGAAAAATATTCGAAACCCTCAGTATTTTTTAGCTAATAGGGGTGAAATAAATAAAATCCACACTAAATTTTTACCTGATTGTAACTAGCTGTAAATTGTTTCTAACTCTTTGTTTCTTATTTAAGAAGGTTCAAAACCCCAGCATTGTAAAGTCATCTGTTCATACCATACTATATGTATCAGTTATTTCTAGGATCATAGGTCAAATTATCATTAAAAATTATCATATCTTTTCAAAAGTATTGGTATGATATTGTACTGTTTTGTCCTTAATGGTATCCAACCCTAGTTGTGAAACTGGAACTTGCTCAGTTTACCATGCTTTGTTTTGTTGTGTAGATTTGTGAAGTTTTACAAGATTATGAATTATGTTCTGTAGGTCTAGAATTAATGAAGACATTCCGTGTTGAGGTTAATGATTTAGAAGCTGCCAGGCAAGAGTTAGCCAATGCAGAGAAACTGTTTGATTTGCCCATTACAATGTATCCAAATCTTCTGGAGGTGCAGAAGCAGATGAAAGGACTGGAAATGATATATGGCTTGTATGAAGAACAGAAGGTTGGTTTATGAAAAGCTTAACTGGTTATGAATAGTGAAAAAAATATAATGAAAGGGGAAATGTTGATTGAAGAAGTAGACTGAAAGATCATTAAAATTAAAAATTATCATTCAGGCAGCCAGAGAGCAGTGGGCAGAAACACTTTGGTCCAATTTGAATGTACAAGTTCTTCAAGAAGGAATAGAAGGTTTCTTAAAGAACCTTCGCAAGATGCCAAGGGAAGTCAGATCAATGCAGGCAGCTCGTGCTCTGGAGTCTAAGATGAAGGAGTTCAGAGATTCTCTACCTCTGTTTGTGGACTTGAAACATGATGCACTTAGAGAACGGTACAATAAATTTTTCAGAGGAGCATATGCAGTGCTACCTTGATATATTGCCCCGTTATAATGCCACCCACACTTATTGCTTGAGAATCTCAAAGAACAGATTTTCTCCAATGTTAACACCCCAGTTATAATGCCAACCCTGCACTGATTTTCACAAACAGATGGCTCAGTTTTATAGGGTTTACCCTTGATAATGTCAATCACTGAACACTGATCAGTAATCATGCCAGCACTTCAAGAGCCATGCATTGAAGGATGAAGGACTGGGCATAGTATCCCATTGGTCAGGTTAATTGCAAGTAATTGCTTAATAAAACTCCAGATTATCTATATGTTTATACAGAATATTGCCTAAATAAATTACCTAGATGAAATTTCATTTGATTGCTCAGTGAATAATTTCCCAAGTGAACTTTTCTGATCACCCGTTGTCTGTTGTCTGTCTGTGTCTGTTTGTAAACTTTGTACATTTTGACTTCTCCAGACCACTGGCCCATTTTCAACCAAACTTGGCATAAATCATCTTTGGGTGAAAGGGATTCAAATCTGTTCAAATGAAGGGGAACACCCTTCTCCAAGGGAAGGTAATAGCAAAAATACACTGACAAGTTTTAAAAGTCTTCTTTTTCAGAAACTGCAAGCCAGTTTTCAATTGGACTTAGTACAAATGAAGGGCTATGCCCCCTTCAAATGAGAGATAATTACAAAAATAGGGTGAGGTCATTTAAAATTCTCTTCTTAAGAACAACGAGGCCAGAAAAGTTCAAATGTACGTGGAAGCTTCCTGACAGTGCAGGTTTAAATTTGTTAAAATCATGGCCCCCTGGAGTAGGGTAAGGCAAGATATTGAAAAATCTTCTTTTCAAGAACCACTAAGCCAGAAAAGTTTAAATTTATATGAAATCTCCCTGACATAGTGCAGATTCAAGTTTGCTAAAAATCATGGCCTCCAGAGGTAGGATGGGGGGGGGGTCAGATTATTACATGTGAATATATAAGGAAAATATAAAAAAATGTCAGGAACCACAGAGCCAGAAAAGTTCAAATTAACATGGCAGCTTCATGATATAGTGCAGGTTCAAGCTCGTTAAAATCATGGCCCCAGGGGTGTGATGGGGCCACAATAGGGGATCAAAGTTTTACATGTGAATATATAGGGAAAATCTTTTAAAATCTTCTTCTCAAGAACCACTGGGCCAGATAAGTTAAAATTTACATGACAGCTTTCTGACATTCTAATCTTTTCAAAATCCAAGGGTCAAGATCACTCAGAACATCTTACATGAGGAAAAAGTTCCTTATTTCAACAGATTTTGAATAGGTATTGATCATATATCACACAAATAAGTAATAGGTAAATGTCTTTCAGTTAAATGTAACTCAGTGTCATTTTGTATAGTTCAAGGTCACTCAACATATACCTTCTATGAAATAACCCCTTCATTTCAGCAATATTTCAACAGCTGTTATCACTGTGTATCATTCATCTTATGAAGTAGTTTATTAGTTAGATGCAGTTTGGGGAGCATCCCTTAGTTTTATTGACATTCTTTTTCTTGGAAGTAACAATGTAAATATAGTAAACTCTGAGATGAGTTCAAACACTGGTTCAAAATGTATTGATCTAGCCATTTTGTTGATGAATGTGTTATATTTTCAAATATCAGTTTTAAATCTTAACTACATTTATATGTATCTAAAGTGAGAAAAATATTTGGAAATATTTTATACTGGACTTATTTATATTTTTAGCCATTGGAAGGAGCTAATGAATAAGACAGGGCAGAAGTTTGACATCAATCCTGAGACATTTACTCTTGCCAATGTATTTTCCATGGAGCTACATCGGTTCCAAGAAACAATTGGAGAAATTGTCACCAAAGCCAGCAAAGAAATGGGTATCGAAAAGGTCAGCTTTTGTATTTTTGAAATTAATTTTTGTTTTCTTTTTTGTCAGCCAAGTTAGTTATAGAACAAATAGAAATAGTGATAGTGGCATTTCATATTTACGTAAAGTTTGAACTGAATATTATGAATAATCTTTTGTCTGAGTCTGTCATTAAAGAAACTAGTTGGAGAAGTATACTCAATCAGCTTGGTGATATTTCTATTAAGTGTGTGTGTGTGTGTGTGTGTGTGTGTGTGTGTGTGTGTGTGTGTGTGTGTGTGTGAGATATCCATCTTATGTAATCGAAACCTTTTTGTTTGTCCTGAAGAAAGGACAGGTCATCCTGAAAATTTGACAAAGCTAATTGTTTTTGGCGTTAGTCATTTTATTGCTTTGTTTTTATTTTTTCACCTTTCTTTTACTGCAGGGAACAAGTATTTGTAGTTCAGTGATATCATGTATATATTTTATGTATATATCTTCATATTATACTATTTTCTGTTCTCTCATGTATGGAAGCCCATTTGGGACATATGAAAATATATTTTTGATTTAAAGAATTTGTTATTTGGAATTTCATTCGTTTTTTCAAACTTTAAAAATCATTACAACAGATTTAATTAGTAATAACAGATTTGTAAACCTTGTAAAAGCAGATTTCAAAATTTGAAAAACAAATTAAATTTGAAATAATAACTTCTGAAATTTGTTATATCAAATTGCCATAAAACAAATTTTGAAATTTGTTATAACAAATTTAACAAATTACTTATAACAAATTAATCTGTTGAATTTAAAAGTTTAAAATAACAAATTAAATTTGTAATAATGAATTCTGGAATTTGTTGTATATTTTAAATTTGATAGGTCCTGAATGGGCTTTCATATTCATTTATCCATATGTGAATGTTTTATACAGGACCACAATGTAAACTAGTCATTTGATACTAATTGTGATATCCTATCTAAATTTATTTATTATTATTATTATTATTGTATTCTTTGCAAGTAAATAATTATCTTCAATAACAGTATTGAGTAAAATGATCAGATAAATAAATATCAATAGAAATGAAATTTCCACCAGAATAATAGTAAAAAAACACAATCTTTACAAAGGATAAT
Organism: Ostrea denselamellosa; assembly: GCA_024699665.1. Lineage (NCBI taxonomy): Eukaryota > Metazoa > Mollusca > Bivalvia > Ostreida > Ostreidae > Ostrea > Ostrea denselamellosa. Next base: position 29,133,987 of record JAMZEH010000005.1, on the reverse strand, counting down.
TATGTACATGAAAATCTTTGTAAACTTTCTTTACCCATTCACATTTTTAAGGCCATTGACCTGTAACTTTAAAACTAGTGATGGGACATCAGTTAATTTTCATATAAATAGATCATCGGTTTGAATCGATTTTACCGACTATAATTGGAAGACATTATCTTAAAAAATTCTTAAGAAGTATTTCATGATTATTTTTTTTTTTTAAATACATATATATTAACACACATATATAACTATATCTAAAGATATGTTGGTTAAAAGTTCATTGCAATCTTTTACTCTATATAAAATATTGCAAATGCATCTAAATTTACATCAAATGTTCATTGTCAATGACCATATAGTGAGTGACAACATGGCAAAAATTCCATCATCATTAAAAGCAAGTTCTAATAACTTGCCTCAAGAGATGGCCTAGCATGCTGGCCACACTCTTAATAGATTTGGTTCCGCAGGTTGTGAGTTCAACCCCGGGCAAGGGCAGAAGTAGGTATCCAAAATATTGTGATTTTTCTGTGCTTTATATTAAATATTTCTTTACTTAGGGCAGTTATGTATGTTTAGGAGTTCATAATGCAATCTTTGTGCTTTGTGGAAGTGGAATGGGCTAATTTCTGAATGCATTCTATAAGAATTGTATATACATCCGATGACAGATAATGGAAAAAAAATAATTGATCATCAAAATTGGCAGCATCAACAATCAATGTTTTCTGATTATCGGTACAACACTTTTTAAAACATTTGCTACTTTATCCAAGTAGGGAGTGAAAGAAATTGAGGAGCAGTGGAGCAACATGAAATTCTCAGTCCATGCTTACATGAAGGGTACCTCTAACCGTGGTTGGATTCTAGGGGCAGTGGATGAGATTCTACAAATTCTGGATGACAGTTCCATGAACTTACAGAGCATGTCAGCCTCTAGATTTGTGGGACCTTTCTTGAACTCTGTGCAAAATTGGGAAAAGAGTTTGTCCCATATCTCAGAAGTTCTTGATGTAAGTATTTGTATCAGGATATTTTTCTAATTGGGATGTTAAGCTCTGAACTAATGTACTTGTACAATTACATGTGTGTCTTGAAGTATTCTGTAATCATGAAGTTTGGGAACATATTGTTATTTCTGTTTCTTATTGTTAAGGTCTTGTGTTTCCAATGGAAGACCTTTCTTGTTAAGTTTTTAGGTCATCTGAGTAAACTTAGGTGACCTATTGCAATTGGTCAGCATCCATCATCATCCATCATGTGTTTTAAACTTCTTTTTGATAACTACCATTCTAATTCTTTTCAAATTTGGTATGAAGCATCTTTGGGTCAAGGGGGACCTATATTTTAAATTTCAGGACTCCTGTCGCCCCTTGGGCCCAGGGGTAGGACAAAACTGCCAAAATTGACCAATTTTCCAAAATCTTCTCTATAACTGCATATCTTTAAGAAAAACTAAATGCATAGTGAATTAGAGCAGGAAGTCTTCTTCTAATATTGTAAATTTCATTATTCCTGGAGTAGAGGTTCTGACTTCATGGTGGGGCCAAACTTGGTTATAGTATTTATGTGTAAACATTTAAAAACATCTTTAATGTTATTGACACTAAATTGAAAGTAAATGGATATTTAGAATGAATTATCAAAATTGTAAATTTCATGATCCTCACTGTAAAACTTGGATTACAGTATCTAGGTGTAAAATATTTAAATAACATCTTCTTTAATACTATTGATACTACTTTGAAACTAAATAGATATTTAAAATGAGCAGGTATCCCTTCACGAAAATGGTAAATGGTAAAAAATGGTAAATAAAAAGGGTAGGGATTTTGTATTAAGGTGGGACCAAAATGGTCTGTGAATAGAATGTTTTAACAATTAATTATTTTTATGCTTCTTCTTGATAACTACCATTCAATTCTTTTCAAATTTTGTATAAAGCATCTTTTGGTGAAGGGGGATATAAATTGCAAATTTCAGAGCTCCAGCCACCCCTGGTGCCTTAAGTGTGGGGCAAAAACTGGAAAAATTCCCTAATTTTCAAAAACCTTCTTCTCTACAACTGCATATCTGTAAGAAAAACTAAAAAAGATAGTGAAGTAGAGCAAGAAGGGCTCAACGAAAATTGTAAATTTCGTGTTCTCCTGGGTAGAGGTTCTGACTTAAGGGTAGGAATGAACTTCGTATATATAGTGTATATGTGTAAAACATTGAATATCATCTTTAATGTTATTGATACTAAATTGAAACTAAAAAGATATTTAGAAGTAAGTAGTCCCTTACTGAAATTGTAAATTTCATGGTCTAGGGAGTAAGGGTTTTGGTTCAAGAGTAGAGCCAAAATTATTATAATTATTGTCTTTATCATTCAAGAAAGTTTGCTTTAAAAAACTAAATGCACTTCAGGAAAAGGAGAAAAGGATGTTTTGAAATTGTGAATTTCACAACCCCAGGGGTTTGACTCTAGGACAGGTCCAAAGTAGTCATATTGTGCTAATGTTATATATATTATTTTATGTAAAGTCATTCATCAATATATAGACACTTTTAGTGGCATTCAAGTTTCAAGAACACATATTGTGTTATATTGTTGCTAAATATTAGAACAGGAACAGAGAACAGGAAATGTTTTGTAAATTTCATAGCCCTTGGGACAATTTACAGAATATTGAACCAGATATATATATAAAAAAAAAAATATTGTGAACAATGAAATCAAACCAGTAATATCACACAGCCCTACAGTCAAGCATTACTAATCTCTTAATAGACATGGGGAGTTATACACACTGATAATCAGGGACTGTCCAGGTGTGAACTGCAGATGAAATGGTGATTATGGTAATTCTGTCAACATTTTTACAATGTAATATGAAATTTTGGGACACTGTAAAAACCATGTCTATTCTTCAGAGATTTTTAGTGCTTTAATATTCCAGTGTAATAAGAAATCTAATAAAGGCTTCACTGTACCAAGGTTGAAATGATTTTGTGTCATGCACACTTATTTGTTTATGATTTTGATTAATAAACTTGTGATGGGGATGTGACAGATTTCCCCAAATGTCTCCCATTCACAAAGTGGTGTCATTTTGTTTAATTTCTGTTGAATTGTTCAATGTACACTTTAATTAAGAACAGTGTAACTTTCACTTCATTTCTTTGAGTTAGAGGACAGAATATATAAGATAAAGCAATATCCAATCAAAATCAGTAGAATGTACATGCATGCACTTGCTGCTTAGTAACTTTGACCATGCAAATCCATTAAACATCTCAAAAGATTTTAAATAAGCACATCAGTAATGGTCTCTGGTTAGAATTAGAACTAGTTTGAAATGTTGTCAGATCTAAACAAATTGTAGATTGTGTAGACATTCAAGAGAACTTCCCTTTAGAATTTTGCAAGTAATATATTGTGATTACACAATAATGTGAGAGTTCTAAGGTGATTTGTCACAGTATTTAATTAATGAATACTTAATGGTGTTTTAATAGGTCTGGATGGTAGTACAGAGAAAATGGATGTACTTGGAGGGAATCTTTATTGGAGGTGATATCAGGTCCCAGCTACCAGAGGAAGCCAAAAAGTTTGACCAAATTGATAAAATGTTCAAAAAGGTGTGTCAGTGGTTGCATATCAAAGTACAAGTCAGTGGATTGTATTATTGAAAATCACAGATAATTTTGTCCTCTTCTGGTTGCAGATCATGAATGATGTCCACAAAAATCCGGTTATTAAAATTTGTTGTCATGCACCTAACCGTTTGCAAGATCTGGAAGCCCTGAGTTTGGGACTGGAAAAATGTCAGAAATCACTAAATGACTACTTGGACTCCAAACGTAATGCTTTTCCAAGATTCTTCTTTATATCTGATGATGAATTACTCAGCATTCTTGGTAGCAGTGATCCAGCTTGTGTCCAGGAACATATGATTAAGGTCATTAGTGTGCTATTGTCAATACAGCAGATACTCTTATTGCAATCAACATTCAGGGGAACTTGAACATAATTAGTAGTAATCATGTAATGTGAACATAAAATCTAATCAATTATACATCTCTATTTTAATTTGAGCAGTTTTGGATAGCTTTAAACAATTTAGGTATACCCCAATATACCCTTGGGGTTAACCTGCATGAGCAGTCAATTCTATTGCTAATGGATTTTGTAATATTGCATTTTATTCAAGATTCTGTTATGAAAGTAGGTCACTGTATTTATATTTTTAAGGGTCTTGCATAAAGCCTCTGATGATCATCAGAAGATTGCATATATGAAAGTTATGGCTTGTATTATAGATGTATGATAATATTGCGTCCCTAAGATTCCAACAAGGCCCAAATGGTGAGACACTAGCCACAGCAATGATCTCTGCTGAGGGGGAGGTGATGGAGTTCCGTGAGCACATTCCAGCAGAGGGTCGAGTGGAAGACTGGATGACCAGTGTGTTGGATGAAATGAGATGTACGAACAGACTCATCACCAAAGAGGCAATCTTTTATTATTGTGCAGATGGCAAAACAAGGTAAAATTGAAATCAGCAAAGTGAATTTCTAGATGTTTAACTATTTGATAAATATCACATCATGGTTCACACACATACCTAGTTCTTTCATTTTATAACTGCATGTAAGTTCTTTCTTTTTATTTCCAGAGTTGACTGGATGATGGGATATCAAGGTATGATCTGTTTAGCTGGCAACCAAGTCTGGTGGACATGGGAAGTAGAAGATGTTTTCCAAAAGGTCAAGAAAGGTCAGAAAACAGCTCTTAAAGACTACGCCAAGAAACAGCACAAACAGATCGGTGACCTGGTAGTGACAGTACGGTCACCCCTCTCTTCTAATGACAGAAAGAAGTTTAACTCTGTACTCATTATTGATGTCCATGCCAGGGACATCATTGATGGATTTGTCAGAGACAGGTTAGACAAAGTGCTAATGATAGATGATAGATATAATTTAGTTTGTCTGTTAATCATTTCTGCAGAAGATTTCTTCAATTTAGGAAGGATTAAAAATTTTACATCGTGAAACAGATGTGCCCATTTACTAATAGGTGTAAAGGACTAAAGCAAGAAACTACCAAATACAGCCCTGTCAATCATAGAAAATCAAAATTCAATGCTGAAGATTTTTATTCAACTGAGTAATCATATTTTGGGGCAAAAGGTGGCACCATATGTTATTTTCTATTTTTCTAAGTTTCATTAAATTCTATTTCTTTGAATAAATCAAGAATCTGAATGATATCTGAGTTTCATCATCATCAATAGTTTTTTCCCATAGACTGGGTTATTGACCAAAATACACTTATTTCTGAATTGCAAATGGCCAGTTACATATATGTAGTTTTGTCTGGTGTCAAATATATTACAAAATTTTCATGCAGATCAACATTCACTTCCATATGTTAGGCCCCTGTGATTCATATCAACTTTCTGTGAGCAAACCAATTTGTTATAAACTAATTATATTCATCAATTATAACTCTAACCCTGTACAATGTAGACTTGTTCATACTGATATATTTACATTTGCCTTATATGACACTAAACAAAGTTAACATTCAATTTTTCATAACATGAAGTCAGTCATGTGATCAGACTTTTTCTTTCTTTTTTTTTTTTTCTCTCCATGCGTATGAATACAATCACTGCTTCAAAATTACTGGAGTCATTTGTACTAGTGGTAGGTACTTTCACCTACCAGAGTTTATTTTGTAAACAGACAAGAATTTAATTAATGAATAAAACAAAAACATTAAGCATAACATTAATCTTGTGAACTCTTAATCTGTCTGCAAATAAAACTGCAACTTCTGAAGCATGGTGAATTTATATGATGACTATGATATTTGCTCTATGATAATGGTAACCTGTTCTTTCTGGGCAGTAGCCATCACCACCATGAGCAAGGCTGGATTTGAGCTTGAAAAATTATGTACAAGTCAGGGCACAGCTGTGAATCTTCATTTAAACCCAACAACAGAAATCTCTCATGTGAACAAAAAATCACTTTCAGTTTGTATTTAATTTATCCTATTACACACCCTGGAATTAAAAAAAAAATGCAACCTACTTGCACTTTTTGTCAAAAATTTTTCCAGCAGACATAATTTTAATGAGACAGGCAGCAATCCAAACTATAATTTTATTTTGCCCAAATTAAGTGATTATCAATCATTACTTGAGTAGTAATCCTCCCATGACCTAACTGAACATTGAGATTTGGCACTTACTTGGCCTAGCTTATCAACCAATATCTTCTCTAGTCCCATGTGTTTTGCCTAGCTCTTGTTTATCCAATGGACATACAGATTTTAGTTTACGTCCAAGTTCTATCTTGCTCTAATTTTACCTCTTGCAGAATTCTGAAAATTCTGGGTCTACCTACTGTACATGTTTTTTACACTGGATACCATGTAGCAATGTTTACCTTCTGCATGCATGAGTCTGAATACCAGAAGGAGGAGACTCAAATTTTTTTTTTTATGGGCTGTCAAAATGTATTAATTTTTGATAAAATGGGAATTTTCAACTTTAGATATGTATTATTTTTGCAAAGTTCATACCTTTAACTATGCAACAAAATTTGAGAAAGTTATTGTGAATTTGTCACTCTGTGATTTTTTGCTCAAATTGAGCTGCAGTGTCTCTCATTAAGCATAGGTAAAACACTGATTTCATTAATTTTGTGGGCATCAAATTTCATGAAAAGTTTTCTGTTCTATCCTTATGAACAAAAATTGTATTTCATTAAATACTTAATTTCATGTTCTTGCACATCCACAAAAATTGTGAAAATTAATATTTAAAATAAAAGTTATGCAATCACAATACCATACATTGTTTATGAATTAATGCATGACATTACAATGGAGATTCTGATTTTTAAGTATTATGGATGCCAAAGAGTTTGAATGGGAGAGCCAGCTTAGATTTTACTGGGAGAAGGAGCCAGATGAATTGGTGATCAGACAGTGCACCGGAGAGTTTGGGTATGGGTATGAGTACATGGGTCTGAATGGGCGACTGGTCATTACACCATTGACAGACAGAATCTACCTCACACTTACACAGGTAAAGAAACAGATATTTATTTACTTCAGAATCTAATGATTCTGTAAACTTTAAATATGAAATGTTGATATCAGAGCAAACCACTTTTTGAACAGAGCTTCTCTTGCTGTAATACAGAACATATTGTGGATTATTAAAAAAATGTACTCAACAATTTTAAAGAAAATTTAGAGGTTACTTTGGGCGGGAAAAAAAAAAGATGGAATTGTTTTTTACATTATGAATCATTAACATTCCATTTTTTATGACAGGCTTTGTCAATGAATTTGGGTGGAGCCCCTGCAGGTCCTGCCGGGACAGGGAAGACTGAAACAACCAAGGATCTTGCCAAGGCCCTGGGCTTATTGTGTGTTGTTACCAACTGTGGGGAGGGTATGGACTTCAAGGTAAGACCATTTATTTCATTTTATGCTCCCACAATGAAATGGTTGGGTTATATATTATTACCCATTTCTATCCATCATTTTGTCATAGTTAGTTTTCAAGACTTCTATTTTTGCCGTGCTTGTAGATAATTAGCTGATATTTGGTGTATGTAGTTTGAGTAGATTGACCTATTTTCACGAAAGTTATTGCCCACCCTTGGACTTTCATTTTTTTTGATGTTAAGATGATAATTTGAGTTTAATGTATCTTTATTAGCTCACCTGAGCTATAAGCTTAAAGACCAAATTTTAACTGACCTCCCTTGAAATTTAGGTGCCACTGTGGTTGAGTGATTGGAGCATAAAAAATAAAAGTCATAGAAGTCATAAAAAATCATCATGAAAATTAATGGTAATTCAAGCTTTATTGATTAGCTTTTGATGGTTGGAATTAGTTATTCAGAAAAATAAAGGCTCCCATAGTAGCAGCACCAGCTTTCATGCCCAACATACAGTATGTAATTTCTTCTCAAGCATCATTTTCAGAATGTCCGGATTGCCTATGTCAATCATGTGTTGCTCAGAATATCAGTTCTGGTGTGGTGGCCCAATAAACCTAAAAACAGCAAGAAATGTTGACCAACACCCTCACTATAATTTTGGTCATATCAATAAAATTGATAATAATTTCTAATCAAATTGAATGATTTAGATAATGAATAATAGATCATTTTTATTCTTATTTCTAAAGGATGGATTTAGTCGATAGATTTTCAATATATTTGTTTGTTACATCCTTGTATTTCATGGTGTATAGCAATTAGCACCTAGGTAGACCCTAGCCACTCCAGGTAAATAGCATCAGTCTTGATTAGGTCACACCTACTATTCCAGTAACTGTACAGTCACGAAATGGGTCTTTAAGTAAGCTTTTCTGATCACCTATTGTCTGTCCTTAAACTTCACTCATTTTTAGGTCACCTGAGCTGAAATCTCAAGTGAGTTTTTCTGATCACCCACAGTCCATCTGTCTGTAAACTTTTTGACTTCTTCAGAAGAACCACTGGACCAATTTCAACCAAATTTTGTTCAAATGAAGGGTAACACCCTTCTCCAGGGGAAGATAATAGCGAAAAAGCAAAAATACATTTACAAATTTTAAAAGTCTTCTCCAGAACCAGCTGACCAATTTCAATCAAACATGATACAAATCATCTTGGGTTCAAGTTTGTTCAAACGAATGGCCATGTCTCCTTGAAAATGGAGATAATCACAAAATGCATAAACGGGGTTGAGTCATTTAAAAATCTTCTCAAGAAAAGTTCAAATTTACATGGAAGCTTCCTGACATAGTGCAGATCAAAATATATATAAACAAAATCTTTAAATATGGGCCAAGGTCACTCAGGTAAATGATGTGGCCCATGGGCCAAGAACCACTGAGCCAGAAAAGTTCAAATTTATATGAAAGCTTCCTGACATAGTGCAGATCAAGTTTGTTAAAATCATGGCCCCCGAGGGTAGAGTGGGGCCACAGTAGGTGATATTTGACATCAAAATATATATAGAGAAAGTCTTTAAATATGGGCCAAGGTCACTCAGGTAAATGATGTGGCCCATGGGCCTCTTGTTGACTTCTTTTTCAGAAGGTCAATTTCAACCAAACTTGCGATAAATCATCATTGGTTAAAAGGAATTCAAAATATTGTTCAAATGAAGGGTCACATCTCTTTCAAAGGGAAGATGATAATTAAGGAATGGTAAAAATGTATGGCATCTTTTTAAGAACCACTGGACCAAAAAAAGGCTAAACTTATGTAAATCATATTAAAACAATGATTTTTTTAAAAAAAAACATGCCACTTGTTCTGATAAAAATTGCACTTACTTTTAAAGCCCTGTATTTGTGTCTCATAGCTAGAAGGTCATATCCCCACGTAAATTAATATATAAACATATATTAATATCCCCATGTAAATTCTAGTTCATGTTGAGTTGAATCTCATTCTATACCCTTTTCTTGCATAATCTGCCAAAATTCTTGGTTTAGCCATCATATGCTTCCTCTCATTGGATTGTTTACAATGTATTTAAAAAATGCCTCCAAAAAGTATTTGCATTTAAACAAAAATTTTCAACTCTAGAAATGTGTTATTTTCACAAAGTTTATACATTCAACTATGCAACAAAATTAAAGAAAGCTCTGGGAAAATTGTTATTTTACAATTTTTTTGGGGTAGCAAAATGAACTGTAGTGTCTCTTAAAGAAAATGTAATGTATTGTATATATAACATGTAAATTCTAGTTCATGTTGAGTTGAATCTCATTCTATACCCTTTTCTTGCATAATCTGCCAAAATTCTTGGTTTAGCCATCGTATGCTTCCTCTCATTGGATTGTTTACAATCTGTGTGCATGTGTCCAAAGACCGAAAGGAGAAATCTCAATGTATTTAAAAAATGCCTCCAAAAGGTATTTGCATTTAAACAAAAATTTTCAACTCTAGAAATGTGTTATTTTCACAAAGTTTATACATTCAACTATGCAACAAAATTAAAGAAAGCTCTGGGAAAATTGTTATTTTACAATTTTTTTGGGGGGTAGCAAAATGAACTGTAGTGTCTCTTAAAGAAAATGTAATGTATTGTATATATTAAGAACTGTTCAAGGTAGAGCTTTTATATTTGGTGTGTAGATTTTTCTATGACAAGACCATGTGATAAAAAAAAAAATTTAAAAAATCACAACAGCTGAAAAATGGCAGGGCCAAGGTGACTCAGGTGAGCAATGTGGCCCATGGGCCTCTTGATTTATGCTGAATATTTAATTTTAACTTAGATATGCAGAACAGGAAAATTATTTTATAGATTTCATAGTGATACTTTTAACTAATACGCAAATGACCTTTAAGGCCTGTGAGCCTCTTGTAAATCATATTGAAAACTTGATGTCAAATTCAAGTTGTTCTCATGTTTCTTTTTCAGGCTGTTGGAAAGATATACTCAGGATTGTGTCAGTGTGGTGCCTGGGGATGCTTTGACGAGTTCAACCGTATTGATGTATCTGTGCTTTCTGTTATTTCAACTCAATTGAAAACCATTCAAAATGCTCTCATCCTGAAACTGAAAAGATTTCATGTGAGTTTAAATCTTTTTTCTAAAATTTAAATAATAAGATTTTTAGGGATTTACTGCATTTCATTTGTGAGTTACTTTATCAGAATACGTACCAGACAGCAGTGACAAATAAGATCATATCAAAATTTCAGTTTGAGGGACAGGAAATCAGTTTGGATTTGAGAGTAGGTATCTTCATCACCATGAACCCAGGTTATGCTGGACGTACAGAGTTACCAGAATCTGTCAAAGCTCTGTTCAGGCCAGTAGTGGTGATTGTGCCAGATCTGCAGCAAATTTGTGAGATAATGTTGTTCTCGGAGGGTTTCTTGACTGCTAAAGTGCTGGCCAAGAAAATGACTGTATTGTACAAACTGGCCAAGGAGCAGTTGTCAAAACAGTACCATTATGACTTTGGTCTCAGGGCACTGAAGTCTGTGTTGGTCATGGCAGGTGATCTAAAACGCGGCTCTCCAGACTTGCCAGAGGTATGCTTATTTATTTATTTATTTTTTGTTAACGTATTTTCTTTTGATAAAATTTAAGCATGCTCTTTGACCTTTTTACAAGAATTGAAATCAAGCTAGTTACACTACTATCTTGGCAATAGAAATAATTAATATCTGATGCCAGCAAGACTTCTTTTTACAGACCAACAATTGGTGGTAAATATCATGTTTTAATGATTTTATAGGATGTAGTGTTGATGAGAGCTTTGAGAGACATGAATCTGCCCAAATTCGTATTTGAGGATGTACCCCTGTTCCTTGGGCTCATTGGGGATCTTTTCCCAGGTTTGGATTGTCCTCGAGTAAGGTACCCAAACTTCAATGATGCAGTGGAGGCTGTGCTCGAGGATAATGGATACAAAATGCTAGATGTTCAGGTAAAGAATTCATTTACAGTTTTGATAAATAAAAATTTTTAGCATCCTTCAGTCTTTCCATGAACTTTACATATTTTTAATGCATGTTTGGATTGAATGTTTTATGGTACAGCTATGTCTGTTTGTCCATCTGTCTATCCTTTTGGGGTTTCCTATTTCTATTTTCATTTCTCTCTCAGACATCAAGTTGAAACTTACTGAGTAGCTTCTTTGTGGGTAACTCTAGATCATATTGCAATTTTGATCCATTTTGACCTCTCTTGCAGGAATTTGTCACTTTATTTGAAATTTAATGTTATATGCAGGGTACAAAATTTATCCATCTAATTCTTTCCACAGTTTTTCTTCATATTTTACTGAGTGTTTGTATGCATATTGAAGATGTATATGTGGCAAGGATTTGATTTTCTTCAATTTTATATCCTGTCTGTAAAAGAAATGTAATATGGTACAGTGATATCTATCCTTCCATCCATTTGGGGTTTTCTGTTTCTATTTTCAATTTTCTTTCACATATCAAGCTAAAACTTGCTCCATAGCTTCATTGTGGCTTTAGATCATGTTGCAGTATTGAGCATTTTTGACCTCTCTTGCAGGGGTTTTGCCACTTTATTTCAAATTTAATATTAAATGGATGTACATAATTTGTTTGTTTAAGTCCTCCCACAGTGTTTAGTAAGGGACCTCTTTTTTTTTTTTTTTCTTTTTTTTTTATACAGTGCTTGTATGGTATTGTATGGTATTGTGGCAAGGATTTAGATTTTTCTTCTATTTTTGAGAAAATTACAGGTTGCTAAACTCTTGAGGAAATATTACATGGAGACTGCATTATTTGTCAGTTGTCTTATAATTTATGTTCCTGCTATTCAGCATTCTGGCTGGAACCTTAAAATCATAATTTTGGTTCTGGGTTTTGCTGTAATTTGTGTTCTGGCTAAGGCTTCAATCTGCAAAGCATAAATTTGTTACTTTTGATTCTACCTCAAACAATGGAAGATGTCAACACCTATTTGAAGTTGGGAAAATATCCAGTAACCGTTTTGAAATGAGAAGGATAAATTCCAAGTTATTCTAATATCACTATGGCAAAATATTTCAAATGAGAAGTACAGTCTTCAAAAAGTAGTCTTAAAAAAATCAAAATAGCCACCTGATACAACCAAACCTGATATCCAAAAATATACTGATCCAAACAGAAATGCATAGTAGCAATTTTTCGCTGAATCTCTAAATAATTAATTGTGTTTGATTGATTCTTATTATGTCCCCGAACACAGTGTTTTCCCAACTTTCAGAGGGTCACTTTATCCTTTAGTGTTCTCAGAAACTATTAAAGATATCAACTTCAAGTTTTCTTTCCCAAAACAATGTTAAATTTATCAAGTAGATTCATTTGAATTAACTTTTGACTTTCATTTTTGTTTCTTTGATACAACATATTGAGATGTTTCTCATGTATGTTTGTTTTAATAATATATTATGTTTTATATGTATTGTATATGATTTTCTTGGAAGACATGATAAACTGTACAAATATTTCACAGATGAGTTGTTAAGTCAATTCAGTCATTACCCCCATTTGGCTTAGGTCTGGGATGTTAATATGGGATCAAATTTTTTGTGGGAATAAAGGGGTAAAAAATATTTTTTCAAAATCTGCTGAAGAGCAGAACAGAACCAGATTGACTTAGATGAGCACTGTGACTCATGGATCTCTTGTTTTAGAATAGCATATGGAGTAATAAAGATATTTTTCTTTGTTTAAAATTTGTAGGCCATAGTTTAAGGTAGCTTACTGTACCTTGAAAGAGTTTATCAAATCAGCACAGAATGATTTGATTACGAAAGATATGATTATATATATATATATGAGTATATATGTCAAAAAGGCAGAAAATATGCAATTTTGAATAAAAAACATGATTTTCAAAAAATTATTTCAGTAAATAAGAACAAAATCCTCTCGAGGATATGAACTCGAAATTTGCAGTTTTGCAGCTCAATGCTTTAACCACTGAGTAATAATGACATACAATAAAATCGATCAATACAAACAATTTCACAAAGCATTTAAATCATTGTCTTGTGACTTGTTATAAAGAGTATAAGCCTTGGTGTAGTGAGCTACCTTAAATGTTATTAGAAGTTTAATTTGTTGTTTGTGAATAGGTTGACAAGGTGGTTCAGTTGTATGAAACTATGATGACACGCCACACCACCATGATAGTGGGTCCCACAGGAGGAGGAAAATCAGTGGTCATCAACACACTGGCCCAGTCCCAGACTAGGTGAGTTAAAACACTGCTATATACACATTTTAAACATTGTCAGTTAAGTCCACTGATGGTAATCTAGGGGTGAATCAATATATCAATTTGTACCAGTATACAACTAATGATACATGATATGGTGTTACATTGATACAATGATATGAATTCAGGTTAGTAAAACTGAGCTTTTTAAAGATTGGGACCAAAGTCCAATTATTCGATTATTAAAGATGTCAAGAAACAAGTCTGAGGGTAGTTTGATAGAAAGTAAGACAGCATTGTGCAATCTATGTTCTGAGACTGATGCAACATTGAGAGACAGGACTAAATTTATTGTGCAATTACTGTGAGTGGCAGATAGTAAAGTGTCTCTTCTGAGCTTGGTGAATAAAGATAACAAGGAACCATATATACAGCCGCAGGTGGTGAAAAACAGCCAAGTTCCGAAGGGTTGAACTTTTTACAGGGCTTGTCCGGTACCAGTGGAAAAAAAATTCGGACAAGTGGATATTGCTGAACACTAAATAATAAAAAGAACGATTGGTGAAAAGTTCATTGCTAGTTCAAAGTTGGAAGCAATGCATGAAAAATGAACTATCCCGATATCAATCGTTATGTAAACTAATTGAGTCACACTCAATCGGGATCGGTGTTCACTTATTGCATACTACTTTCCGTTTTGTATTGAGGCATGGATCTTATGAAATTTGGATTCTCTAGATATCATCGAGCAAACATGGTCATTAATTCAAGACTGGAAGTCTAGATAAAATTTTGTTTTATGTGTTTGTTAGTTTTATCAGTTGAATAAGATAAAAAATTAAGCAAGTATAAAATGGACTATATTTTTAAGTAATACAGTTTTCAAGATCTTCTTCGAAATTTTTTTTCGGACAAGTGAAGTTGAAGTAAGGACAATCTTTGTCCCTTGTCCGAATGGACAAAGGAAGAAAAAGCTAATATAGAGCCCTGTTTTATACTTTATTTTGAAATAAAAAAAATGCTTGGTTTTATTTGCCTTGTAATTGGTTTATATTTGCAGTGATGAAATTAAAGACAAGTTTATAACTGCTGTATTGGTAGTATCTATATATATAAATTGACTTGCAGAGTCTACAGAGGAGAGATAATGTGAAGTTTCTAAAATGTTTGTTTTCTGCTCTGTACTTTCCTGGACTCAGCAAGGAAATGTCTTTCAAATTTAAGTTTTGATGCAATGGCTGATGGAATTATAAAAAATGTGAATCTTAAAATTGAATCGGAGAATTATACTAAGAGGAAATATTTGTTTAAATGTTTCAGTGATTTTCCAATATCTGAGTTAATTTAGGGAATTTAAAATTAAATTTGTTTTGTTTGACAAATATATTGTCTTTCCCTTACTTTCAGTCTGCCTGTAGGCTAATGGGTTTACCTGGCACTGTGCAGTAAGTTGACAATTACTGTTCATTATTTTTAAGAATAGACAGTATCTGTCCTTTCTTAAAAATAATGGACAGCAATTGTCAACATATTGAACACCTACAGGTAACTTTTTAAATACAAGTGGATTTTTTTCTATATAAAAGCCTAGAATAACAAAGGAATGGTTTACCTTCATTTCAGGTGAGTTCAAATTGTGGAAAATTAAAGATGGATGCAAGTAGATGTAACTAAATCAAACCTTCAAATCTTTTGTGGATATTTTATAAAGTATAAACACTGATTATTAAACAGCAGGGGTTTGTACCTTGGCATATCCCTGAAAACTTTGAAAAAGGAAAGAAAATAGCTAAAGGAAATGTGTCGATGAAAGGCAATGACTGTATTGCATTATGGAGTATGAATTGGGATAGGAACTCCCAAATGGCAGTGACAATATGACTGAGATACAATGGAGGGAGAAAGTATATTTTGTATCCATAATTAATGGTACATTATCCATACAGTGAGATTAAGTTTGCAGTTAAAATATGAAAAAAAAAAACTGTGAAAGTTACAGTGATTGAAAACTGAAATAATAATATGATATAAATAATAATTATATATGTACAATTCACAGAAGAAATGAATTGGTTTGGTAAACAGGTTTCAGAATATTTAAAAGATAAGCAGATCTTCATGTGTTTGACATGTTACACTATGTCAGTTTTTATTAATGTGTTTAACTATAAGATGAGAATTACCATAAATATGCAGTATGGAACCTCTCTCTCTCTCTCTCTCTCTCTCTCTCTCTCTCTCTCTCTCTCTCTCTCTCTCTCTCTCTCTCTCTCTCTCTCTTCTTTCTTTCTTTCTTTCTCTCATGTGAATTCAGAAATAGGCTTACCCCACCCATGTAAAATAAAACAAGACCTGATAATTACAGGTGACCTATTGCAATTGGTCTGCATCTGTTGTGC
The DNA here is from genome assembly GCA_024699665.1 of Ostrea denselamellosa. Lineage (NCBI taxonomy): Eukaryota > Metazoa > Mollusca > Bivalvia > Ostreida > Ostreidae > Ostrea > Ostrea denselamellosa. The sequence continues at coordinate 29,117,895 of JAMZEH010000005.1, read as the reverse complement.
ATCATGCATAAACAAGTAAGCATTTTGAACTTCAAGATAATGGCCATTCCAGTTCTTTTCAAGTTTGGTTGGAAGCATCTTTGTTTGGGACAAGGCAAACATAAATTGTAAATTTCAAGACTCCTGCACCCCTAGGGCCTTAGAGGAGGGGCAAACTGCCAAAAATTTATTAATTTTCAAAAATCATTTTCTCTACAACTGCACATCTGTAAGAAAAACTAAATGCATATTGATGCAGAGCAGGAAGGCTTCTACCTAAATTATAAATTTTGTGATCCCCAAGGTAGACATTCTGACTCCAGGGTGAGGCCAATCTTGGTATATAGTGTTTATGTATAAAGCATTGTATGAACAACTTCTTCAGTGCTATCGATACTAAAATGAAACTAAATGTTAGTAATTTTACCATTATTGTAAATGTGGGGATCCATGAATAAGGGATTTGGTATGAGGATGGGGCTGTGAATATTTTAAACTCTTGATTAATACATGTACCATTCCAATTTTTTTTTTCAAATTTAGTATGAAGCATGACATGAATTGTAAATTTCAGAACTCCTGCACCCCCAGGACCTTATGGGCTGGATAAATACATGATCCCAGGGGTAATAGTTATGGTTCAAGAGTGGGACCAAAATTATTCCAGTGATAATTGTCTTTATCATTTGAAAGGCATCTTTAATTTTACTGACACAATATACATGGGTACCTTGGGTGAAGGGGATTCAAGTTTGTTCATATGAAGGGTTGTGCCCCCTTGAAAGGGGAAATAATCACAAAAATAGGGTGAGGTCATTTAAAAATCTTCTTTTCAAGAACCACTGGGCCAGAAAAATTCCAATTTAAGTGGCAGCTTTCTGACATAGTGTAGATCCAAGTTTGTTTTTTTTTTGGTTTTTTTTTGTTTTTATATTTTAAATCATGGCCCTGGGGGTAAGGTGAGACCACAATAGGGGATCAAATTTTTTTTTACAAAAATATTGGAAAAATATTGTCAAAAAATCTTCTGAAAAATCACTAAGCCAGAAAAATTCAAATCTACATGACAGCGTTTTGACATAGCGCAGATTCAAGTTTGTTAAAATCATGGCCACCAGGGTTAGGGTGGGGCCAAATTAGAAGACTAAAGTTTTACATGCAAATATATAGGGAAAATCTTTGATATGGGCCAAGGTGACTCAGGTGAGCAATGTGGCTCATGGGCTTCTTGTTTCTGCCTTAGTACCCTTCAACATATATTTCACCAAGGAGTATGCACTATTTTCCAAAGATTACATTTGAAAATAATTTTGGTATGCATACATGTAATTGAACCGTTGCTTTTTTTTTTCAGATTGGGTATTCCCACCAAGTTGTTTGTGATTAATCCTAAGGATCGTTCAGTGATCGACCTTTACGGTATCCTTGACCCTGTGACCCGTGATTGGACAGATGGACTTCTTTCCAACATTTTCAGAGACATAAACAAACCAACTGATAAAAATGAAAGGAAATACATTGTGTATGATGGTGATGTAGATGCATTATGGGTAGAAAACATGAACTCTGTCATGGATGACAACAAACTGTTAACACTAGCTAATGGTGAAAGAATCCGTCTGCAGAAACACTGTGCCATGTTGTTTGAAGTAAGCATTACCATGAACAAAAGTATATATTGCTGTATAGTAAATAGTGCAAATGTCTAGTAAAAGTTCAAATTTTAATATTTTCATTTATATTGAATGTTTTATTACCTCACCTGAGCTGAAAGCAAAAGTAAAGTCTGTAGTCTGTCTCTCCACCCGTCTGTCAATAAACTTCACATTTTCATCATCTTATCCAGAACCATTTTCGGTCAAAATTTGTACAAATCATCCTTGGATGAAGGGGGTTCAATTTTGTTTAAATGAAGGGCCATACTCCCTTCACATGAGAGATAATCATGAAAACACAAAAGCAGGATGGGGGTCATTTAAAAATCTTTTTCAAAAACCAGTGGGCCAGAAAAGTTGAAACTGACATGAAAGCTTTCTGACACAGTGCAGATTCAAATTTTATTAAAATGATGGCCCCAGGGGGTAGGATTGGGCCATAATCAGTGATCAAAGTTTTACATGTCAATATATAGTTAAAATTTCTAAAAATCCTCTTAAGAACCACTGAGCCAGAAAAGTTGAAATTTACAAGAAAGCTTCCTAATATAGTGCAGATTCTAGTTTGTTCAAATCAATGCCCTTAGGGATAGAGTGGGATATGATAGGGGATGAAAGTTTTACATGCAAATGTAAAGGGAAAAATCTTTAAAACCAGAAAGTTGAAATTAATATGAAAGCTAACATACTGCAGATTCAAATTTGTTCAAATCATGCCCCCAGGGGTAGGATGGGGCCACAGTAGGAAATGAAAGTTTTACATGTAATATATAGGGGAAATCTTTTAAAAATTTCCTTCTTAAAAACCACTGGGCCAGAAAAGTTGAAAGCTTCCTGACATAGAGTAGATCCAAGTTTGTAAAAATCATAGTCCTCAGGGGTAGGGTTGGGACCACAATAAGGGGTTAGAGGTTTACATTCAGATATATTGGGAATATTTCTAACAATCTTCTTGAGACCCATTGGGCCAGAAAAGTGGAAATTTACATTAAAGCTTCCTGACATGGAGTAGATTCAAGTTTGTACAAGTCATGGTCCCTGGGAATTGGATTGGTCACAATAAGGGATCAAAGTATTACATGCTGATATAAGGGAAAATCTTTAAAAAAAAAAATAAAAAAATCTTCTGAAGAACCACTGGGTCAGAAAAGTTGAAATTTACAAGGAAACTTTGTGGCATAGAGTAGATTCAAGTTTTATTTCAAATCGTGGCCCCTGGGTGTAGGATGAGGCCAATATGAATATGGTTCAAAGTTTTGTATGAAAATATACAGAAAATTAATTAAATAAATTCTTTTAAGAAATAGCAGAACCACACTAAGTGAAATCCAAATGCAAATACTCCCAAGTTGTGTAGATTAAAGTTTTTTGTTGTCATGTGACTAGAGTTGTGGGCAAATCATTTTGTCCGTGTCTGTCTGTCTGTTTGAAACTTGAACATCGCTCATAATTTTTGAGTGGTAAGTGATTGGACTTTCATGTTTAGTATGTACATTCCTTGTGACATGACCTTTTCTTTGGTGTTTTTAACCTTGTAACCTTGGAGTGTGATCTACTTCTGAATCAAAGAAAACTTAACCTTGAATATACTTTTTGTAACCAAGCATAATTGTTATGTTTGAAGTATAAGTGAAGTTTACTTTTCTTATAAGTCTAGTATGCTTTTTTTTTTTATTTCCATAAGGGCAGATATGCATGCTGGCAGCACACATGATCTAATCATAAAGTTCTTTGTTTGGTACATGCAATTATTTGGGCATTGTAATTAAGTACACATATAATGTTAAGTATAATTATGCATTATTATGAATGTATTTTTCTTGAGGGTAAATACATTTTAATTGTAAAAATACAAAAACCTTTAAGTTCATTGTAATAGTTGGTATTACATTTTCTAAGTACGGAAACCAATTTCAATCATAGTTGTAAATCTGTTTGATTACATAATAATTTTTCTCCAATTCAGAGCATTGTAGATCATGGATTGCTTAGTACCATGGTGAATTACATCCATGTTATATATATATGTAATTTGTATTGTGGCAGTGGTTATGACTTTAGTCACTTTAAACAGGCATAATGCTCTAAAATATAAATTTCACTAAGACAAGTGCACACACACACACACACAATATTCTTTATCCTTGATCTTCCTCCTTGATGGTTTCCTATTCCATTGTTGATAAAGAAGTGTTGAGTCGACTCTCAGGACCTTTAGGCCTCTGATATATAAATGTCTTATGTCAAGATGTTTCATGTCATACCATCGTATATGTTACCCAAAACAGCAAGGTCATGCTAGTCATATCAGTATTGAGGTATCCCCATGTTGTGTGAATTCATGTTATGTTGGGACCCTTTGAAATTTTTCATGGGAATGAAGATTGGAAAAAAAAAATCTTTGAATATCCCAACAGCTAAACAACATTAGGGCCATTTTGACTCAGGTGAGGAATGTGGTCCATGGAGCCTTGTTAGTAGGGAAAATTACATATAAGTGAAAGTAGAAAAACCTTCAGCAAGAATTGAATGTAATTTTCAAGATAAAGATTTTAACAGTTTTAAAGAAATGTAATTTTTCTTTGATAGGTGTTTGATCTCCAGTATGCCTCACCTGCCACAGTATCCAGATGTGGAATGGTTTATGTGGATCCTAAAAACTTGGGATATGATCCTTTCTGGTACAGATATGTCCATTCCAGACAGAACAAGCAGGAAAGAGATGACCTCAATAGGCTGTATGACAAATATGTCAATATTCTGATAGACATGGTCATTGAAGGGATTCTTGATGGCAGACAGGGAGACAAAATGAAGACCATTGTACCAGTTACAAATCTTAATCTGGTGCAGAATGATTACTACATTTTTTTATTACATTTTAAAGAATGTTTGTTGATATGTCAGTATTTTTTTCTTACTTGACTTATCACAGATCTGTAATTTTTTGGCATCAAAAGTACTATAGGTTTTGTCAGCCTTGTTGCTACACAAATGATGAGTAATTTTCAATTTCGCAATGTGCATTTAATTTGATATATTGATAGAATTACTAAAACTATATCTACAATAACCATAACTAGGTTTATATATGCCAACTTTTAAAAATTCCTATGGTGGATTTTGCATATCACAGCATTTCTTCAGATCTCTAAATTTACAACATTTCATAGTGAAATTATATATTTGTCATTTTAGGTCATTTTAGTTACTCGGATGACCTATTGCAATTGGTCTGCATCCATCATCGTGTGTCATGGGTTGACAATTAAACAGTTTTAACTTCTTGATAACTGCCATTCCAATAATTTTCAAATTTGGTATGAAGCACTTTTGGGACAATGCAAACAAAAATTGTAAATTTCAGTATTCCTGGGGTCAAACTTGGTAATTAGTGTTTTCATACATATGATAATTTTTCAACCGCAAAGCTATACAATCAATGCCTTTAAAAAGGGGTAATTTTGAGTGAAAAATATGTACACAGTGTGCAAAATTTGATACAAAATATGTACAGAATATCAATCATAAAATGATTTTATACATCTGTGAAAGTATAGTTGTGAGAAATAATTTACAAATTCCATAATTTATTTGTTATGAAGGCCTTTGAATATTTCATAATTTCTAATTTTCTAAACATACATACATTGCATTTGTGATTAGTATAGATTCGAGAAAATTTGGGTGATCATATTTGATAACAGTCAACTTGCAATTAAAAGTGGTCATAGAATTTACATTAATTATTCCAAGATAATATTTGAAAAATAAGATTATAAAAATGTTTTCAAAGTCATAAAAATGCTTTCTCAGAAGTTGACTTTTTCACTTGTGTCACAAAAGGTGACAACAGATCTAGTAGCCACTGCACTCCGTCCATCTATTCGTCCATCCATCTATCACACTTATGGGTGCATACTTAGTGTAATCTGTAACTCAAAAAGTATCCAACCGATAGTATTAAAGTATCCAACCAATAATATTAAAACTTTGCACAGTGTTAGTATACATATTGAAGATGTGCACCGCCTATTATGAGCAAATTTGACAAATTGTTATTGTGATTTTTACCATGTTTGACTTTGCCTTCTTTTTTATTTTTGTTGGCAATTTATGCTATTGATGGAGCATTCAAACTTTGCACAGTATCTATATACATATTAAAGATGTGCACCTCCTATTATGGTGAAAGTTGACAAATATTTACTGTGAACTTAGCCATTTTTTTGTAAGTTCCTTTGACATATTCAACATTTTATGAAATGTGGAATCTAGAGTGGATATACTTATGTGCCTTTATTGAAGATGTCTACATCTGAAGAGATGTACTTTGAGTGTTTCATCTGAGATGTCTGCATCTGAACAATAGGAAGTGTTGAAAAATATATGATGGTGACACAGGTCCAAACATTTAATAGGTCTTGGCTTGTTATCCTCATAATTACTATGTCTATAGCCTACAGTTACAAATCATAATAAAGATAACTATCAATTTCATTATGTTTAATCCATTTGACATCAAATCAAATTTAAAAGATGTCTATTGGCAATGACAATGATGGCTTGAATACACCTATTTGACCTATTTCTGACCTTAGTGCAGCAGTATAACTGAGATCTGCCAAGCATGTCAAAGTCCAGCTGTAGGAAATTGACATGTTATGCAATCAAAACAATGTTCTTTGATTGGAACGAATCAGCTGTTAGACTGAATTTATAGGGCTAGAGTTGACAATCTGAAGTGCACAATATTTCATTTCAGTTGAATTTTAATGTACAGACATGACTGTGTGAAGGAAATTGAAATATCATGAATTTAGTGTTTAGTCTGTACATATCATACGTATGCTTAATATTGACAGGTAACACAGCTTGCTGCCATGTTGGATGCACTCCTTGTTGAGGAAGTTTCAGAACCAGATGAGCTGGAAGCCTTTTTCCTGCAAGCTTTATACTGGTCTATTGGAGCTTCTCTCCTAGAGGATGGCAGGATCAAGTTTGATGCTCAGATTAAAAACTTGGCAGCCTTGAGTACTGCTAGTGATGATGAAAAGAACTTTGCTAAAGCAGGTTGAATTTTATATGTATTTTGTTTATATCATCAGACCAAACCTCTGTTCCAAACTGAAAATAAAACACATACATGTAGTACATGAATGAAAATGCTTTGCTTTAGGGGAAATCCCAAGTGCTCTTCCTACTCTTTATGAGTATTTTTATGATGGTGGATTGAAGCAGTGGGTGCCATGGTCCAAAAAGGTGCCAAAATACATTCACAACCCTGAGAGGAAATTCAATGAGATACTTGTACCCACTGTTGACACTGTCCGTGCTACATGGTTACTGGAGCTGATGGTTGGAATTAAACACCCAGTGGTTCTGGTTGGAGAAACTGGTACTTCAAAGACTGCCACTACTGCCAACTTCCTCAGGACCCTCAGCACTGAAACACATGTAAGATTGCTCAGAACTACAACTTGCACGTGTTTGTATCAAATCAAGTACATCTCATAAATAAAATCATGGTACTGCTCAGAGGTGAAGTATTGAAGTGAAGATAGTGTTGCATTACAGTACCTTGAATGTGAATCTATCATGTACCATGTTCTTGTGACAAAAAAATTAATCCTTCCACATTACATCACAGTTTTTGATTTGACTCATGTAGTGAGCTACTACTTGGCATGGGGCTTATCCTGCAGATTGTCTTCTTCACAGCCACCCTTATACGCAACTGAATATAGTTTGAGTGGTAGTATATGTTAAAAGTTCATTGCTATGCACATAAAATTCTTAATAATGTCAATGGAACACACATATTGTTGTGAAAAAACATTAAAATATTTTAAAATTGGGCATCGATAGCAGCATTGTTGCAAGCAATAGCAGGTTTGCGACAGAATACAGTTGGGAGAAGATAAGACTGTGGATATGAAAGTAGACATTAAATATCTTTAATTGAGTTTAAGATAATTTTGTTAATAAAGTTATGTAATGATGTATTCAATTTTTAGCCAACCAATAATGATGAAAGACTCATGAAGTCTGTCAAATTAATATTATTAATCATGCATGAAAAGGAGGCAAAAACCGAGGTCCCGTGTCACAGTAGGTGTGGCACGTAAAAGATCCCTTCCTGCTCAAAGACCATAAGCGCCAAGCATGGGCCTAAATTTGCAGCCCTTCACCGGCAATGGTGACGTCTCCATATGAGTGAAAGATTCTCGAGCGGGACGTTAAACAATATTTAATCAAGCAATCAATCAGTTGATATTCTTGGATGTTAAAATTTTGGCCATCTAAAATGTAAATATTTTGTAAAGCATGAGAACTGTAGATTCACCATTTTCAGGCAAGTTAGGGTCAGAAGTACTATCATCCCAAGCTTCTAGTATTTATTCAGGTATTAATTAGTCTTGAGGTTAGCCATTTTGATGTTGGACATGGGTGCTGCTTTACACATCATTTGATTGGGGTTGATCCAATCTGCAACTTAATGCTTATGCCCTTGTCCTCTGGATGGGGAAACAAAACTTTTTTCCGGCTGCTACTGTTGATAGTCTTACATGAACATGTAGCATTGTTACACTTAGATGGCCTGGTGATCATTGATATGTCTATTTAAAAAATTCCAAACGATGTGCATGCAATCAGCTGCTAACCATCAATCTTTAAACAAAAGTGTGCAATTGCCCTAGAGATGTTGTACCAAAGAAATGACACAGAATTCAGTAAGGTTAATTCATACCATTATTTTACAACCAGTATTATACAACTACAGAGAACACCAGAGCCTTTCATCAGTTAAATGAAATTATTTCAATATGATGATTAAATAGTCTTGGATTATCATAAATCTAAATAATCAAATGAAAGAATCAAAACAAAATAAATAATTTCATAATAGATATATCAATATTTAATGAAGTACATAAGCATGAAACCGAATTTTAAAAGTCTTCAGTAGTGAATTTGGGAGAGATAATGCTCATCTGTTTAATATATAAAATTGATTCAATTTTTTGATAGGTATTACTTTGATTTGAACACAATAAACAATGGATCTGTGTAGCCTGAACTGGATATTGTATGGTAGTGAAAAGTTTCCTGTAGAGGTGATTTTTTTTCAGTCATAAGAAATGGTTATAATTTTATTTGTAGATGCTGCTAAACATGAACTTCTCCAGCAGAACCTCATCTTTGGATGTACAGAGAAATCTGGAGGCCAATGTTGAAAAGAGAACCAAAGACACGTATGGTCCTCCACCAGGCAGACGTTTACTTATTTTCATTGATGACATGAACATGCCACAGGTATTTTGGCAGACATAAGATTCTGAGAGATTGATATCAAACCTTTAAAATACACATTACTTGTAGAAAAGCTAAATTTCATGAAAAGGATTAAAGTCAAACTTTGCCCAAATTGATAGGGAAGAGAAGGGTGTATGGACCAAAAATAGTCCTAAAAGGTACCATTTGTACTAAGCATATAAGTTTTTATGGAGTAAAATCTTGACTCTGAAGTCTGTGTCTAAATTATACTACTCAAAGTTTGATAAGGATCATATAGTTCTTACATTATAAAATCAATATATGAATTGATAAGACACGCAAATTTCATCATAGTGTTGGACTGACCCCTCTTGAGCCTCAAAACACAGGTTAGGTAGGGAAATGCATGCTGCAGTGATCATGAGTAGCACGTGAAGCATGGTACCCACATTATTCACATTTCTGAGTGCTTGTCGTTGATTTGAATTTGGCCATTGTCTTTACATCTGACCTCGTTTAAGTCACTGTTACTCTATGAAAATGCCTCCACAACGTCAAAGACGTCGTTTGACTATTGAAGAATTGGCCAGATGCATAGGAATGCTCGAAAATGGTGCAAGACAACGTCACGTTGCAGAGCTATTGGGTGTCAGTCAGAGCGTTGTTTGCAGAGCTTGGAACCGGTATCAAGCTCATGGTTCAGCTTCTCATCGACATGGAGGCGGCAGAGAAAGGTCCACCACGCAGCAAGATGACCGTTTTCTCTTGATTTCAGCACGACGTAATCGGTTTGCAACGGCGACTGCGCTTAGAAATGATCTTCTGAATGCAACTGGAGTTAACATTTCCACGCAAACTGTGCGTAATCGTCTTCATGAAGGTGGTCTTCGTTCCCAGAGAGCCTGTATTCGCATCCCTCTTACTCAGCGACACAGACAAGATCGTTTGAATTGGGCCAGGGCTCATGTGAATTGGAGGGTTGCTGATTGGGCCCCTGTACTTTTCACAGACGAGTCGAGGTTTTGTGTTGACTTCACAGATCGTCGTGCACGAGTGTGGAGAAGGGCAGGAGAACGATATCAGGACGCTAATGTTGCTGAACATGACAGATATGGTGGTGGGTCGTTGATGATTTGGGGAGGAATCAGTCGAGCTGGACAAACTGATCTCCATGTCCTAAGGCGAGGCACGATGACCGGAGTGCGCTACAGGGATGAAGTCCTGGATGTGTACGTGAGACCATATGCTGGTGCTGTTGGTCCTGACTTCATCCTCATGGACGATAATGCACGTCCACATCGTGCTAGGGTGGTGGACGAGTACCTGGAACGTGAGACAATTGTTCGTATGGACTGGCCAGCTCGTTCTCCAGACCTCAACTTTATCGAGCATGTCTGGAATATGCTTCAGGTAGCGATTTCACGTCGTCCTGTACAACCAGCCACCCTCCAGGAACTTGAAAATGTTCTGATCCAAGAATGGAACAATATCTCTCTTGCGTCCATTCAAAACCTCGTTGGAAGCATGAGACGACGTTGCCAAGCTGTCATTGGAGCTAACGGAGGCCATACCCGCTATTGACACTTGTTTGTGCAGTGTGAAATGGAATGTGCAGAGTTTAAACAATTCCGTGATCATGAAATTACCATGCTTTTCAGGGTACTCTCCCTTTACCTTAGGAGTATGCCATGAAATGTCATGTTTGCCAAATTTTTCTGTCACAATTTCTTGAAGTAAACATTTCTGAACATAAATCACTCTGTGTTGGTTGTCATTCACCTTTGTTGAAAGTTTTACAAGTGCTGAAAAATATGATCCTTATCAAACTTTGAGTAGTATATATACACACATACTACAACCAGAATTTTTATCTTACCACACAACTTGTGAATTGCAACATTTAACGGTGTTTTTAATGTGTTGAAGTCTGTTTAATCAGTAACAATTCCCCATGAGTGATTGTTTAAGTGTTATTCCAAGTAAGAATCATGCAAAATTGAATTTCCGTGGCACTTCCAATGTTACGAATATGGGCCAAACTTTTAGGAAATAATCATTTGGGTGTATATTTTATGAAAATCTGTTTATTTTGATCTTGCTTTGATCTTAATCTCGGTTTAATTTACATGACAGAAAACAAAAAGTTGTTATCGTGTACTAATTCATACAAACTATCGGCAATATCAATGGAAATACTCAAAACAGTAATACTGAAATGAAACACCAATTATTCATATCTCTAAATAACATATTCAACTATCATTATCAATCTTCCAAAGTGTGAAAATTTTTTATTCCAATTTTATAAATGGTACAATAATCGTTTTAATAGAGAGATTTTTAGTTATTATTCTTGGAGTTTTTATACCCACACCGCTAGGTGGCACATCGTAACTAGGAATGCTGGAGCATGACAAATGGTGGTGATCTGAATTTAATTACACCAATGTAGTGGAGACATGTAGTGCTGGACACTGTTTTGGTAGTTCATATGTGCCATATGATGTGTATACACATGAAAACGGGTTGGCTTTACTTGGAGAGTATACCAGATATCAAACACCCTCTGTGGTCTCTGAAATTAAGCACCAGACACCAGGCTAAACACCAATGCAGCAGCCAACACAGAGATAGATATCAAATTGCAAGTCAAATTGGGTGATTTCAGAATAATCATTACACAATTACATTAGAATGGAATTCATATCATTGTTTAAAAGTGAAAGATACAAATTTAAACTGTAATCCTAATATTTCTATTATCAACATTGGTACAATACACATGCATGTGCATGAAATGATGCAAAAAACTAAGAAATATAAACATATCTGTATGTATGCAGTAAATTAGTGGATCTAAGTATGGCAAGATATGGAGGTTGCATTTAGTTGACTTGAGAGGGGGAAGAGAATTAGACGATACATGTACCTTTGTCAGGAAAGGGGGGAGGGGGGATAGTTACATAAAATAGTATGAAAATAATTCTGACTAATAACTGACATACTGCATATGGGGTGGGGTAAAAAAAATAAGCCATATTATTTGTTATCAACACCCTCCACCCCTTGTTTGAAAATTTTTAGATTTGACACAACATGCAAATATGCACAATGCCTGAATGGAATTTATTAATTATAATATTTTTCAATTAATATTAAAAGAATAATATATAGGAATGGAATGTTACATTGTAATTGCATATATTGATATATGAAGCTAAGTATTAGACTTAAATACAATTTTTTCATCCCATTTAACATGTAAGTAAATTCCAAGTTACATATACTCGCGTGCCAAATTAAAATTCACAAAATGGCTGATGTGATAAGAAAAGCTGATATGGTGCACAGTATTCATGGTCATATTTCTCTAAATCTACTAATCTCTAAGCATGAGGTGACTCGGAGAAAGTTTGATGGCACAGTATTTTAGGAAAATCTCTGCTGAGGTGAAAAATGTGAGTTTTAGTCAGAGTTTATATGTTGATGGCCCCGAGGCCAGGTGCTGTAGGGACCATAGTGTGTATACAGTGTACACAAACAAATTCCATGTGAACATTTGCATTTTTAGTAGTAGTAGCTGACTTTGATTACATGTACATATGAAATTATGAGGTTATTATTGTAAATTGCTTGAAGTCAATAACTGTGTTTGTCCATTACAATTCAGGTGCTGTCTGAATATTTGACACAACAAAAATCTTTTCCAAATTGTTATACTGTATGTGTACTTGTTTTAACCTATTTAAAGGGACTGATTCACAATTTTCCCCAAAATTTGTTTTTCACTTTTGATGATCAGAATCTACTATCTAAAGGTAAAAGGTTTCACACAAAAAAATTAAGACTACTGTCTAATGTATTTCACAAAAAATATAAGGTCATACAATATGACAAAAGCTCATTGTAGAAAGTTCATTATTTGTTTTGTAAACAAAGATTGAGGTATGTTATTGTTTACCAAGTTTTCAAAATGTAAGGTTATCGATCTAAGTCTGTTATATAAATCACACTTCACATATTTATTAAATGTACCATTTAAAAGTTAAATTTGTGACTGTGGAAAATTAAAATGCTTTAGTTTTCAACATTAACATTTCACTGGTTTGTCTGTAAACACACAAAAGACTTTGCTTACGTAACATAGAATTAAAACTAGAATATTGCTCCTATCCTTGCATTCAGAAGGTCCAAATTTTGGTCATCAACTTTAAATGAGTTGTACTGTAGACATATATAATTTCGTTATTATTGTGTCTAGGAAAAAATGATGTTAAATCCTACACAAATTTCTAATTTCAGAAAATATTTATGTTAATGTCTGTCTCTGTTATTTGTTGTCTATTTATATATATTTGCTGGTACCATAATCATCACGATTGTATTCCTAAGTGGATGTACCTTCACTTGTGTAGTTAATCAAAACATTACAAAAACACACAGGTGCAAATAAAAAAGTTCAATGTATTTAAGAATGATTACTATCAAAACAGTGCAGAATAGGTATTGCTATTAATATGCCAATGTGCAGGTAGATATACAGATTTCAGCAAACTGCTCTTGCAGACAGCACGTCTGATGTGCCGCTGAAACGAAGCATCTGTATGTTACATTTAATGTCATTTCCAAGACATCCTTAGATCCACTAGCAATATCCACATTGTTTGAATATGGTTATTATGTAGAAAATTCTTGTCCTGATGTGCCCTATGAACACTGAGCAGGGCGAGAACATGAACCATGTTTCTACCGGTCCAATTTCTTTAGGAATTTTACTGACAAACTGAATACAGTATGCATGTAAACACTTTCAACATTCGAATGGCTTGAGTACAGCACAATGAATACCCAAGCTTATAGATAACTGAGCAACTACTTGTTGGTGAATAGGTGTTCACAACAGCACACTTCTTTGAACTTGGCATGGGTATTGTAACATGTAATTTTTGAGTGATCACATACAAAGAAAACTAATCCACATAAATATGTGTTCACTACAAAAACAATGCAATTTTTTCCCAACACAGTTGAATACATCTACAGTATTTTTATTGTTTAATATAAAAAAATGAAAAATATTTTTTCCCAAAGTCATGGACCAGTCCCTATAAAATATGATGCAACTTGAGCTGATGCACTATTTTGTGTAATCATGATTTAGCGCTTGTTTTGTGTTTGATAATGAATGGAGATTTTCATATTTCAGTGCAAAAGATGCAAAATTTGAATCCCACTAAAATATGTACACATTTAGTAAATCGAATTCAATCGAATGATAAAAGTTTATGAATAAATGAAACATCAAAGATAATGAATGAAGAATTTTCTTTATTGTTTCAGGTGGACAAATATGGAACACAACAACCCATAGCTCTGCTTAAGTTGTTGCTGGAGAGAGGGGGTTTGTATGACCGCGGGAAAGATCTGAACTGGAAGAACATGAAGGACATTGGCTACATTGCTGCTATGGGCAAAGCTGGTGGTGGCCGAAATGAAACTGATCCACGCTTTATCTCTCTCTTCTGTGTATTCAACATGACTTTCCCCTCAGATGAAGCTTTGTTCTTGATTTATAATTCCATCTTAGCAGGGCATACACAACCATTCCCCAAGGAAATTCAAGATACAGTGCCCACTCTTACCAAAATGACAATGGCCTTGTATAGGTATTATCACAGAGGGAAAAGGCTTAAATAGGCTGTGCCTGCTGCCCAGTCCCTTTCACTTATTTGTGAACAAAATATTGATTAAATTTAATCACTTAAGTTGTTTCTCTATACAAATAAATACTTTTCAATTTTGCTGAGACACATAAAAAGCAATTAATGAACATAAATCCTGCATCTGAAAGTTACTTGTATGTGTAATTTTAAATGCAAGATTACATAGAATAAGATTCTGATTGTGTGCAAGATTACATAAAATAAGATTCTGACTCTCTGCTGAATAGCATTATTTGTGTCCTACTGTTATCATATAACATGTACTTTGTCTTCCCAGCTCTATTGTTAATGATCTACCTCCAACACCATCCAAATTCCACTACATTTTCAACTTACGAGATCTGTCCAGGATTTACCATGGTATGTGTCTAACCACACCAGATCGATTCTCGAAGGTGGAGAACTTTGTCCGTGTGTGGAGAAACGAATGCCTAAGAGTCATTGGGGACAGGCTCATCAGCGATGTTGACAAGGAGATCGTGAACGTAAGGAGTATATATATTTCCATGGGTAAAGGGTTCAAGTTTGTTCAAATGAAGGGTTATGCCTCTTTCAAAGGGGAGATAATCACAAAAATGCCAAAATAGGGTGGAGTCATTTAAAACTCTTCTAAACAAGAACCGCTGGGTCAGGAAATTTCAAATTTACAAGATAGCTTCCTTCAGTTTTATGACAGTCATGGGCCCTGGGAGTAGGGTGGGGCCACAACAGGGGATCAAAGTTTTACAAGCAGATCTATAGGAAAAAAGTTTTAAAAATCTTCCTAAAGAACCACTGGGCCAGAGAAGTTGAAATATACACAAGAACAGAGTAGAATTAAGTTTGTTCAAGCTGTGGTTCCCAAGGGAAGAGTGGGGCTAAAATAGGGGATAAAAGTTTTATATACTGATATATTGGAAAAATCTTTAAAAATCTTCTCAAGAACCATTGGGCCAGAAAAATTCAAACAAGTTTGTTCAAATCATGGTCCTTGAGGGTAGGGTAGGGCCACAGTAGGGTAATTAAACTTTTCACATGCAAATACATATAGAAAATTTATAAAATCTCCTTAAGAATGACTAGGCCTGAAAAGTTCAATTTACATAAAAGCTTCTTGACAAAGGAGTAGATTCAAGTTTGTTCAAATAATGGTCCCCAGGGGTAGGGTGGGACCACTGGGGGATCAAAGTTTTACATGCAAATATGCTGGAAATTAATTAAAACAAATTCTTTTCAAAAGTAGTAGGGCCACACTAAATCAATTTCAATTGATCCCATGTTGTGTAGATTCAAGTTTTTGTTATGTCCCAGCAATATAAAGGGTATCTAAAAAAGAAAGGTAATACTTTAACATTTTGATAACTTTGCTAAATTTTGTGCTATTTTTATGAAATTTATATCATTCAAAAGGTATTAAAGGAAAGTTTTTATTATTTTTAAAAATAATGTGCCAAAACTAATAATGACGTTCTGACACTATGACATCATTGAAAATAAACATTTCACATCAGATCAACGTATATTTATTCTCAAGCAATTTTATGAAACAAAATGCATAATGGATGTTCAGCGAAAATATAGATACTATTTTAAGAATTGTAATGAAAGCAGGAAATATGTCTACTAGAAGATTATACGTAAATTTGAGTGACAAGTATCAGTAGCAGATGCTCCAAAAGCAGGTTGATTGAGGTCAAGTTTGAGCAATGAAAATGCGAGTACACTTAGAGAAATGCTCTCTAACAGCCCAGAAAAGTTGGTTAGACTTTCCTTCTCAGAGATCGAAATTCCTAAAAGTTGTGTTATTGTTTATGGGTCTTCTGCACCATCTTATGCTCAGGTTAAATTCTGGGTAGGGGAATTCAAATGAGGTAGAACATCTTTAGAAGATGAAGCCAAGCCTGGACGCCGACTGGATGTCACCAACAAAGAAATGAGTAACAAAGTTTGGGATCTGTTATACTCTGATAGGCAAATTCAGGTGGAAGAAATAGCATAGGCATTATGCATTTCGCATGGTAGCATTTCAACAATTTTACTTGATCATTTAGAAATGTGGAAGCTAACAGCTTATTGGGTCCCCAGATCCCTTGGCGATGAGCAAATGGCAACCAGAGCATCAGTATGTAGTGCTTTGTTGAAGCGTATTAGGTCAAAAGATGATTTTCTTATGCATCTCATGCCTAGATAAGACTTGGGTTCATTATTATGAGCCAGAGAATAAAGCTCAGTGGGTATGGCCAAGGTTCCCAAGGTCAAAGAAGTTCAAGATGCAACCATCTGCTGGCAAGGTGATGGCCACAGTAATTTGGGTTGCAAAAGGTTTTATTATGTTGGACTTTTACCCAAGGGAAGTACAATAACTGGAGTGTACTATGAAAACTTGCTATACCAGTTGAGAACCGCCATCTATGAAAAATGCAGAGGTAAACTCACTAAAGGTGTTTTGCTGCAACAGGAGTCCACACTTGCAAAGTTGCAATGGAAGCTGTAGGGCGAAACAGGTATGAATTAATACCACATCCTGCCTATTGGCCTGACCTAGCTCCTAGCGGCTTCTTCCTATTCCCAAACTTGAAAAAGGATATCAGTGGATTTCATTTCCAGTCTGACGAAGAAGTCGTGATGGCATTTGGGGAGTGGGTCAATGGAAAGGACCCTGACATTTTAAGTTGAGGGCTAATGGCACTTGAACATTGTTGATCTAAGTGCATCACACTAGAGGGCAATTACATCGAAAAAGAAGTGGTGGATCTCAACCGGAAATAAGTTAGGCTGGTTACTTATTGACTTGCCCTCATATTATAGGAAGGAACATTAACTTTTTCCATATAAAATTCACATTATGCAGAGTTTGAATATATTGGATCAATTCCAAAGGCTTGATTTTTGTTGCTGGCAGCTGACATTGCTGACAATTATGCAGACATATTTCAAAGTGTTTGGTTTTCAGATGATTCACAATTCCTTCTATCTGGCCATATATGCAAACAAAACATGAGATTCTGGGGAAATGAACAGCCCCATTGTTACGAGAGACACCTTTTAAGTTCGTAGAGTAAGCCTATAACTTTTAAATGCGATTATAAAGTTGCACAATTTTTTATACAGAACTTGCGTAATCATTCCTCTCAAGAACGGTATCACGGTATGCGGCACACGAGGTCCACATGTGCACTGCGCTGGGTATTTTCAACATGTGGTTTTATACACTATAGTAAAATATAGCGTTCAATATGGATGGAGGGTATATTGTAAGATTCGAGCACACATCGGGTTTCTGTCAACGGAAATTCATGCTGATTTGCAAAAGGTTTATGGGAATGGTGCTTTAAAATATGTTATGGTTTGCAAGTGGGTACATCGTTTTAATGATGGCCGGGAGTCAATTGAAAATTACCCTCATGTGGGTAGGCCGGTTTCCGTTTTGGCAGAAAAGAACGTTGCTACTGGGAAAACGTTGATTGAGGAAGATGCACGTTATACCGTGCAAGAGATAGAAGAATTAAGTGGCATTCATTCGTCAAGTGTTTTGAAGATCTTACGTGAACGACTTGGGCTACATAAGATCTGCGCTCGCTGGGTGCCCCATTTGCTCACTGACGAGCAGAAACAAAGTCGAGTTAGACTTGCATCGCAAGTTATAAAAAAAAATATGATAAATGTGACCCACGTCGTTTGGAAGAGATAGTTACAGGTGATGAAACCTGGATTTATCATTTTCAACCCGATTCTAAGGCTAAAAATAAGGTTTGGGTTTCATCTGACGGCGACAAACCTGTCATTGCACACCGTTGCAAAACATCAAATCGCATGTTGTATGCGATATTCTTTGATTCGAAAGGTCCAGTCCTTCAAATTCCAGTCCCGAAAGATAGTTCTATCACTGGAAAGTTTTACAGAGAAAGTGTTCTTACTCAACTTGTTGATTTCTATCAGAAACGCAGACCGCGCACCGGTGTCCGCGGCATCAAATTACTCCATGATAACACACCGGCCCATAAATCTGCTACGGTACAGGAATGTCTGAAAGAATCTGGGCTCGATGTCTTAGATCATCCCCCATACAGCCCTGACCTTTCCCCCTGTGATTTTTGGTTGTTTCCAAGACTAACGGAAATGCTGGAAGGGCACCGTTTTGTCGTATAGGCAGTGCGGTCTACCAGTGTTTGCAACCTATACCTAAAGAGGAGTACCGTGCGGCATTCCGGAAATGGGTAGATCAGTGTAAAATGTGTGTTGAGGCAGGCGGGGCATATTTCAAAGGTCTTAGATAAATAAAATTTTGATATTTCAAGCGGTTTTAAAAAGACCGCCCTACTCTACGAACTTTAAAAGTGTCCCTCGTATATGGAGAGGCCATTGCATGGTGAAAAATTAATGGGTTGGTGTTCTATGTCATCACATGGAGTGATTACCCCATGTGTGTTTACAGACACTTTGAATTCACAATGCTACCTGTCGCTCTTGGAAAATAAATTTGTTTCAGCGCTTTGAAAGTGAACAGCAAATATTCAAAATGTCTGGTTCATGCGAGATGGTGGAACAGCACATCTAATATTCATGAAATCTTTGATGATAAGGTGATTTTCCAATGATACGCTGTAGTGAAGGATTGTGGACAATCTTGGCCTGCATACAGTCCTAATTTGAACCCGTGCGATTACTTTCTTTAGGGATACCTAAAGTCATATGTTTACAGAGCAAAGCTGGTGGACACAAATATGCTTTTGTCTAATAGCAAACAGGAAGTGAAAAAGATCAGTGAAGAAATGTGTTGAAATGTTATTAACAGTTTCAAAGTGCAAGTTAGACAAGGGAAGCTCATGAAATGACATCATCTAGAGAATGTCATTATTTATTGAAATGGGGAAAAAGTACTTTGTACTTAAAATGCTGTTAAAATGACATTATTTAACATATTGACTAAATTATGCTACCAGAACAAACTTTGTTTTATGTGTGTACATATTTTGATACAAATTCCTCAACATTAAATCAGTATTCTAATAGTATGACAGCATTTCCTTTCTTTTTGGGTACCCTATATATTGGCATATTTAGTCCTATTTGTCCGAAACTTCAACCTTGCTATTAACTGTCTGTTAGTCAATTTGTCTGTTCACATAAACTCATAACTATTGAAAGGGATTGTGATAGGGTTTTCATATTTCATACGTATTTTCCTTTTGACAAGACCTTTCTTTTGGTACCAAAAGTTGTGATTTTCACCTTGGAGTTCAACCTACTTTTGAAAATCTTTAACCTTGGTCATAACCTTTGAATGGTCAGTGATAGGGCTTTCATATTTCATGTTTGTTTCTTATAACAATATCTTTCTTTTGGTACTGAAATGTTTGATCTTGTGACCTTCACCTTGGAGTTTGAGTTGGTTTTGAAAACATTTAACATGTACCATAACTTTTGAATGGTTAGTGATAGGATTTCATATGTGTATTCCTTTCTTTAGGTACCAAAGGTTTTGAACTTATGATTTTGACCTTAGACTTCAATCTGCTTTTGAAAAACTTTAAACTTGGTTGAAACTTTTGAATGGTTAATGATAGGGGCTTCGTATTTCATAGGTGTATTCTTTTTTTACTAGGCCTTTCTTATGGTTCCAAACTTTTTAACCTCATGGCCTTGGAGTTTGACCTACTTTTAAAAACTTTAACCTTGGTGACAACTTTTGAATGTTTACTAACAGAGCTCTGTTTCACATGTATATCCCTTTTGACAAGACATTTCTTTCAGTACGAAAATCTTTTACCAAATGACCTTGACCTGGGAGTTGTGCATATTTTTGAGAGATAAATTTTGACTGTAATTTGAATTGTTAGTGATACAGTTTTGATATATATTGATCAGTGTATTCCTTGTGACAAGACTTTTCTTTTGGTACCATAATTACTTTGCTGCCTTAAAGGGGCATCAGTGTCTCACAAACACATCTTGTTTGTTCAAGAAGTGTTCACAACAAATTGTTTATCTTGTGTTCACTATTTGTTTTGTACTTGTGTATGTGCTTGAGTTCGTTCACCATTCACTCATTGTTCAAGTGGAAAAGTAGACCATTTCAGGGACTGTAATGTCATTTCATTGTCACCTTGGTCTTTGTTATTTCAAATAAATGCAGTGTTTTATATAAAATCTCTAATCAAAGCATGCTTTTCTGCATTCAAAAGACATTGTTAGGGTGTGTTAGTAATTAAGTAATCAGTATCTTTATGATTAATAAAATTTACCTTGCACTCTCATGTCCTTAAAAATTAATGTAATTCTCTTCACAACTGATTCAAGAAAATAAAAGCACCAATATGGATTGTATTCTGTTTGTTAGTTCCCTACCAGCTTTTCCAAAGGGGACTATTAGTTTGCCCTTGATCTGCACCTCAGTCTGTCCATCCGTCTGTCATTCCACATTGGTTTTCCGAGTTTTTTCTGCATTGGATAAAGATATTCAACTGAAATTTTATATATGGCTTTGTCTTGTATAGTTACAGATCAAGTTAGAGTTTCATTATGCTTGACAAACTTTTGACTGAATTATCCTACCAGTAGGAGACTATATTGCCTGCAATATACTCAGAATACTTGTTTAATTTGCACTCAGTATTTTCACATACTTGCACTTTCAAATTTTGAATGCCAGCAGGGGCATTCGTATCATGCTGATACATCTAATGTAAATTTGTTTTGCAAAACAATTGAGGAGAAGAAATTGAAGGACTTTTTGATGAGTATTTATTTCCATCAAGTTGAATATAATTCCTCATGTTCACTTGTGCTTAATTTTTTATGACTTCATAACCATTTACATGTACATGCATATCAAGCATATGTATTTTTAATTTTGTGTTTTTTTCCATCTGTAGAATAAACTCAAGGAATTGTTGGAGGAGAACTTCAAACAACAAACTGAAAATGCTCTGAGAAACCCCATCTTGTATGGTGACTACAGAACTGCTTTAGAAGAATCTGAGCCCAGGCTGTATGAGGACATCCAAGACTATGAAGCCTGCAAAGCTCTGTTTCAAGAGGTGAAACTAATGAGAAAGCTTGTTTTAGATGCCATGATATTTTTAAGAATGTTGATATGTAGATAGATATTTCATGTACATTATGCCATCAGAATCAAAGATTCAAGCTGTGGTGTAGCTGCCATTGACACAAAACTTCCAGGTGTACACATCAATTTGACAACAACAAAAAATGATTGTTAATTTTTCATTTTATTATGCATGATTTTATAGCTAGACCAATAAATGTAACCTAAAAACCCATGAGCTTCCAAGGGCTTCGCTCCTGGAACCCCACCAGGGCATTGCCCAGGACCCACTAGGGGTCTTAAGATGGCCCCCAGACCCCCAGCCTATTCTGGAGTTGTCACTGTCTGTACACTTCACTTCAAGTCTAGCTACACCACTGTCACCTTGCACTCTCCATTCACAGTTTTGCATTCAAAAATCTTTTAGCATACGCTCACCGTGCGCTCACCATTCACAAAGCATTCACCATGTGCTCACCTTTCATTCATCATTCAGTTTTTGCATTGTCATTCAGAATATGAATGAGAATGGAGAAGTATTCATTGAAAGGAGAAAATGAAATAGAAATATGTGCAGAAGTAACTATCAATCATGCATGTAGATGGAATTAATTTGTTGATGTAATATGTCACGTTGCTCAATACTTTCTTAAAACAAAATAATAACATTCAGGATCAGGATGCCACAAACCTTTCATAAATGTTTTCTGGTCAAAATATCACTAAATACGAATATTTCTGACAGATATTGCAATGTTATTTTATAATGCTTCCTTAAATGGTATGGCTATAAATAATCAAATTACATTAAATTCTGAATTTTAGCAGGTTATTCTAGAGTAATTCAAAGTACTCTAGCGTACTCTGTTTAGTAGTACCCATCAAGAATTCTAAATATGATACCAATCATGCATTTCTTTGCTAGTTTTACATCTACACATATATCTCTATATAATTAATACTGCACACAATGTACATATGAAATTTGCTTTTGTTTGTGTATGATTGCTGCATGCATTGATGTAAGATTTATGATCATTTCATGAGAAATATACATTCAGTACTTGTACAAAAATGTACTAGGGTTATACTGTTGTTTAGACTGAATATATTCAGGACTGCAGAACATGCAGTTTCCCGATACCATGTTCTTCTATTATTTATTCATTGAATAAATATATATATCATTTTTCTTATCTGATTATGAAATATTCCAAGGAAAATATCCAATATATTCTGAATGAATAGATCATCTTGCATTCACTGTGCACTCATCATTCATTTTGCGTTCCACGTTCAATCAGTGTTCATTCACTGTTCGCTCACCGTGCGTTCACCGTTTGCTCACCATGCATTCATCATTCAAGTAGGAAAGTAGAACGTTTTGGGGACTGTTGCAACCTTTGTGACTAGTGCACTAAACCATCAAGGCAAATAATTAAAACTTGCTTTTGATGATGATGGAATTCTTGCCACATTGAGAATGCATTTTTAAGAGAAAAAAATATTTTTCCGAATATAATCTGTAAAATCGCATCGGAAGCAGCAACCAATTCCAATCGATGATTGATTATGAAAATTGCGCCCCACGTCCCATAACTACTGCTCTCATTAATTGAAATGATGCGCACATTAATTCAATTGAAGGGAGCAGTAATTAAATTGAAGCTCACATTAATTCATTTGATGAGAGCAATAATTGATATAAGTGCATTAGTTTAATTGACTGAGTTGATGATATCTTCAAATAATTAAAGATATCTTTAATCATATGAGTTTATGTTAATTTGGCACTCCATAGCTACTCATTTATAAATTGAATTAAAGATTATTGAATTCTGAATAAGACTATTTTATCCCTGATAAAAAGTACATGTGTCAACTGTATGAAAAATGAAACGTTAAACTAATTCAATATTTGTAAACATGGTGACTTGGTACCAATATTTTAGGTCACAGTTCAAGGTCAAACAACACTAAATGTACATTCTCTTGAATTGTATCCATCAATTAATAGGGACACTGGTAGGGGATACATATTGCTTATGCTATAATCTCAGAATTCAGAATACTTGTCATATTTACATTCAACTGTTGGTATTCCCAGCCAGTAAAATAGATCTACTATATTTATCAAAATTCATACATGCATTGTTTACTACTGCAGTTCATTTATGAGGAAATGGCTATCATTACAATTTGTAAAATGTCAAAAACATTAAAAATGGAAATGTAAAAATTGGTTGCAGTAACATTTATTAGACAAAGTAAGGAATCAGTACAAGCAAACTTTTTCAATTGACAGATCTTGGAAGAATACAATGAAAGTCACACTGCAATGAACTTAGTGCTGTTTGATGATGCCCTGGAACACTTAACACGTATTCACCGGGTAATCAGGATGGACCAGGGCCATGCCTTGCTAGTTGGTGTGGGTGGTAGTGGTAAGCAGAGTTTGTGTAGGCTGTCCTCTTTTGCAGCTGGTTGTGATGTGTTTGAGATCACCCTCAGTAGAGGTTATGGTGAGAACAGCTTCCGTGATGATCTGAAGATCCTCTATAACAAGCTGGGAATGGAGAATAAGAAAACTGTCTTCCTATTTACTGACCAACATGTAGCTGAAGAAGGTAAATCCCCAATGAAAAATAATATAGAGGTGTTATGCTCCCTGTAACATGAAACTAAAGTTTTAAAAAATATTGATAGGTTTCTTGGAGTTGATCAATAACATGCTGACATCTGGAATGGTGCCTGCCTTGTACCCTGATGATGAAAAAGAATCTATCATTGGACAGGTAGGTGACAAAGTCGTTGGGGAAATCAGTAACCAAAATAATTGTTTGGAGAAAATACATTTCATTATTTTATGGATATAAACATTGGAATATATTTTAAGGTTCGTTTATACATGGGAAATAAGATACACATTCTGTAACTTCTTTTGGATGTGAAATTTAGTTGGTCACATGATCATATCCAATAAAGTGTGCACTTCTTCATGCACAAGTACTAACAGCTTTTCACATCCCAAAGATGTTATGGAAATGTCCTTACTTTCATTTTAATTTGTAGCTGAGATGGAATTTAAGGACATAGGATACCTCAAAAAATTCTTTCTTAGAATTTTGGTAAAAAAAACCAAAACAAAACAAAAAAAAACAACAACAACAAAAACAGAAACAAAACATATATACCACAAAATTTTCCCATGAAACCACCTTTATTTTTGCTTTATTCACATATCTCTACTTGAAAAGAGTGGCTTGATAAAACAGAAAGTGTTCTGTCATTGCAAAATAATATCTAAGTGCAAAGAAATTTTTCTATGCCATTTTCTTTGATAGAAGTGGAATAGCCCTTCAATATCCAATTCCAAAGAACAAAGTATAACTGGAATATTGTATAAGTAAGAAGCTTAAAACACAGTATGAAATACAATGTCCAAAATACAATGTCCAAAATTAGGAATGGTCTTTATTTGCTGCACGATAATGCTCCAGCTCATGACTGAATTTCTCCTTAAAGAAAATGTTGTTTACCCCATTCTCCTATTCTTCAAACCTTTCTTTCACTTTGTAACTGTTTTCTATTTCCAAAATTGAAGAGACTTTTAGTTGGTCTTTGCTACAGCTCCAGAGCATCAGTTTGGTAAACCATCTTCCAGTACATGAAGAGTGTGTCCAAAGAGGAGTACTGGAAAATATTTCAGGATTGGATATCATTTAAAAATGTATATATCTGTCAAAGGAAAATACTTTGAAGGAATGTAATAAACAAAATGTTTTATTATAACTGGGAAGAAAAAACTTCCTGAATGACCATTGTTGTGATGAATAGGAAGAAAAGTCTTTACCAAAATTGAGAAAATTTGTGGCCCCAGAATTGGGGCTCTTGTTCATATGGCAAAAATGTGTTATTTCTTCAAAAACATATTCCTAACTCCAAGATATTGAACAAGCAAATTGAGTACATAGAAATAATGAAGAGTGGAGCTTCTTCCAAAAGTTTGAAATTCGTGGCCTCTGGGTCAGGGGTCAAAACCTTTAAAAACGTATTCTTTACTCGAAGGCATGTAGCAGATAAACTATGTATAATGCATAGGGAGAAAATATTCACTATATTCATGGTGTAAGTAAATCCATGAATTTAAGATATGGTGAATAAGTGCAAAACATAAAATCCTGTTTTCTTAAATACAGAGTACACTCTGTCATACACTACAACTTGTAGTGCTGACCATAGTTGTTATGTAACCATTCAGTAAATATATCTAGGTTGCATATACACACACTTCCTCATTATTAAACATTGCCATGAATCATATCCAGAGGAGGAGGTTTGGACATAACTTTTCTGTGTTTCAGCCAGTTAGCATGATTTAAAATGAGTAAATAAATCTTCTGAATATGCTAACTAAACCCCCTTAAGTAAAGTGTAGGGAGTGAATGAAGCTCACTGATATATTAATAGTTATTTGGCCAGAATTTTTTTTAAAGTACTTAGTATATGATGTTATACAAGGGAAGTAACTCTTATATACAAATCCACAAATTCATCAAACCAAAAATGTATCAGAAAAGAGAAAATCATGAAAATTACAACCTGTGAAGTTAATCCCCAGTGTAGTATTCATGATTAGCAGGGATACTTCTACCAGCATTGTGAAGTTCATGTCCCTCGGGTCAGGGGTTGTAATGATAGGGAAGGGCATTATGGCTCATATAGTGAAAATGCATTGCTTCTTTAAGAATCTTCTTTAACTCAACACAACTTGGAGAAAATTTATGCATGGTTATGAAGAACAAACCAACATTTTGAAATTCATGACCCAAGGATGGTGCCCATAAGGGGATAAAGTGAAAATGCATTTAATATTCAAAAATTGTCTTCTGAGTATTCTTTATGCATGGTTATAAAGAGCATGTAGCAAATTGTTAATGAACACAAATAGATTATAAAAAATATTAAACATGAATAAATAAAATAGATCCTTGGTAAATAATACAGATGTATTTAAGTAGAATTTGAAAGGATGGATAAGTAACAGGAATATATCTATAAATGAATCAAGAATCATGGGGATAAGGAAATTAATTATAAAATGAATACATGAATAAAAGCCCACCCACCCACCCACCCTCCTTTTTTTATTGTTACAATCAAGTCCAGGGTTTTAACTTCAAAGACAATGCGATCAATACACTGTATCAGGTGTAATAACTTGTTTTCAGTAATGTTTCTGAAACTTTATTATTCCATTGTCAAGTGGTTGCAAATTACTTATTGTTGTCAAAGGCAGAAAATGAATTCAGCATTTGACAATAGTGAGATAATATGGTGAGGTGCATTGTCCATTATAAGTAAGACTTGGTCATTTTGTCATCTCATTTGTTGTGAATTTATTAATCCAATCAGAAAATAAGACAGAGGTTATTCAGGCTTTCTTATTGTGTACATAATTAGAGAATAATCCAACACTGAAATTTCTGATAAAATGGAGGTTTCCTGATTTCCCAATAACATAGGGGTTTTAATTTTTCACTGCCATCTGTACAGTGTTGCATCAGAGAGCAACAGTTGTTCTATCTTTAAATTCAGGTGACCAATTGCAATTGGTCTGTGTCCATCATCGTCTGTCATGCGTTAACAATTGAACATTCTTAACTTCTTGATATCTTTTCATATTTAGTATGAAGCATCTTTTGGACAAGGGGTAAATTGCAAATTTCAGGACTCCTGTACCCCTGGGGCCTTAGGAGCAGGGCAAAAACTGCCAAATATTGACCATTTTTAAAAATTTTTCTCTTCTAGAACTGCACATGTATAAGAAAAACTAAATGTTTAGTGATCTAGAGCAGGAAAGCCTCAACCAAAATTATATAAATTTCATGATTCCTGGTCAGAGGTTCTGATTCAGAGTAGGGCCAAGCTTGGTATATAGTATTTATGTGTAAAACATTTAAAAAAAAAACATCTTTAATATTATTTACACTAAATTGAAACTAAAGGATAATTAGAATGATTCAATATGGCAAGTGCTACAGTTTGAATGATGATTTGTGTAATTGTATTTAGTAATTGTCAAGCAACCCATATTTGTTCAATTTTGCTATTCAGCATATTGTTTGTGATTAAATTGCATTGTTTTGATCTAAATGAAATGTGTATCAATTAGGTACCTGATGCATTACAGTAAAAAAAATGTTTCAGTGCATTGCTATTTATGCAACTGAGAAAGTTTGAAATATAAATCATGACCATCATCTCAAGCTATGTTGTCCATAATTCACATGAGAGGAGATCGTACATTTTGGCTGCTGCCCCCCCCCCCCCCCCCCCCCCCCCCCCCAAATCTACCTCTTGCTACATGCTCAATTTAATTAGGGTTTTCATGGAAATAATCTTTGGTTTATCCTGCCAAATAAATGATTCTACAATTCCTTTTCGGTCATTATTTCTAAAAATGAACAAAGTAGTAACAGTCTAAACAGTAACAACTAAATGACTTTACAGCAATGCATTAGTATATATAATACCGTCTGTCAAAGGTTTACATTGTCCAACAGATTGTTATAAAAATAGTGAAAAGTGTAAAAACATAATCAAGACCTGAACCCTTAACCTGTATGTATAGTAAAGCATTGAGCACACTGATAATTATGTAAATTGAATATGAAAGAAGCTAACTGGATATCAAACAATTATTCCAGCTTTGTACAGATGAAATGATAATATTGTGATCTGGTTTTATCCTCATTAGTTAGCACACAATTGTAATAACTTCAATTTCTGACCCCCATGCATGATTTGGATATAGTTCTTTGGTGATAGTTTGTGCACATGCCACTAAATGCTAATTATAAGCTTGAAACGATGAATTGAAGTCGTGGCCTGATGAATCAACCACTAGGCAAAATGTAAATGTTTATAATGCTTACTTAAAGGTACTGTATAAAAATATTTTAATCATGTGCATTTATACAAAATTAACTAGTCATGTATACATGTATATCTGATAGAAAATAGCATTATAATATTTATTGATGTAGTACACAAAGAGATGTATGATAAAGGCATGCAGGCATGTAGAATCAAGGAGGTTTTTTTTTTTAACAATGAACATTTTCTGTAATAAAGATATATTTGGTGACCCTTTCTTTGAAGTTATAATGAATTAGCTGTAAGAATGCAAGGTCAGATACGAAATGAATCCATGTACAGAATGGTGCACAAGTTTTTGAAATAAAAATTGAGGTAATACCAATCTAATCTGCTACTGCTTTGAGAAGCAGTAGCAGATTAAAACAGATAATTTTAATTATATTGAGGCATACAAATGAAGTCTTGCACCATTACACACACTCCTCCACCACTGGATTTAAGAAACAGAAATTTGGGAAAACATAAGGTATTGTTAGTTTTATGTCACCCCCACCCCACAAAGTAGGATTTTAAAGATTCTGTGGGATTTTGTTTTAATTTTTTAGACAGTTGTGAAGTCAACTTGCCCCCTTCCTCTTCCCTTGATAAACAGTACCATGTGCCTGTAATAAAATAGCTGATATACTAATATGACTCACAAAAGGATAGCACATTACATATTCTGGGGTAATTAGAAAATTTTAACAAGATAGATATATGCTAGATATGTAGTCTTATCACATATGGTGTGGGTGCTGTAATGTCAAATGCTATAAAGTAGATACAAATATGGAATTGTAATAGATCTACATTAATTTAAGATTTAAAAAAAATCCTTTGCACTTTGTTATTGAACCCAAATATCTTGCTATTAAGGTTCATTTCCACTACAATCTGATTAAAATCAAATCCCAAGATCTGCTTATGTAGATCACTACACTAGGATCTGATATAACCCCATAGAGGGTCATGCCCATATGACCTTTCTCTTGGAATATTCATGAGAACTATCAGTCAATCAGATTGCACCATACAGACAATGATGATTTCAGTGATGCCGGTTCCAGGTAATTCGTAAATAAGTTGCAGTACTCTCTCTCTCCCACAAAATTCATTCTACACTGTGAAATTGTATGTTTTTACATAAAGAATCACAAACTTTCGTGATAATGCCTAATCCATTCTACATGTACAAACAACAAAACGTACAAAATATAATCATTCAAATTAATGCAATTTATGTATTAATAGGTATGGGTACTATTTGAACAGTTTTCAAGATGGTTTACTTATCTAACTTTGGTAAATAACAATAGCCAACATAAACAGTGCATTGTGATGTCACGTCAAGTTGTGATGTGTTTTCTTTCAAACCAAACAATCACTGCCATTTTTGTTGAACTGTAAACACAGATGGTTTCAAAGGCAACACACTGATTGTCAAAGGTAAAGATCATGCAGATCAGACCCTCCATGGGGTTATGTCAGATCCTAGTGTAGTAATCTATGTGAACAGATCTTAGGATCTTAATTTAATTAGACTGGTTTCCACTACTGTACAGGCTGAGCTATGTACAGACAAAATGATCTATCAACCATTGTGACATCAGAATTGAAAAATGACATCTGTATACTGAAAAATAAATAGGCCTAGTACTCTGTGTACAGGCATATACATTTGATTAAAGATTAAGAAGTAAAATAATATAGCATTTAGTATTCAGCAAAATGTTTAAAAATGAAGCATTTTCTATTGATTATAGTTATTATTAAAGTATTCCTAACCCAGTTAACTGTCGCTTAGTTACAGGGACACAGAAGTAAGATGGTATGACTTAGGTACATTATGCAAAGAGAGACATGTAATTATCATATGTTGTCTCATTAAATTTATGGTATTAATTTATCATTGATTCGGTACTCTTTGAGTATTTTCTTTCATAAAATGTAAGGTAAACTTATGTAACAACACATGTATAGCAACATGCAAATGCATGATGGGTACTTGCATGCTGTAAATATGCTATAAATATGAACTTAAAATAAGAAACAACTATGGTCTACACAATAAAACCATTGTAATTTTTGTATGTGAAGTGCTTACACGTAGATGTTTCATGTGTGAAAATTTTAAAGTGATGAAATTATGCAGACATATTTAAAATATGCAAGTTCAAAAGTAGTTAAAATTCTAAGGATATTTCTGTAAATACGTGTTTAGTACATATTTTGACTAGGTCAATATAGTAGAAATGTGACTCATTTTCAAAGGTTCGTTTGTTTTTTGAGACAAATTTATCTCCATCATTGATTTGCAGTGTATGGATGTGATTCAACATGTACTTCATTCCTGAAAAACTTGCGGGGCCAAATATGCTCCCATTTGAACTTAGTTTTTACCTACAGCAAAAATAACCTAATTTTCAGTACTACCAAAACTGCAGAATTCATGACCTCTGTAATTAGTATTGTACACAAGTTTTTTGAATTGAACATATTTTATTGCCAATATAGACAAAAGGATTGGGCACAAGTTCTTAAAACTTAGAACGCCCAAGTTTTTTAATATCCTCTTTTACTCTCTGACACTGAAAACACTGAATCTGGAAATTAAGCTTATAAGGGCAATTTATTTTTATTTTTAAAAATAATTAACACCTTATTTGATTGAGTTGTTACATGCAACTCAAGTGACTGGTAAGGCCCATACATCCACTTGTTACAAAAGACTTAATATATTAGTTTGGTCACTTTAATAACTTGGGATTGTAGATTCGTCAAGAGGCCATAGCAGCAGGTTGTCCTCATATCCGAGAAATGATCTGGCAATACTTTGTCAACAAATGTGCCAACAATCTCCACATAGTGCTGGCCATGTCACCAGTAGGAGATGCTCTGAGAACAAGATGTAGAAACTTCCCAGGTATGATCAAGTAATGAATCCTACTGAATCTAGAATCTTTGACCCTGTTATGATTGAAGTGTGTATAAATGCTTCTCATTGGGATTGTGTTGTTTTTTTTTTTGTGTATGGGTAGGAATGGTGAACAATGCCAATATTGATTGGTTTTTTCCATGGCCAGAACAGGCCTTGTATGCTGTGGCCAGTGTGTTCATCTCACCAGATGTAAGTAATAATTCATCATAGAATTCATGTTAATACTGTAAAATGTCTTTACTGTTTGATATCACAAGTTACACTTTCTAATTTTTATGCCCCCAGAATCAAAAATTTGAGGGCGTAGAGTTTTTGGCTTGTCCATCTGTATGTCTGTCTGTTTGTGGCAAAATACTTTAACTTTGATGTTATTTTTTACACTGTAATGGGTTTCATATTTGGTATGCGTATTCCTTGTGGCAAGACCTTTCCATTGACACCAAAATCTTTGACCTGATGACCTGTACATTGACTTTTTACCTACTTTTAGAGATATCTTTCAAATTGGAAGAGTTACTGCTTTTATATTCAGTTTCTGCATTTTCTTTGAAAAGACCTTTCCAACAATACAAGATCTTTTGACATTGACCAAATTTTTGGAAATTTTCAAAAACAAAAACAACCCCCCCCCCCCCCCCAAAAAAAAAACCACACACACAAACAAACTTGAGTCACATCATAAGAGTTACAACATAAGAGGTAGACCATTATATTTCATTGGTACCAAAATCTTTGACCTTTACATTGATTTTTGACATACTTTTAAAAAATTCTAATGCAAGCCATATCTTTTAAACTGTTAGGTATTACTTTTAAAAGGTAAACAAAATGAAAATTACTTCTTCTCAGTATTGCTACAAAAGTTTCAACTACAATGTTGTACAGTTCCACTTTGTTGTAATGAAGGGGCATCAGTGTTTCACAAACACATCTTATTTTTTTCTTTGGATTCAGAACCAGTTGATCCCAGAGGACAAACGGCAGGAAGTGGTCAGCCATATTGTCATGGTTCATATGGATGTTGTAAAGAACAGCAAACTCTTTCTCCAAAGACTCAGGAGGAACAATTATGTCACACCTAAGAATTATCTGGATTTTGTCAACTCCTACCTGAAACTGCTTGAAGAAAAGGACAAGTACATTTTGGCTCTGGCAAGTATTGCATAGCGCTTCATGAAAAGTATGCCAGCAGTTCATACTCTCATATATATTAAAAATGAAGTGTTATTTCTAATATTTACATTCTACTTTAATTTCTATTGAAATTCCTAGCCATTGAAATAGACATACTGTGTATTTATCAAGATTCATATGTGCATTGTTCACAACTGCTACACATTCATGAGGAAATGGCTATCATTACAATTGGTAAAGATATCAAAGGCAGAAACATTGGAATGTAAATATAATCTAATATTCATATTTCCAATGATTTTGCCTTCAATATCTTTACCAGTTGTAATGGTAGCCATTTCCTCATGAATCGTGAACAATGTGTGTATAGATCTTGAGAAATTTAACAGATATGAAAGGAAAATTAAAAATATATATGTGTGTATAAACTGTAACGCTTCACTCTGGCATACTTTTCATGTAGCAATAATGCTTATGACTTTTTGACCTGTCTTTATAGGATCATGTAGATGAATCAGATTTCAAATCTGATGAGAACAAGAATATAAATTTTTCACTTTTTAATGTGATATGATATTAGAAATAATTTTAATTGCATTTATTTGTTTATTCAGTGTGAACGTCTACAAGGAGGTTTACAGAAGATTGCTGAGGCTAGTGAACAGCTTGCTATTCTCAATGACAGACTGGCTATACAGAAGGTGGCTGTAGCAGAGAAAACTGAGGCTTGTGAGATAATGTTGGAGGAAATATCCACGGGTACAGCCCAAGCTACAGAAAAGAAATCTCTTGCTGAGTCCAAAGGAAAGGAAATAGAGGAACAAAATATTGTCATTGCTAAGGAGAAAGTAAGAAAAAGACAAATAAAACCAATTTTTCTTTATTTAGAGAAGTTCTTGTAACTTCATTAACTGAATAATTGATCCTCAAAGTTTTCAAAAATTTTCTGTTAACAGGCTGAAGCAGAGGAATCCTTGGCTGAAGCATTGCCTGCCTTAGAGGCTGCCAGATTGGCTCTGGAAGACCTAGACAAATCAGATGTCACAGAAATTAGGTGATTGTTTTTCCTTCTAAGGACAATGTAGTTTAAGCCGAATTTGACTTCCTGAAATGACTTTTGATATTTGGAAATAGTGGAGTTTATTTTATTGAACAAGAAGTACATGAACATGTTTGTTTAACTGTATTGTATGTGTTATGCTTGTATTTAGAAGATTGTTGGAAGTCCTAAGATATGACATCATAATTGTTAGACTTTCCCTAGATTTTTAGCTCACCCGAGCTGAAAGCTCAAGTCATCCATCAGTCTGTTATTCTGTGTATAAACTTTTTTTATTTTCGACTTTTTCTCTAAAACGACTGGGCCAATATCAACCAAACTTGGCAAAAGGCATTCTTGGGTAAAGGGGATTCAAATTTGTTCAAATAATGGGCTGTGCCCTTCTCCAACAGGAGATAATAATGAAAATGCACTAACATATTTTAAAGAGGAGATAATCACAAAAAGGCAAAAATGGGGTTAGGTCATTTCAGAATTTTCTTCTCAAGAATCACTAAGCCATAAAAGGTGAAATTTACTTAAAAGCTTCCTGACATTGCGGATTCAGGTTTATTAAAATCGTGGTTTCCGGGGCTAAGGTGGGGCCTCGGTCAAGGATGAAAGTTTTACATGCGAACATATAGGGGAAATCTTTAAAAATCTTCTTTTCAAGAACCACAGGGCCAGAAAAATGGAAAAGTACATGAAAACTTCCTTACATTGTGTAGATTCAAGTTTGTTCAAACCATGGTCTCTAGGGGTAGGGTGAGACCACAATAGGGAATCAAAGTTTTACATGAAAAATATTTGAAAATCATCATTTTAAGGGCAATAGGACCATGATTAATCATGGTAATATGCAAGCATCCATAGGTAGCAAATTCAAGTTTGTTAAAATTATGGGCCTCTGAAGTAGGATGGGGTGACAATAGGGGATCAAAGTTTTTCATGGGAATTTATAGAGAAATATTTTTCAAAAACTTCATCTCAACAACAGCATGTCCATGATTAGTCAAAGTAATATGCAAGTATCTTCAGGTTGTTCAAATTCAAGGTTGTTCACTTTGGGGCCCCCAGGGATAGGGTGGGGTCACAATAGAAGATAAAAGTTCTATAAGGGAAGATAAAGGAAATTAATTTGTACAAATTGTTTTCAAGAGTAGCATGGCCACACTAATTCAAATCAAAATGCAAATATTCCTCAGTTGTGTGGACTCGAGTAATCTTATGCCGTCCACAACTACAATGGGGGGCTTATTGTCTACCTGTCTGTCCAAAACTTATCCTTTCTCATAACTTCTGAGTGGTGAGTGATAGGGCTTCCATGATATCAAATGCACATTCCTTGTGACAAGACTTTTCTTTGGTTCCAAAGTTTTTTAACCTGATGACCTGGGAGTTTGATCTACTTTAAAGAAACTTATTCAGTATCCCCTGAATTATTTAAGATAAGGCTTTCATAATTTGCATATAGATTCCTATAATAAGACCTTACATGATCTTTTAACTTGTGATCTTGACCTTGGAGTTTAACCCAAATTTTAAAACTTTAATCTAACTCATAATATTTGAATAGTGAATGATAAGGCTCTCATATGTCATTCCTTGTGACAGAATTTTTTTTGTATCAAACTTCTAACCTTAGGACCTTGACTATGAGGTTTGACATAGTTTTAAGAAAATATTACTATTAAATATCTCCTGAACTATTTAAGGTAGGGATTTCATATTTCAACCACTTCTGGTTTGTAAATATGGGCTGTCTGTCAGTCAGTCTGTCCCATTGGTTTTCCTTACTTTTTTCTGATATGGTTGTGGAAATTCGTTTGAAACTTGCAGTGTAGTTTCAGAGTAGCAAATTGCAGTCAATCATCAATTATTGAAAATCAATCATTTTATTTCAGCAATTAATTGATAATTTCCAATGCAAAATTGAATGTTAAAACAATATACTTTCTGAATGAAATTCAAAGTTTTTTGCTTTATTTCACTGTAAGAATAAAAAGGTGAGTCCCCGAAACACTTGAATTCAAAGTGAATGCTTGGGAAGTCTGAAATCTCTGTTGATCATGCAAGGTGTGACAAGAAGTCATCAGTAATCAGTTAAACAACATTTAACAATATCATTGTTCAAGAGGTTGTTTTACGGTTTTATAATGAAAGAGAAGCACTCTGAATTACAAAGTAGTATAAAGTGCTTTATTTCTGGCATCATATTACACAAAATAACATGAAATTGGTGATGACTATATTCATATATAATCACATATGAATTAAAGTTTGAAGAAAATACATTTCAGTTCTCAAAGATTTCAATAATTTTGAATTTTGCATTTTGAAGGGCCATATTAGTCCTTTACAAATAAAATGTTAAGTATAGAATTTTTATAGGTTTGGCTTTGCTACAGTATGTATGGTGTAGAACACTTTTGTAATTAGGGTCCCACCACATAGTGGGTGCACCATAGTAATCTCACATCAATCTGTTTGTCCATCATCATTCTCTATGGCATGAGATAACTTAAATTTCCTTTAGAAGATTCATAAATTTAATGCATAATACTTGGAGTAGGCAGACAAAGACTTCCTTTGATTTTCACATTCATCAGTATTGTCATTACCTTGTTTGCATGAATGTGCATACATTGTAAATTTTGACATACAAATTCAAGTATTGGTCTCTAGCAGTTTTAGTCTGTCATCATGCATTTTGTGTGTGCATTAACGTTTGAACATTTTTAACTTCTTCTTGATAACTACCATTGTTATTCTTTTCAAATTTGGTATGAAGCATCTTTGGGACAAAGCAGACACAAGTTGTAAATTTCGGGACTCCTGCACCCCCATGGGCCTTAGGGGTGGGACAAAAACGGCCAAGATTAATAAATTTTCAAAAATCTTCTTTTGAACCACACATGTGTTAGACCAAGAAGGCCTTTACCAAAGTTGTAAATCTTATGATCCCTGGGTTAGAAGTTCTGACTCCAGGTTGGGGCCAAACTTGGTATATGGTATTTAACTGTAAAACTCTTAAAAGACATTGTCTTTAATGCTATTTATACTAAACTGAAACTAAATAGATATTTAGCATCAACAAGTAACCCTTTATCAAAATTGTAAATTTCATCATCCCAGGGGTCAGGGTTTTGGTATTAGGGTAGGGCCAAAATGGTCAGTGATTATAACTTCTTTGTAAATGTAATTCCAGTTCTTTTCAGATTTGGCATGAAACATCTTTGGGACGAGGTGGACATAAATTATAATTTTTCAGGGCTCCAGCACCCAAGGGCCTTTGGGGGTGGGGCAAAAACTGACCAATTTTCAAAAATCTTCTTTTCTACAACTGCACATGTGTAAGAAAAACTAAATGCATAGTAATGTAGAGCATGAGGGCATCTACCAAACTTGTAATTTCATGATCCTTGGGGTAGAGGTTCTGACTCCAGGTTGGGGGCCAAATTTGGTATATATATTGTATATATGTAAAACATCAAAATAATATCTATATTACTGTATAATTATTATTGTTGTTTAATGCTAGCTAATTGGGATAGAGCTGTCTTTTACTTTTGATAGAATAAACATTGTACCTTACTATAGTTTTCAAATTTGAACTCATATTTTATCTTTTACAATTAATTGATTAATAAATTCATAAAAATGACAAAACAATTCAGAATTTTTAACCGAGAAAACTTTGGCATGTGCACACACATTAGGAAGTAAAAAGGGTGGATCTCAAAAAGACATCAAACAATGCAATATATATGGTAGGACTACATGCTTTTGTTCACTTGGGGGTCACATAATATATCTATGGTATCATGTATTTATAAGGATAAGAATTGGTATCTTTTATTTATAACAATTAATTTTTAAAAGTTTTACATGTATATAAAATGATTAATTTTTAAATTCTACATAACTCCTGAGGCCCCTTGATTTGTGAATATGATATATAAATTTCCAATTTCCAAATATCCTCATTTAACCAATAAATGATAAAGGGGCTGGGGGGGGGGAGTCCAACAACCAATATAAACATATGGGGGTTTTAGATGGATGGGGGTAGGTTTGTTTAATTGCACATTTTGCAAACTATTACTGACAGTTTTTATTTAAAAAAAAAAATATGAAGATTGAATTATGTGATCACACTAAAACACATTTTTGGTGGTTATCTTTGGAGTAATTATCAAGTTTATGGTTTTTTTCACATGGGTGGGGTAGGCCTATTTTTAATTCACATGGGGGTGGTCTGGATGTTGATGCTGATGGGATAGGAGGGGTATAAGAACTAAAGAATGAAAAGCATGTCTCAGCATCCTAAATCTTTTCGGTAAATAACAAAGAAAATTATATATATATTTGCAGATAGTATAGATATATTTTTATTCAAACATTTCCAAATAGTCCTGTTTGATAGGTTTATTTTTAATTCACATTGGGATTTCACATGGATGGGAGTAGTTTATATTTTTAATTTACATTGGTAGGGGGTGAGAATGGGGCATAAGATCTATGTATGCTATCCATACTATCTTTACTGCGCTTCTTATCATAGTTTAAAACATCAAAGTGCACATTTTGCAAACTGCCATATGTAAACACTTTTGAAGATTTGATAGATTTTTTAAAACCATACCATTATTATTATTATTATTACAAGGCATTTATATAGCGCATTATCTAACATTATAAATATTACTCTAAGCGCTTTACAACATACACAATTAATATATCGCCAAACATACATACAACATAGAGAAATTAAGAAAAGGACTAAATGGGGTATTTTAAAACACAAATTATATTTATACCATAGATATTCTGAAAACCTGCATACCAAACCATTTAATATATTTGGTTAATTATTATTTGTGTCATATTTGTATCATATCTTTTTAATTTTTAATCACTGTAACATTCATTTTTTTTTTTTTTTTTATAAATATGTAAACCCATAGATATTTTCCTCTTGTTCATCTCCCTGGATGTTGATCTCTTGATTTCAAACAAAAACTGTTACCTAAACCAAAAAAATCCAGAGTAAGGACCCACTTTAAAGTGACATGGACATAGTTTGAGCTGAAAATTTTCACATTTTATTTTTTCATGTTAAATGTTTACAAAGCTTAACTAAGATATTTCTAATAATCAGCCAATATTTTAATATCATTTGTTGAGTTACAAGTGAGATACAGCACTCGCAATTCTTTGTTATGTAGACAAAGTCTGTGCCATATAGATTGTTTAATAGAAAATACCATGTTTAAAACAAAATGAGATGTGAAAAAGACTGGAAACTGTTTAGCTGTGTTCAAAATCAACTTGTAAATTAAAAGGTCTGCTTTAAACAAAAGAATTATGAGCTCTGTATCTTTCATGTAACTCGACAACTGACATTTAATTTGTTAAGCATTCTAAACATTAAGAATGGAAAAGAAAATTTTCAGGTTGAATCATATATTAAACAATTTAATAGAACTTAAATGACACCACTTTGTAAATGGAGGATGTTTGAGGAACATCTGCAACAGTGTCCTTTACAATTAAAACTAGTTTTACAATGATTTTCAGGGAATCTGCAATATATATATCATTCAATATATATAGTGAATAACCGAAAGAGGTATAATATTATTTTTGTATGACGTGACATCTTCAAGTCTAGAAAAAATTTTAGGATGGATGTGTCAACTGTGCTGATTCATCTCCCTTAACAGATATATATGTAGTTCAGTGGAAGAGCATGTGATGAATATATTCTTTCAACCTTTCTGACTTGTCAGTTTTCTAGTTGCCAAAAGAAAAAAAAAACATTTATAAAGCAACAAATAAGGTGTAATGGAAATTGTTTGAATGCATTGTTCTGTTTGATTATCTACAGGTCTTTTGCTAAACCACCGCCAGAGGTACAAAGAGTATGTGAATGCATTGTCGTGTTCAAAGGAATCCGTGAAGTCTCCTGGAAATCTGCCAAGGCCATGATGGCGGAGGCCAACTTCTTGAAGAGTCTTATGGAGATGGATGTGGATGGCATCACCCAACGACAAACACAGGCTGTTAAAAGTATTTCTGTGAAAACCTTGACACCACATACATTGTTGATTTGAAGTTGTATGACATTTAGAAAATCATGTAAAATCTTTTTTTGACAGGTCTGATGAGTGACAAGAACTTAAACTTGACTTTGGATGCCATGAAAACAATCAGTAAGGCAGGATCTGGTTTGTTAAAATTTGTGGAGGCTGTGATGGGTTATTGTGTAGTAGCCAGAGAAATTAAGCCAAAGAGAGAAAAGGTACAAATAATGAATACCAGAACAGTTTCATCATATCTATAATGTTTTGGAGAAAAACAAGAACACTACATAGTAAAAATAATTGTTGATTTATGAAGAACCACTAGATAAAGTATTTCCTATCTTAAATTTGAACAAATTTTTAAGTCCTTCCCTTGGCATAAAAGACAGTGATTAAGTTCATCTCTCATAAGAGAATGGAAATCATAGCCCATAGTCACATCTAGAGTTTGTGATTGAAATGGATAAAGTGAGGTTTTTTTCCAAGTCTGTCATCAGTGCTCCTACTCAAACAAAAATCCTTTTTGCCACTTTTGTGAAGTTCAAATCATGATATATTTTTAGGTTACTTGAGTTACTCAGGAGACCTATTGCAATTGAACAATGTCCACCATCATCCGTCATGCATCAACAATTGAACATTTTAACTTCTTCTTAATAACTACCAGTCCAATTCTTTTCGAATTTGGTATGAGACATTTTTAGGACAAGGGGGACATGAATTATGAATTTCAGGACTCCTGCACCTCTTGGGTCGTAGGGGTGAGACAAAAATTGGCCAGTTTTCTTCTCTACACCCGCATATCTTCAAGAAAAACTAAATGCATTGTGATGTAGAGGAGGAAGGCCTCTACCAAAATTGTAAATTTCATAATCCCTAAGGTAGAAGTTCTGACTCCAAGGTGGGGCTAAACTTGGTATATAATGTTTCTGTGTAAAACATTTAGATATCATCTTTAGTGCTGTTGATACTAAATTGAAACTAAATGGGTATTAAGGAAGAGCATGTGGTTCTTTACCAAAATCGTAAATTTCATGATCCCTGGGGTAGAGGTTTGATATCAGGGTGGGGCCAAAGTGGTCAGTAGTTAAATGTGTTAAGAATTGAACATTTTTAACGTCATGATGATAACTACCATTCCAATTCTTTTAGATTTGGTATGCATCATCTTTGGGACAAGGGTTCAAAAATTGTAAATTTTAGGACTTCTGCAACCCCGAGACCTTAGTAGTGGAGGAAAAACTACCAAAAATTGAAAATTTTTCAAAGACCTGCACATCTTGAAGAAAAACTAAATGCATAGTGATGTAGAGCAGAATGGCCTTTACCAAATAGTAAATTTCACAATCCCCTTGTTAGAGGTTCTGACTCCAAGGCCTGGCCAAACTTGGTATATGTAGTGTATATGTGTGTTACATTTAAATAGTATCTTCTAACATGCTATTAATACTAAATCAAACTAAATAGATATTTAGAAGGAGTAGGTAGTCCTTCACCAAAATTGTAAATTTATGATCCTAGAGAGTAACGGCAAAACCTGCCAAAAATTGAACAGTTTTCAAAAATCTTCTCTGCAATTGTACATGTATAAGAAAAACTAAAAGCTTAGTTATGTAGAGCAGGAGGGCCTTAACAAAATTGTAAATTTTGTGATCCCTGGGATAGAGACTCTGACTCCAGGGTGGGACCAGACTGAGTATTATATAGTGTAAATGTGTAAAACATTTAAATAATATCATTAATGCAGTTAATAGTAAATTGAAACTAAATAGATATTTAGAAGGAATAGGTTGTCCTTTACTAAAATAGTGAATTTCATGATTCCAGGGTTCAAGGATGGGCCCAAAATTATTATAATGATTTTTGTTTCTTAAGTTTGCTGATATGGTATAAAAAGTAAATGCATTTTTAATAAAAGCAGAAAAGGATATACAAAATAGGGATGTACCAAAATTGTGAATTTTGCAACTTGGGGGTTTTTACTCCAGAATGGGTTCAAATTAGTCATGTTAATGTTACATATATTATGTAAAGTCTTTCATCATCATAGGCTCTTTTTGGGGGCATTCAAGTTTTAAGAACATGTCTTGTTTTATACTGTTGCTGAATATTAGAATTTAGATACGCAGAACAGGAAATTTATTTCTAGAGATGGTAGCCATTGGGACTAGTGATACTTTTTATTGAATACTCAGGTGACCAGTAAGGTCTGTGGACCCCTTGTTCTGTTATACAATGAAGAATTACAATTTTAAGGTGGCAAGATTAGAAAAGAACTTCCATCAAGCCAAGAGAGATTTAGATAAGATTACAAACGAGATCAACAAACTGGAACAAGAGTTGAAAGAACTAGGATTGAAGTATGAACAGGCCATGGCAGAAAAACAGCAACTGGAAGAAGAAGCAGCCATCATGGAACGTCGATTGATTGCTGCTGACAAGCTTATTTCTGGTCTTACATCAGAAAACAAGAGGTGAGTTTGTTTTAGCTGGAATATACATAGAGCTCAAAAAGAATGCAATTTCTCTGAAAATCTTAATATTTTCAAGTTATATTTTTCTTGAGTTGGATGTATTATATATTAATGCATTGTTCATACAGATGTGCATTTTATGTTACCTTGCATTAAATTTAATGTGAAGTAATATAATGTGCATTAAATCAGTTCAAATCTAATGGCGTTCACACAGTGGTTACTGCACATTAAATAATTCTAAATTAATGGGTGCACAAAATAAATTTTAAAAATATACCATATCATTGAAAATTCTTTTTAAAGATACAGGTGCCTCTCGACTCAATAACTCGAAGTTCAAGGAACCTTGACAAATCTTTGAGAGAACGATAGTTTAAGTGATCGAAAGTTGACAGAAATCGGGGAAATTAAAGGTCCGACATTATGGTTAAGATTTTATAACAACGGGACTGCATATTTACAATTTGACACATTGTCCTTCATATTGTTAGGTATATGTAATTTACTTGAATTTTTAACACAGAACTTTATAAAAAGATTTTTAAAGTTTATGTACTTATTTGTTCTTTTCTCCAGTTATGATAGATGTACATATACAAGACAAATGTTTCGTCCATAATGAAGTTTCATTCACTAACTACATGGAGCACAATCCACCGCACAATTGTTCAATTGTTATAGGTTTTGAGTCACTTTATGCAAAATACAGATTCTCATAAGTAAGTCTTATTCTTAATTCCAAAGTTGGACATAGTGTCGAATTGTATTGAAAACAAAGTATGGGGGTTGTTGTTAAGTTGACTAGTTAAACAATTAATTATCCACCCCACAAGGAAATACTGTCTTTGTGTCCCCTAGATATAAACACCTAATTAACGCTGCTGTTAACTATTATCCATGCAAGGTCCAAGCGGAAATAAATATATGCTTGAGTGTTGATGGGTATACGCTACCACCACTTCGAGAGATCTAGAGTGAAAAACAATGAAATATGTGTTATGGGACCCAAATTTCACTTTGAGAGATCGAGAACTTCGAGAGATCAAATGTTCGAGAGATCAAGAGTAAATTTGCTTAGTTAAATAAAGAAAAAAATTGGGGCTATGATTTCACTTCAAGAGATCAGGAACTTCGAGAGATCAAAGTTTGAGCCATCTCAAGTTGCCTGTATTTTAAAGGGGCATGGACATGATTTGAGCTTAAAAAAAAAAAATAATAATAATTATTATTTTTTCATTTTTAATGTTTACAATGCTTAACTAAGATATTCCTAATGAACAACCAGAATTTGAATATCAGTTGTATAAATGCCAACTTTCCTGATTTAGGCAGGATTTTCCCAATTTTAAGCATGATTCCGGCTTTTCTGATCAGGAAAGCAGAAATCCTGATTCTGTAAAAATGTTCCTTGATTTACAACAACAAATCCCAATTTCCAATCTGAATTTGAAATCCTGTGCCATTTCTTTGTCGCTAGCCAATTAGAAATTGGGACAGTAAGCCAGCCATCCCTGTTTACCTATGGTATTTTGATGGTGTAATTTACCTGGTCTACCTGTGTTGGGGTGTTTAATGAATGATGAGGAGCATGTTTTGGTAATAATTAATCAGGAAGGTGGATTTCAAATTGGCATATTCTTTACACCAATGTGATTTAGACATTCTCAATTTTCGGGATGACTGACGGCATCCAAGATGCTATATGCAATAGGTAAGCCAAATGTATTTTTTCAGTTATATATCTGAATGTATAGCGATGAACATTTTATTATAAAATTATAGGGGACCTAGTATTTAACAGACATTGCGATACATAATTCGCATAAATCTGTTACTTTAGTAATATAAATTTAATGTTGAATTTGATAAAAGCAAGTAGCCTAAATTTACAATTGAAAAATTATATTTTTATGTTTTTTTCCTGGTAATTATTTGGGATGTCATGTGTGCAAAAGTTTTGTTTGCAAACTTCGTGTCAGAGCAGAACACTCCTTTTCCAGTTGCAAATTGTTTCACCAGACTCTAAAAGGTCATGCTTACAGACAGCAAACTATTTAAAAAAAAGTTTTGATATCTAGTCCAGCAATTTTTGAGTATCAGTAATACATGTATGTATGTAACTCTTTTTTTTTGGGGGGGGGGGGGGTATATTAGATAATCTTTTTAAACTTTTAGCTGATTTTGATAAAATAATTATGCATATCTTTCAAAGTGTATTTTTTTTAGTTTTGTTAAAGTTAATTAATTAATGGAGAATGAACATACTTGATGTTGTGTTTATTTCTGATACATGTACAATGATTATTACATTTATATTGTCTTTGAAAAGACAAA
The DNA here is from genome assembly GCA_024699665.1 of Ostrea denselamellosa. Classification (NCBI taxonomy): domain Eukaryota; kingdom Metazoa; phylum Mollusca; class Bivalvia; order Ostreida; family Ostreidae; genus Ostrea; species Ostrea denselamellosa. Next base: position 29,073,304 of record JAMZEH010000005.1, on the reverse strand, counting down.
TATTTATTTTCGTGACAAAATGTTGCGAATTTGAAGCTTTGATAAAGGTCATCAGGTGCAAAATTCCCCATGGGGATTTTTGAAAGTTGGCATGTATGCAGTTGTTGAGTTTCAAGTGAGATACAGCACTCGCACTTCTTTGTTATGTAAACAAGGATCATGCCATGTTTTTGTTTACATGTAAATTGCTTAGTAGAAAATACCATGTTTAAAATAAAATGAGATATGACAAAGACTAGAAACTGTTTAGCTGTGTTCAAAATGAAATTTACATTAAAAAATCTGCTTTAAATGAAATATTTACTGGCATATTTAACATATGTAAGTAAAAACATGGTAGGGGCCTTGTATTACATAACAAAGAATTATGAGCTCTGTATCTCTCATGTAACTTGACAACTGACATTCAAATGTTTGCTAACCATTAGAAATAAGTTAACATTCTAAACATTAAAATTGGAAAAAGAAAATTTGAAAATTTTCAGCTCAAATTGTGTCCATGCCCCTTTAAAGAATATTGTGTGTATATGTGTGTGTGTATATGTATATGTGTATATATATATATATATATGCAGAGTTTATTGTTCAAAGCACTATGTAGTGTACTACATGTTTACAATATACATGTAACTGATCTACACACAAGAACCAGCATTTAATCGAGACAATATATTGTTTTGTTTTTTGAACCCAGTTAACACCCTAGAACATCTTTTTCACCATTCCAGTGACTAATGTTATGACATAATTTTTAATTACGGATACATATTATAAGTCTACTATGATGTCATATGGTATGAAATTTAAACAATGAGCAACATATTTGTTAAAATCTATATTTAAAGAAAAGTCATATTGTCATCATTTTGAATTAACATTTTTATTCAATTTAAAACCAATTCTTTTCAAGACATATGTATTATTTGGTATGCCTATATGCTTGTGCCAATATATGTGAGAGAGTTTGTCAGTTTACTTTTTGGAGATCTCTTCCGGGGTACATTGTATATGGGTTCTCTCCTCCAACAATAAAAAACTGGATGTCACCACTGAAAAAATTGTTGAAAGTGGTGGAAAACAACAAACAATCAATTGGTATGCCTATGCAGAGCACAGATTTATGTCTGACATTATCTAATGACATACTGTTTGTTGATGTTTTTAGGTCACCTGAGTGACTCAGGTGATCTACTGCTGTTAGTCTTCATCCTTTGTCTGTTAACAATTTCATATTTTTAACTTCTTGATAACTACATGGCCAATTTTACCATATTTGGTGTGAAACTTCTGTAGGCTAAGAGGAATATAAATTGTGAAATTTATTAGGCCTCAGGGGCAGGACAAAATATACTAAAAAGGCTATATTTTCAAAAATTTTCTTCTCTACTCCCACACATTTCAAAATTGTGAAATTCATGGCCACTGGGTCCAGGGTTCAGGTCCTAAGAAGGGACCAATATGGTCATATAATGAAAGTGTATTAAATCTTAAGAAATCTAATTGCTACTATATATATATGAGTAAAACTAAATGCATGATTATGTCCATGAAGCTTTCTACTTCAATTGTGAAATTTGTGGCTCCTGGATCAGGTGTTTAGGCTCTTGTGAAGGGCCAATATGGCCACATAATGAAAATGTATAAAAATAAGTAGGGAATGTTAAAATGATTTATATGCTTCAAACATCCATTTTTCCTTCTTCTGTAATTGAATAGGAATTGTATGTATTTTGAAAGATCATAAACATGTGCATAGAAGATTCCATATTAAGGCTTATATGGAAATATGAGACTCCCTGTATAGACTATGTATGGGCTATGATACTCAGGTGACCATTAAGGCCCATAGACCTCTTGTTTATATGCCTGTTTTCAGATGTGACATATTATGTTATGGCACTGTTCATACATCACTTCATGTGTCCATCTGAGATAATGTTTTCTGGACTTTTTTTCTGTAACAGATGCATGTACAGTGTTGAAATTTTGGTCACAATTTCTCACTCAAAAAGTGTAAGAGTGAGTTTGCATTTTAGCTGGATTAGTGTCATTATGGATACAGTTATTGCCCTAAAATTTAGTCACAAGCTTCCTCTTAGAGGAATACAAGTTCAGTTTGCATTTCAGCTGGATTGGTGCACCATGAACTACTCTAGGGCTAAACGTAGGTCAAACAGTTTTCCAGATTTGTTTTCATTACAAGTATACAGGTGTTGCTGAAATTTTGTCTCAGCCTCCTTTTCAGAGAAAAACATAATCAATACATGTTTCAGCTTAATTGATGCCCCATGACCTGCTTTAGGGTGAAAGTAGGTCTTATAGTTTCCTGGACTTCTTTTCATCATGGGTACAGATATTGTACTGACATTTTGTCACAACCTTCCTTTCAGAGAAATACATAATCAGTTCATATATCAGATGGACTGATGCACCATGACCTGCTTTAAGGCTTTTCTATTCAGTGTGTGTGTGATATTGATTCAGAGTACATAATGTGCTAACAGATTGAATTTCACTGTCTGACGGGCATATATTGTACCATTTGTGGCACTATTGTTTGTGATTACTGTCATTTTAATTAGTTTTTCACTCAAAAATTACAGTGATATCTATAGCTAACCATGGGTATGATGCATGTGACTAAATATGCCACTGTGCATGCATCTACATTTAATCTGCATTAGCTTTGCATTCACACTGAGCTAATGTGAAGTAAATTTGATGTGCATTAAAATATGATATAAATTTTAATTCAAAGTAAATTAATGTGCAGTAAAATTTCTGTGTAAACATGGTTCATTTTTAATGTGCAGTAACTTACATTTAATGTGAATTAAATTTTTTGTGTGAACAGGGCATATATTTAAATGCCAATATAAGAACTATTATTATTACTGAACTTAAAGATGGCAAGAAGACCTAAATGAATTGAAACAAAAGCGTATTAGACTGCTCGGAGACTGCCTGGTAAGCTCGGCTTTCCTGAGTTATGTGGGTGCCTTCAGCTGGGAGTTCCGTTATGACATGGTGTACAAAGATTGGGTGGATGATCTACATAAAAGAGATGTTCCACTCAGTGAGCCATTTAAGCTGGAAGATCTTTTGACGAATGAAGTGGAAGTCAGCAAGTAAGAATGTTAATTACAAAATGAAGTAAAATGTTTATCAAATTGTTACCTTTAAAGGTCATAGGAAATGAGTTTTAACAATATTTTTTCTCTCTGTTTTTACCATAAAATCCTCATAAAAATGCTTTTTTTAAGATTAATAACAACATTAAATTTAAGAAATTGGAGTACAAAGTTACTCAGAATAGAAAATTGTTACCTGATTATTGTTCCTGATTTCCCGAATTTGTGTCATCATAAGAGATCAGAATTGTGCATTAAAACAAAAGCAAGCCCATAGACAATCTATTTCACAACTGGAAGAGTTTTTAGCTCACCTGAGTTGAAAGTTCAAGTTAGCTTTTCTGATCACCTGTAGTCTATCCATCTGTCTATAAACTTTTCACATTTTCAACTACTTTTCCAAAACAACTGGGTCAATTTCAACAAAATTTGGCAGAAAGCATTCTTTGGTGAAGGGGATTAAAGTTTGTTCAAATGAAGAGCAACATCCTTTTCTAAGAGGAGATGATAGCAAAATAGGAAAAATATATTGACAAATTTTACAATCTTCTTCTCCAGAACCAGCAGGCCAATTTCAATCAAACTTGGTATACATCATCCTTGGATGAAGGGGATTCAAGTTTGTTCAAATGAAGGGGCATGTTCCTTTGAAAGGGGAGATAATCACAAAAATGCTAAAATAGGGTGGGGTCATTTAAAAATCTCTTCAATAACCACTCGGCCAGTAAAGTTCAAATTTACATGGAAGCTTTTTGACTTAGATTTGAGTTTGTTAAAATCATGGTCTCAAGGAGTAGGGTGGGACCACAATAGAGGATCAAAGTTTAACATGTGAAAATATAGGAACAATCTTAAAAATCTTCTCCAGAACCACTGAGTCAATTTCAATCAAACTTGGTACCAATTATCCTTGGCTTAAGGGGATTTAGGTTTGTTTAAGTGAAGGGTCATGCTCCCTTCAAAGGAGAGGTAATCACAAAAATGCAAAAATAGGGTATGGGCATTTAAAAATCTTCCTCTCAAGAACCACTCAGCCAGTGAAGTTCAAATTTACATTGAAGCTTCCTGATATAGCACAGATTCAAGTATAAAATCATGGCCTTCAGGGCTACGGTGGGGCCACAATAGGGGATCAAAGTTTTACATGTGAAAATACGGGTTAAAAATATTTTCAAGAACCACAGAACCAGAAAAGTTCAGATTTACATGGCAGTTTTCTGACATAGTGCAGATTCAAGTTAAAATTATGGTCCCCAGGATAGGGCGGGGCCACAGTAGGGATTACAGTTTTACATGAAAATATATAAAGAAAATCTTTAAATATGGGCCAAGGTGATTCAGGTGAGCAATGTGGCCCATGGGTCTCTTGTTTATTCATATATCCTATTAATAGACGAAAAGCAAACTAGGGAATATTAAAGTGGGGGTAATTTCTAAAGTAGTTTTGACTGGAAGTGCTATATCCAATGCACACTTGATAAAGCTATTGCATATCAAACTAGCAATATACTCCACATGAATGAGATGAAAATTTTTGACTTGGATTTGACCTATTTTTAAGAAAACCTTACTTAGGCAATTTTTCTTGAACAATTGAAGATGGGGCTTTATAATTTGTATATAGATTTCTTATGACAAGAAATTTCATTTGATATTGAATCTTGTGACCTTGACCTTGGAATTCTTTTATAAATCACAATAGTTGAACAACAGCAAGGCCAAGATGACTCAGGTGAGCAATATGGCCCATAGGCCTCACATTTAAAGGTGACCTGGTCTTTCTCTGGATATGAAGAAAATGAATAATTGAGAAATACATTTCAAAGATTTTGATTTCTAATAATTTATATAAAATTATGCACCTGCATCATTATAATGTGGATTTTTAGATGGACATCAGAGGGTCTCCCACCAGATGAACTTTCCATTCAAAATGGTATCCTGACAACTCGAGCCAGTCGTTTCCCTATGTGTATTGATCCACAACAGCAAGCCTTGAACTGGATTAAACGGAAAGAAGAACAAAACAATCTCAAGGTTGGAACCCCCATAGTGTTCATGATGTTGATTTCATTTAGTATTTTATGGCCAAGAATTGAAAAATTTATGGACCACTTGTTTTGGGGATGTGAAAATATAAATTTTGATGCTTTAGGTGTGTACTTTCAATGACCATGATTTTCTGAAACAACTAGAATTGGCAATCAAGTATGGTTTCCCATTCCTGTTCAAAGATGTTGATGAATATATAGACCCAGTTATTGACAATGTATTGGAAAAGAATATCAAAGGTAGAGTAGCAGTGTATATTTCATGTGCATTTGAAAGAATATTTACTAGAAAAATATATCAAATATATCTAACATACAAAATGGTTATTGATGTGGAATCAATGACACAAAAAGAAAAATGCATTGAATGTTCATATGATTTGTTTCAGGAAGTAAGTTGAATTACATCAGGAAGTATAATGCATGAATGATGAATTAATTTTGTTATGTTCTATTTTGTTCATGATTCATTCAATGCATATTGTATATGATTTATTTTGTTGAATTAAAAATATAATGTATGCCATCAATGTAAATGCATGCTGCCCAATTAATTTCTGTTTCCAAGGTTGAGCATTAATATCCCTTCTGTTGTAATGTGATATAAAATTCTGTTGTAATGTGATATAAAATTACCAATTGTTAATTTCTGTTCAATTTCAGCCGGAAAAGTAAACCACTTTTCTTGTTAGATAACATATGAAAAAAATTTAATCAAATAGACCAAAATTAGATCTAATGAAAATTTGAAGCTTTTCCTTGATTTTTTTATTTTTGTGCTTATTGTAGGTGACAAAGGTCGAGAGTTTATCCTACTAGGAGATAAAGAAGTAGACTATGACCCTAACTTCCGACTGTACCTAAACACCAAGCTTGCCAATCCCAAGTACACTCCTAATGTGTTTGGTAAATCCATGGTCATCAATTACACTGTCACACTAAAGGTTTGTTTGATAGAAATGTTTCATAACTTATATTACCAGTCTCAAAGAGATTCAGCGTTGGTACTTTTATTATGCCCTACTTCAAAAAAGAGGGGCATATTGCTTTTCCCGTGTCAGTTGGTCATTACGTCGGTAGATCACATATTGTCCACCCAATATCTTGAGAACCATTCATTTAATCATAATGACATTTCATATGTGGGTTGATTATGAGTAGAAGAGGACCCCTATTAATTTTTAGGTCTTTTCTGTAGATTGGCATCTGGCCAAGATCAAGGGTCAGTTCACTCTGGGTATAGAAAGATACTGTTTTGTGCTCAATATCTTGAGAACCCTTTCATTAACAGACATCAAACTTGGTACACTGGTACATTGTAAGAAGTAGATGACCCTTATTGGTTTGGAGGTCACATGGCCAAAGGTCAAGGGTCAAACTAGACCTAGGAATATACTGTCTGCTCAATATCTTGAGAACCCTTTCCTTGACAGACATCAAACTTGGTACGCTGGTACATCTTAAGGTGTAGATGACCCATATTGATTTTGAGGTCTCATGGTCACAGGTCAATCCACTCTGGACATAGGAAAATACTGTCTGCTCAGTATCTTGAGACAGACATCAAAGTTGGTACATCACAGGGAGTACATGACCCCAATTGATTTTTAGGTCACATGGTCAAAAGTCAAGGTCAATCCACTCTGGACATAGGAAAATACTGTCTGCTCAGTATCTTGAGACAGATATCAAAGTTGGTACATCACAGGGAGTACATGACCCCTATTGATTTTTAGGTCACATGGTCAAAAGTCAAGGTCAATCCATTCTGGACATAGGAAGATTTGTCTGCTTGAATAGTTTTGGCCCTACTATCAATTGAATGATACATTTTAACCCTTTTCAATTTTGCACCACAGGGACATACAGGAGGTATGCCCCTCCTTGCAGAGATTCTCCTATGGATGTCAGTTTCTTTCAAAAGTTTACTAAAGAATACAGTACATGAAAATTGAAAAGTCGAATGTTTTAATGTTTTTGACAGGGTCTTGAAGATCAGTTACTCAGTGTCATTGTGAAGTTTGAAAGGCGGGAGTTAGAAGAGCAAAGGGAACGCCTAATTCAGGAGACCAGCACAAATAAAAAGCTTCTGAAAGATCTGGAAGATGCCCTGCTGAGAGAGTTGGCCCAGTCTCAGGGCAACATGTTGGATAATATGGAGCTAATCCAGACCCTGGAGGAAACGAAAACCAAAGCTACTGAGGTATTTACAAGTTACCTTCCTTATAAAGCATTTATACTTTCATGATCATAAATTTGAAAATTGTTAAAAGCACGACATTGTTTTATTTCACAATATATGTACTATAAGCCACTTACAATCTGTGATACTTCATTTTCATGGATTTAAGTTGCTGGATTTATCAGTGAGTTCAATTTCTTCAAATTATTCACAAGAGCCTTATTTTCATGTCACGGCAACCTCACAAGTGTACTAGAAAACAAAGTTCTTGTGAATTAAAATTTGTTTACAGTAGTCAATATTTTAGTATATTACATTTATTTAAATTTTATGATGAAAACTTCCAGGTATCAGAGAAACTAAAGTTGGGAGCCAAGACAGCCATTGATATTGACAAACTTCGAGATGGTTATAGACCTGCAGCTCGTAGAGGAGCAATTCTTTTCTTCATCCTAGCAGATCTGTCTACTATCAATACAATGTACCAATACAGCTTGGATGCTTATTTAGGGGTGTTTGAACTCTCCTTGAAGAAATCCATGCCAGATGCCATTCTACAGAAAAGACTTAAAAACATAATGGACACTCTAACTCACAATATGTACAACTATGGGTGCACAGGTGAGGATCAGAAAAGGTTCCACTCAAACTGTACAGAACCTATAGACTGAACTGTATTCAGAAAAATATCTGTTATGTAGAATTGTTATATTTCATGGGGCTCTATTTTCTTTGGTACACTTATCTCACAAATTTTAAAACCTCAACAAAATGCACAATTTGTTTCTGAACATTTCAATGTTCAGAAACCATATCTATGAAATTGCATTCCTAGGAATCTAAAAAAGGGTTTGGCAATCCTTGAAAGTTGGTCTCAAATTATTTAATTGATGCTGTAGTTCTACTAGTTATTGATAAATAAACAAAAGTCATTTGATTTCATACAAGGTTTCTTAAAAATTAACACATAATTATATTACAGGGCTGCATATAAGTTCATTTACTTTAGTAGCTAATTTGGGCTACTGAATTGGCAACATTTAGGAGCCCCCACTCATTTTCAGAAGCCCACACTTCAATGAAGCAATTTTTAAAATCTATACATCTTTTTTTTTTTTATCAAGAATTACTGATAATTTTAACAAAATGTGACCTATTTTCCATCCATTTTTCTCAGAAAACTTCCCAAAGTTTACTTTAGCAGTTATGAAAGTAGTCCTTTCTATTTGAATTTGTTCTGCTAGAGATTTATGTTTGCTACACTTGTATGTAATGTGATATGTCTCAATCACTTGTCATTCTGATGCTGATCTATTTGGTTGTCATTGTCAAGACAAGTGTTTAAATGCTATACATTTTATTTGGAAAACATAAGTACCTATGAAATAGAAATTTAATGAATAATTCTGACCCCAGAAAATGTGCTTGCTAAGTAGGCAAAGCAAAGTACAACTTTTGCTCATCCACTGCTAAATTTACTCACAATGGTGAGTGGATGAATTCTTATTTGTGACCCTGTATTAATTATATGTATATACTTGTAATTAGGAATCTAAGGTAAGAATCAGGGTATGGTACGATACATGAACAAATTTTCATTTCTTTCCCTCAAAGTAAAGAGGGATATCACTTTTATCTGGTTGATTTTTAACAATATTTCCTGCTCTGTTTTCTTTGTTTCTTAATAGACTGAATATTTGAAAATTCCCTATTTTCTTCCAGGTATATTTGAAAAACACAAACTGCTGTTCTCTTTCCAAATTACCATCAAACTGGAACAAGATCAGAGTCATGTGTCTCAGGATGAGCTCGACTTCTTTATCAAGGTACAGAGACATGGTTAACTATTTTCTATATCAATAACATGCTTCAGGGAAAGTTATTTATACAGTTGTATGCTATATCTCAGTATTGATATACCTTGTTATTGGTTTGCAGTATACTACTGATGTTTTGATAACTATTGAATTATTAGCTCACCTATGCTGAAGGCTCAAATGAGCATTTCTAATTAAAATTTGTCTGTTGTCATTGTCAGCTTTTTGTATTTTTATCTTTTCCAGAACTACTGGGCCAATTTTATCAAACTTATACAATTCATTCTTACGTGAAGGGGATTCAAGTTGCTCAAATGAAGGGTCATGCTCCCTTCAGAGGGAAGATAATCAAGAGAAGGCAAAAGTAGGGTGTTGTCCTCTGAAGAACAACTTGACTTTAAAAGTTGAAATTTACGTTGACAGCTTCTTGACATAATGTACATTCAAGTTTGTTCAAATCATGCCCCCCGGGGAGGTAGGGTGGGCCAACAATAGGGAATCAAAGTTTTACATGCAAATATATAGGAAAAATCTTTAAAAATCTTCTGAAGAACAACAGGGCCGTGATGATTATGCAAACATCTCTAGATAGTGCAGATTCAAGTTGGTTCAAATTTTGGCCATCAGGGGTAGGGTGGGGCCACAATAATAGGGCTGGATATTGTCTGGAAATTTTGTATTGCAATATATATATATTGAAATATTTTTGACTCTATCGTAATATGTATGGCAATATTTTCAATAAGAATTAAATATTTTCTTATTAAGTAAGAATATGGCCCCCATCAGCCACTTACACCAATAATCACTTGACTCTACACTAATAAAGTGTTTCAGCATGGTTATGGTATTGAAATAATTGATCAGTAGATAGAATTTTAGCTGTATGCAAATCCACCTCATCAGGTGTCTTTTTGCACTTTACAATTATGAAATGTGATTATAATTGATGATTTGAGCACATCCCCTAAATCAAGCTGAAACTTGGTATGTAGCTTCTTTATGGGTCACTCTAGATCATGTTGCAATTTTGATCCATTTCTTTTTTATTCTTTTGTTTTAACCGTTTTAGCAAGAAAAATAAAATAATACCTATCAGATTTCTTCATTTGCTATGTTTATGGATGAAATGTCCTTTCTTATTAATGTCAAAGTAACATCCGTAACATCCATGTTATCCCGCAAAAAGTGAATTTTTTCAAAAGAATATCATCAAACTATCTTCTCATGCCATAATTTGTCAAATTTAATGTTTATTCTTCCTTAAAAAAATATGAAGCTGTGGATTCAAACAATCAACATCAAATTTGCATGTCCTTGTCACACCTTTGTTGCTCAGATATATATATATATATATATATATATATATATATATATATCTGAAAACTGACCATAACTCACCAGTATATATAGATACATAAAAGTCATTCAAGTTCAAGTGGATATAGTGATGAATTGCACAGTAGCATTTTTCCAAGAGTTGATGAGAATGCTGTTTTATTTTTCAATCTGATAAGTATAGTATCCTATCCATAGCCTCTTGTAAGATGCCTGAATATCACGGTATTTGATGGAAGCAGCACTCAGAATGCTTGTTCTTTTAAGCTTTTTCACCTTCTGAATTTGACAATAACTTTCTCCAATTGCTGCAAAGTAAAATATATAACCATACAATAAGTGTATTTGGCAGATCTCTCCCTAATTGTGTTAATGTTTGTTTCATGAATTTTTGGATGCCTTTAAGATCACATATGTTATTACCCCCACAATACAATATTGAAATAGATGGAGGGCTGTGAAATCATGACATACTTAATGCAGCAGAAGACAAATTTTCCCAAACCATCCCCCTTTTAAAGGGGGCCTCCGTGGCCGAGTGGTTAGAGCATCGGGCTCAAAATCACAAAGCCTCTCACCTCTGTCGGCGCGTGTTCGAATCTTGGCCGCCGCGTTATGTGAGCAAGTTTGCCAGTTTACTTGCGGAAGGTCGGTGGTCTCTTCCCAGGTACATTGTATCTGGGTTCTCTACTCCACCAACAAAAACTGGATGCCACCAGATAGCTGAAAAATTGTTGAGTGTGGCGGAAAGCAATAAATAATCAATCAATCAATCAATCCCCCTTTTACCATTCTATACAATAGGAAACTGCTTAAACCAAGGTCTAACTGATTGGTGCTTTCTGCATACTGCTGGACTAAGTGTACAATAGATGAACCAATGATCCAAACAGTCTGAAAAATGTCCTTAGATGTTTAACTGAAATTGAATTTTATGGTCTGATATAGGATTTAAAGGCAGAAGAATTCCATCTCCCCATTTGCTTAATCTGTACTTCTGAACTACCCTTGAGGTACAAATAAGTTGCCCCACCAATACGAAAGAGTGAGATTTGTAGGAACTGCCATATATATATATATATATATGGAAATTTCAGTGATTTCTGCAGACATAAAAATTAATTTTGAGTTAAGGCTTAGCATTGCAAAATGCAAACAAATGTTTCCCCTCATTGTGTCAGTGAAGTGGACCCCTCCTTCACCTCCCAACTCCCTCTTTGAAAAGCATAATACAGATCTGCAATTAACAGTACCAGCATTTCTTGAGATATTTTATTATGGAGTCAACAACCAATGAATTGGACCCAGAGTCAAGTCAGAGGAAGTCATTGAAATAAACATCTTTCTAAAACAATGTGATAGAAACAAAATGATACTCATAATCAACCAATATTCTTCATTAAAGAAGAAAATACATAAAAGTATTAAGGTAGTTTAATTAATTAAAAATAGGCCTTGAAATGATTTTAACATAGTCTGACTGTATTGTATGAACAGGTGACTGTCAGTGACTTGAATTTTGATCTCAAAAGTTCTTGATCTCTTGAAGAGAAAACATAATCCCAATTTTTTTTTCCTCTATAACTAAGCAAATGTACTTTCGATCTTGAGAACTTGCGATTTCTTGAAGTAAAATTTGAGTCCCATAAAACATATTTAATTTTTTTTTCACTCTCCATCTCTTTTAAGTGGTGGTAGCCGATACACGCCATCAATCAAACCTGTAACTACTTCCACTTGGACCTTACCTGGATAAGGGTGAATGCCCAGGGCTAGCTCAGCCATATTGATTATTTATATAGGTGACACATCACCTGTGCTTCCTTATGGGGTGAAAAATTAATTTTTTTTTTTTAATTGGTCAATTTAATCATGTTATTTGTGTAAAGTGACTGACGATTGTGCTCATTATAGTTAATGACTGCGAAACTTCATCATGGGTGAGAAATTTATCTTGTAAATGTACATGTACATCTATCTTAACATGAGGAAAGAGCAAATTAATACATAAACTTTTTAAAAATCTTTTTATCGATGCAAGATAAAAGTTCTGTGTTGTTGAAATCAAGTCAGTTACCTAAAAATATGAAGGACAACATTTCGAAACTCGGGTTGCTATAAAATCTGAACCATAATGGCCAGACCTTTAATTTCTGGATGTGACTCAACCTTCGAATTCTCTACCAATTGAAGTTTTATCATGGACCCTTGAACTTAGAGTTGAGAGTCACCTGTCCATGTATAAATGATATAAGTCAACAGGGAATGACTGAGCACCACATCTCGACATTTGTGTAATCAATTATGAATAAATTTTGTTGAAAATGTTGAAGATTTTTCTTATCATTAAGTGGTGTTTGATATGTCATATTCTAACAGGTTTTTTTTTCATGTAAGAAATATTCAATAGCATTTGATGAAACATTTATCACATAAGAAACACTGCATGCATCTTTATTAATTTACTTGTTCTGGGAAGCATTCACAAAAAAGCTATATACCTTTTATTGTAGTCTTGTGATATTGGCACTACAACATTTTTTCATTGCTTAAATACAAATATCTCTTTTCTGATAAGGAAAATACATATGGAGATATTCTGAATAAATTAATTATCCTGTGTTCACTGTGCTCATTGTTCAGCATTCACCAACCATTCAGCATTCAGCTGTTCACCAACCATTCAGCATTCAGCTGTTCACTTACCATTCAGCATTCAGCTGTTCACTTACCATTCAGCATTCAGCTGTTCACTTACCATTCAGCTGTTCACTTACCATTCAGCATTCAGCTGTTCACTTACCATTTGCTTTTCACCCACCATGCATTCATAGTTAAAGTAGGAAAGAAAATTTCAGGGACTGTACTTGTGTCTACAAGTATGCAAGTATGAACTTCCTGATGTTGATTGGTATAACTTGGTAGGTAAATGAATCTGCACTTTTTGTGAAATGGGAATTTACTATTATTTAACACTGATTCAGAAGATTTACACTTGTATTTAGCCTATGATATGTCCTTTGTTGTTGTTTTTTTTTTTCCATGACTGAGTAAGAGCTCCCTTCATATTTTCCCTTTATACCTCCCCATGTTGATCTGCAACAAATTAAAATCATTTACTAGTATGTGCTGATTCACCATTAAAATGTATAGTTAAAATTCAGTTAAAATTTATAAAACATTGAATATTTTGTTTGTTGATGTGTGATTAAAATCTCATGAATTTAAAAATGAAGAGAGGCAAGAAATATAAATTCCAAATATCTTGAAAATGACATAATTTATTGATCTATTGATTCCCAATATCCAGTAGAATAAATTTCAAGGTCATCGGAGTTAACTCAGATGACCTCTTGCAATTGGTGAGCATCTATCATCGTGCACTGTCTGCTATGCATTAATAATTGAACATTGTTAACTACTGTTTGGTAACTATTATTCCAATCTTTTTCCAGATTTGGTATGAAGTATTTTTTGAGACAAGGAGGACATAAATTGTAAATTTCAGGACTTCTGCACCCCTGGGGTCTTAGGGGTGGGGCAAAAGCTACCAATGATTGTCCAATTTTCAAAAAATTTCTTCTGTACACCCACAACACTAAATGCATAGTAATGTAGAACAGGAAAATTGTAAATTTCATGATCCCTGGGGTAGAGGTTCTGACAGCAGGGTGGGGCCAAACTTGATAATATAGTGCTTATCTGTAAAACATTTAAACTAAATAGATATTTAGAATGAGCAGTTAGTCCTTTATCAAAATTTTAAATGTCATGATCCCATGGGTAAAGGTTTTGGTTCCAGGGTTGATGCCAAAAAGGACCTAATGATCATTGTCTTTTTCATTGAAGGATGTCTTGAACTTTGCTGATATGGTATAAAAACTAAATGCGTATGTAGGAAAAGCAGAAAAGGATGTACCAATATTATGAATTTCGCAACACCAGGGTTTTGACTTTAAGACAGGTCCAAAGTAGTCAAATCATCATGTTAGTGTTGCATATATCATATAAAGTCTTTCATCAGTATAGGCACTTTTGGGGCATTCAAGTTTTAAGAACACATCTTGTTTTATACTGTTACTGAATATTAGAATTTAGCTAAGATATGCAGAACAGGAAATTTTTTCTAGATTCCATAGCCCTTGGGGATAGTGATACTTTTAACTAATGCTCAGGTGACCAGTAAAGCCTGTAGGCCTCTTGTATTTCTATCAAATTTCTTGAAAAACAAGTGGCAATTCTTGTCATCCTTTACAAGACATGATTTCAATGGGTAGTAATTACTTTTTATTTGCAATTTTAATGCTCCCTGCAAAAATTTCAGAAGAGCATATAGCTGTGTCTGTCCATCCATCCATCTGAGCTCATATCTCCAAAACTTTTCATCAGAAATTTATCATAATTGATCACATATGTTCCTTTTGGACCAAGTTCATCTTGTAAAGGTCCAGGTCACTCAGAACATATAGAAGTTCCTTATTTCAACAATTTTTTAATAATTTATCTCACAAATAAGTAATAGGCAAATGGATTTCAGACCAAGGTCACTCAAGATCAATACAACACATACTTTATATATATATATATATATATAAAAGAAAAAACTATTTCAACAATATTTCAATAGGTAATGATCATTTTGTGAATCACTTTCGAACAAAGGTCACTCAAGGTCATTTTGTAAAAGTGAAAGTCACTCAAAATGTATACCTAATAGGTAAAGAAACCCTTTATTACAACATTATTGATGATATATAACACAAATGTGTATTTTGGACAAAGGTCTTTATAAAAAAAAAAAAAAAAAGAGATCTTTATTTCAACATATTGATCATATATCACACAAATAAGAAATGGGCTTTCAGACAAAGGTCACCCTAGGTCATTTTGTAAATCGCGCAAAATTTGGGGGTCAAATTACTAAATTAGTTACTGTTTTCCTTGTAAATATCTGCAGTAAATATCAGTCCATGAATTCAAGGGCCATGTTGGTCAGAATATAATGATAAGAAATTTCTTTATATTAAGGTTGATAGCACTCCACAGTGAAGATGTCTTTTAAAAGAAAGGATTCAACTCTTTTATAGGGTAACATTGCTTTGGAGAAGAGTCGCCGTAAGTGCCCACATACCTGGTTCCCAGAGGCAGGATGGGAGGATGCCATTAGGCTCTCAGAGGAATTCCCAGACAAGTTTGGCTCCTTAATTGATGATATTGAAAGGAATGAAAAAGTGTGGAAAAAGGTAACAATAAAATTCTCTTTTAGAAAACGTACAGCAACATTAACTTCTCCAACAATCTATAAAACTGTACATAATTTCTTTCAACAAAAAAAAAGGATACATTCTTCAATATTTTTGCTTTTCAGTGGTTTGATTCGGATACACCCGAGTCTGATTCTTTCCCACTAAAGTATGAGGACTCCCTCTCAGCTTTTCAGAGACTGATGTTACTTAGATGCATCCGTGTAGACAGAATTTACCGTGCTGTAGAGGAGTATGTCACTAAGTGCATGGGGGAGAAGTATGTTAACCCTCCCATCATCAGCTTTGAGTCCATCTTTGATCAGAGCACACCAGTATCTCCTATTGTCTTCATTCTTAGCCCTGGCTCAGATCCTGCTAGTGACTTAATGAAACTTGCAGAAAGAATTGACTTTGGGTCCAACAAGCTTAAGTTCTTGTCTATGGGTCAAGGTCAGGAGAAATTAGCATTACAGTATTTGGAGACAGCAATTGCTCGTGGTCAGTGGCTTATGTTACAGAACTGTCATCTGTTGGTGAAATGGCTGCGAGAACTAGAGAAGGAATTGGAGAGGTTGACCAAACCACATCCTGATTTCAGGCTCTGGTTGACAACAGAACCAACAGAGAGCTTTCCAATTGGTATCTTACAGAGATCACTCAAGGTACGTAGTCATCAAATACAATAAAATGAACAGTTGTGTAAAAATGATGCAATCTTACAACATTAGTCAACAACAGTTTCATGTTTATCTTTAGACTTGTGTAGAATTCAATTGTTGCAGTTATATGTACACAGTACATTTGTACTGGTATATTCAACATCTAATCACATGTTCTTTTTGACTCTTTTGTTTTGGAAGAGATATTTCCATAAAATGATTGCTTTTTGTGCATCAACAGGTTGTAACAGAACCTCCAAATGGTTTGAAGTTGAACTTGAGAGGCACTTACCACAAAATTTCTGCCCAGGCTTTAGCAGAGTGTCCTCATGGAGCCTTTCCATCTTTGGTCTTTGTGCTTGGTTTCTTCCATGCTGTGGTACAAGAAAGGAGAAAGTATGGAAAGATTGGTTGGAACATTGCATATGACTTCAATGAATCTGACTTCAGAGTATGTCAACAGATTCTCAATACCTACCTTACAAAAGCTTTTGAACAGGGAGATCCTAAGATTCCATGGGCTAGCTTGAAATATTTGATTGGCGAGGTGAGAATTCAAGTTAAAATAGTGATATTGAAGAAATCATAGTAAAGTAATTAAAATTTCAAATTCTCAAAAGATTTTTTTAGGTCACTTGAATAAACTCAGATGACCTATTGCAATTGGTCTGTGTCCGTCACCGTGTATGGAAAGCCAACAGGTTCAAAATTCTAACCCTCTAACTTTGTATCTGTAACGTTATGCACCATTCATTCAATGTAAATGTAGAAATGTTAAATGTAATTGACAATCGCAGCACTGGTTATATTAGTGCAATGTTAATCTATTTGGTTAGAATGAATAACTGTGTAAACGTTGTTACATAATGCAGTGTAATTTGTTCTTTGATAAGTATAGATACAAAACTTGCATTGAGATATAGGTAAATCTGTCATTTGTTTTGTTAACTATAGAAATTGATTTATCCTTGTTGGTAATCAATGTTTACATATTCAAAAAGTGTCACATGTAAAATGTCAGTTCATCTTATAAATTCAACATTTTGTAAGCTGTAGTGCCTCATTATGATGACAAGGGGCATGTGAGATATCACAAACGTACTATAAAATTTCGGAGCATTTTCCATTCTGCAGGTGTGACATATATACCACAATAGCACTGTCCTGTAGTACATTCAATCTGACAAAATCTTTGTGATAAATATCAACAATAATTATGTATGTATAATACTTACATGTATGTATAGTACATATGAATGAGTGGGTCCAGGATTTCAGTTAAGGGATGCTTTGAAAAAATCTGAAAGAAAGGGGATCAGGGTAGGGGGGTGGAGTCCACAGTGTGAAGCCCTGGAAAGCTCCCGTGTTTTGCTGTATTTTGAAAATGAAATCAGAAATATCAGCAGAAATCTAAACTAATAGTATTTTTAGTACACATAATGCAGTCTATTTTGGGAATAAACAATGTGTGATCAACCTCATCCAATCATCTTTGATAACACTATTGGTAAACTGAGTCTAGTGCAAACATTTCCCATTGCATAACAACAACATGTGCACACACACACTTTGGATATTTTGGTTCAGAGTAAAGCTTCAATCTTAATCCATATATCACAAATGATTTTTGGAGTGTGCAAATTGGTGGTGTTAATTTTAATTATTGTAATCTATTTATCATATGCAGGGCTTTATGAATTAATTGGTTGTTTTAATTAAACAATGGGAAAATTTTACTACATAGTAAAATTACCCCTATCCTGCACTTTACAGCTTGCTATTGGGAACCCAGTCATAAGTATATCTATTTCTTAATATAACTTACAGGGCGTCCCAGAATATCGGATACCATTTAAAATTCGTATAAATTAGACAGTATTTGCCCAAAACTGTGGCTCAAGTAAAAGATAAAAATCATTCAATTTTGTCCCACTAAAAATTTCATGAAAATACATGCTTATCTTTTAATATGATATCACAAAATTGCATCATATTTCTTTCATTAAATTGAATTTTAACAGTTTTAAAACTATTATCAAAAGCAGTTTCCAGTTACAGTGATGAGAATTATGCAAAAAGAATATCCTGAAGAAAAGCATCTCACCAAGCAACAAATTTTCCAAATGGTATTGTCCATTTGTAAGAAAAAGTAAATCATACCCTGGGGTAGAGTTTCTAACCCCAGGGCAGAATTAAACTTGGTGTATGGTATTTATGGGTAAACAATTTAAAAAACATTTTCTTTAATACTATTGATGCCAAATTGAAACTAGATGGATATTTTTTTGATGGAGCAGGTAGTCCTTTACCAAATTTGTTAATTTCATGATCCCAGGGGTAGGGGTTTTGGTATGTTAGTGGGGCCAATATGTTCAGTGAATAAATGTGTTAACAATTGAACATTTTTAACTTCTTGAGAACTGCCATTCCAATTCTTTTCAGATTTGGTATGAAACATCTTTGGGACAAGGTAGACAGAAATTGTAAATTTCAGGACTCCTGGGGTCTTGCAGACAGGACCAAAACTGCCAGAAAGTGACCAATTTTTGAAAATTGTCTTCTCTAGAACCGCACATTTGTTTTAAAAAAACCACACTAAATGCATAGTGATATAAAGCAGGAAGGCCTCTAACAAATTGTAAATTTCATGATTCCTGGGGTTAAGGTTCTGACCTCAGGGCAGGGCCAAACTTGATATATAGTTTTCAAGTATAAAGCATTTAGAAAACATCCTTTTTAATACCAAATCGAAACTAAATGGATATGCAGAATAAGGAGGTAGCCCTTTGCAAAATTGTAAATTTCATGATCCCAGAGGTGAGAGTTTTAGTATGAGGTTGGGTGCAAAATGATCAGTGACTAAATGATCATTTTTTAGTTCTTGATAACTACCATTCAAATTCCTCCAAAACTTTATATGAAGCATCTTTTGGACAAAGGGGACACAAATTTATAAATTTCAGGGATCCTGCTCACCTGGGGCCCTAGGGATGGTGTAAAAACTGTTAGGATTAGAGGAATGTAAATTGTGAAATTTATGATCATAGCGCTCCCAGGGCCTCATGGTTGGGGCCAAAACTGCATAAAAAGGAAAAGCAAAAGTTTTAATAATACTCTCGCACATGTGGGAGAAAACTATATTCATGGTTATTATTGTCCATGAAGCCTTTTACCAAAATTGTGAAATTCATTGCACCTTGGTCAGATAAACATGGGCTGTTTTAAATGCGTCAAACTTCATCTTCCCTACTATTGTAATTGAATGGGACTTGCATGCATATTTAGAAAGATCATAAGGCTGTGAATAAAATAGTCCACAAATGAGGCTTAAATGCAAATATGAGACTCCTCAACAGATCTGTGTATGGGATATGATACTCAGGTGACCATAAATGCCTGTGGGTCTCTTGTTTAGATGTTTTATGATTTTCTATTTTCTGCAGGTCATGTATGGAGGCCGAGCCATTGATGACTTTGACAGACGAGTCCTCAAGACTTATATGGATGAGTATATGGGAGACTTCATCTTTGACACCTTCCAACCATTCCATTTTTACCACAATGAAGAAGTGGACTACAAGATTCCAGAGGATGGACCCAGAGATAACTATACAGGTAACTTTCAGATGTTACAGTTCAATTGAAGCCTCCCATGATCCGGCATTCAAAATGGACTCCATATACAGAATATCATATCTGTTGACTTTCTTCAAAATTTCAGATTACATTGAGTCCTTGCCACATGCTAACACTCCTGAGGTATTTGGTCTGCACCCTAATGCTGAGATTGGTTACTACACTGCTGCGGCCAGAGACATGTGGACCCACCTAGTGGAGCTACAGCCCCAAACAGGGGAGTCCTCCACAGGAATTAGTCGTGAGGACTTCATCGGAAAGATTGCGAAAGATGTCCTGGCCAAACTGCCCCCAGAGTATGAGATGGACAAGATCAAGAAGAAATATGGCATTGAGATTTCCCCCACCACTGTGGTATTGTTACAGGAACTGGAGAGATTTAACAATCTCATCATCAGGATGAGGAGATCACTGCAGACATTGCAAAAGGTAGAGTTACATTTCTAATACAGAAAACCATTTGTTTTGATGATCAATCCAATACTTATGCATTAGAGATGATTAAGTCTCCCAAATGAAAATCGGAGACTTGTGGTTTTTGCTCAATTCTTATTATTTTGTTAACCCTGAGGTCCATGCAGAAAATGTATAAACCAAGATAAACTGGATGCTATGGGGAAAAGTCAGCTTGTGCATGCACAAGTATATGTTTGTTGGGGTTTACTGGCATGTGGAAAATTTTAGCTTGATGACCTTTATTAGGTCACCTGATTTACTCATTCTGTCATATGTTGTGCATTAACAATTGAACATGTTTAACTTCTTGATAACTACCATTCCAATTCTTTTTAAATTTGATATGAAGCATCTTTGGAACAAGGGGGACATA
Source organism: Ostrea denselamellosa (assembly GCA_024699665.1). NCBI lineage: Eukaryota > Metazoa > Mollusca > Bivalvia > Ostreida > Ostreidae > Ostrea > Ostrea denselamellosa. The sequence continues at coordinate 29,052,415 of JAMZEH010000005.1, read as the reverse complement.
ATTGTAAATTTCAGGACTCCTGCACCCCTGGGGCCTTAAGGGCGGGGGAAAAATTGACCAATTTTCAAAAATCTTATCTAAAACTACACGTGTAAGAAAAACTAAATGCATCGTGATGTAGAGCATGATGACCTCTACCAAATTTATAAATTTCATGATCCCTGGGGTAGAGGTTCTGGCCCTAAGGTGGGGCCAAACTTGGTATATAGTGAATATATGTAAAACATATAAATAAACATCTTCTTTAATGCTATTAAATTGAAAGTAAATAGATATTTAGAAAGAGTAGGTTGTCCCTTACCAAAATTGTTCATGATTCCAGGGGCTTTGGTTCCAGGATGGGACCAAAATTATTATAGTGATTCTTGTCACTTTCATTTGAAAAATCTTTAAGTTTGCTGATATGGTATAAAATTATGTGCATATTTAGGAAGCAGGAAAGGATGTACCAAAATTGTGAATTTTGCAACCTTGGGTTTTGACTCAAGGACAGGTCCAAATTCGTCATAATGTGTTAATGTTACATAATTTTATTGTATTATGTAAAGTCTTTCATCAGTATAGGCACTTTCAGGGGCTTTTAAGTTTTAAGAATATTAAAGCTAAATATTAAAATTTAGCTTAGATATGCATAACAGGAATTTTTTTTCTAAATTTCATAGCCCTTGGGACAAGCAATACTTTTAACTAATACTCATGTGAAGATAATGCCTTTGGGCCTCTTGTTACACATGTGCGGATGACTAATTGTGCAAGTGTTTATGAGAGTATGGGTGATTGAAGAAATGGCCCAAATACAATGTTTCAATACATTTTTTTGATGAGCATTTTCACACTTCTTTCCATTGTCTTTTGTCAGTGTCGTTGTTGTCAGTGACAGTGGCATAATTTTTTCACATTTTTATCTTCTTCTCCAGAACCACCAGGTCATTTCCAATCAAACTTGGCAAAAAGTATCAAGTTTTTTTCAAATGAAGGGCAATGCCTTTCTCCAACGGGAGATAATAGCAAAATAGTGAAAAAATACCAACCAATTTTGAAAATCTTCTTCTCCAGAACCAGCAGGCCAATTTCAATGCAACTTTTTACAAACTATCCTTGAGTGAAGGGGATTCAAGATTGTTCAAATGAAGGGCCATGCCCCCTTCAAAGGGGAGATAATCACAAAAATGCAAAAATAGGGTGGGGTTATTTAAAAATCTTCTTCTCAAGAACCACTGGGCCAGTAAAGTTCAAATTTACATGAAAGCTTTCTGACATATTGCAGATTCAATATTTTTTTTAAATCATGGCCCCCAAGGGGTAGGTTGGGCCACAATAGGGGATCAAAGTTTTATATGCAGAAATATAGGAAAGATTCTGTAAAAATCTTCTCAAGAACCACTGGGCCAGAATAGTTCAAATTTACATGACAGCTTCTGACATAGCGCAGATTTAAGCATATTAAAATCATGGACCCCCAAGGGTAGGGTGGGGCCACAATAGGGGATCAAAGTTTTACACGTGAAAATCTTTAATGTGGACCAAGGTGACTCAGGGGAGCAATGTGGCCCATGGGCTTTTTGTTCAAAAATTGAATGCAGGCCACATAGTATCAGAGCACCTTTTTTGACCAAAAAAATTTCCTTACTATTTGGTATAGGAAAATGAATTGCCAGCCTAGTAGTGTCCATGAAAATGCAGTAAAACTAGTACTGTATGAAGAATGTAGCATTTTGGATGAGCGATCATGAAATTACAATTTTAATTCTCCATTTTGGTGTGTGAAGTAGTATTCTTAAGAGTATTGATATTAATGGTTTATTCCTTATGTGCATTGATCAGTTGTCACCAAACTTAAGGAAAGTTGCAGTACAGGCCATGAGTATTCCTTGTCGCATGGTGGAAAACACACAGTGTAAAATGGTCTATGTTAACACTGTGCACACAGTGTGGCAGGGTGTATTTCGAATACACAAGAAGTCAACTTGTCTAAAAATTTAGTCCCTCCATGTCACACAAAGTTTGTATCAGATCATATAGAAATGTTCCAATTTTGAGGTGTGGTTTATGCTGTTGAAACCTAAATTTTATGTTAAAGAATGTAAATGAACAATTTGGCAGTATTCTTAATTGCAAAATGTTCAAAGCAGTTGTTCTGAAGCTACAGGGTATGATCAGTTTGTAAGTTAACATTTTAATTGACTTTCCTTATGTACGAAAACTTGGTTTTGTTTTCAAATTTTATTTTTGAACTGTCGGGAAATGATGCATGTAGCTACAAAGCTTTTTCATTTATCTTTCATCTTGATGAACAGAATTATATATATATATATATATATATATATATATATATATATATATATATATATATATTCTCCTTTTTCAGAAATTCAGATTCTAAATTCTTTTCATTTTAATTGGACAATTTTGACTAAAACTGTAATATGTTCACCTTTGTATACAGATAGTGAAGAAGATTAGGAGGATCATCTGAAACGTGTGATTACGTCTACATGAAGTATTATAAAATCTGATTTACAAGTTTAGCTGCATATGATTCAGTCAAGTATTATGGAGAATTTTTTTCACCATAATAAACTGACTTGAACAACTAAAAAAAAATTTTGTAAGATTTCTTTTGTTACTCACAAGATCTGTGAGCTTCAGTTGTCAATTAGCTGCTTAAAAAATTCAGTCGTGGCCTCATTGGATATGCATGGAAATATATTGCAACATTGCTGTACATGTACAGTATATGTCACTTTAGATCTGTTTTGAAAATTAGTGATTGATCACACAATCAACTGTGCATCATTTTTTTAATGTAAGGATATAGCATAACCAAGAAAATTTGATAAAGAATTTGTAAAGGTTTAAAATACTTCTAAAACCCATTTAGAAATGAATTATTATTATTTAGATTGTGAATTATGAATGTAACAAACTAATTCTGCAGGTCCATAAAACTTGCTTTAACCAGTTTCACTATATATAGAGGTTTATAAATGTCTTTTAATTGGCAAATACCAATATTTTTGTGACCTAAAAGTAATAACATATATAGTATTGTTTTGGTTTGGCAGCTACAGGATTGTTGATCAGATTATCTTGTTGACCTAAAGTATTTTCACTGAAATGTCATCTCTATCATTTGTAAATTTTGTAAGAAAAAATTTCCTTTTCCACAGGCTTTGGCAGGAGAAGTGGGTATGAGCAGTGAGTTGGATGAAGTGTCTAGAGCCCTGTTTAATGGACAAATTCCAGCCATATGGAGAAGACTAGCCCCAGCTACATTAAAGTCCCTTGGAAACTGGATGATCCACTTTGAGAGGCGTCTTAGGCAGTATAATGGCTGGGTATGTCATATGCATTATTATCTTATAAAACATTTTATTAAAACTTTATTAAAATATGAGTAAGTAAGTAGCATAAATTTGATGTGAAATTCCATATAATGGATGCGAAATGTGTTCCACTTGTCTGGATTTCACTGCTGTCATGGGGGAAAATCCATCATGTGACCTGGACCAGTAAATGTCTGAGTAAATGTAAACAGGCAAAATCACAAAAGTGATGACATATATCTCTGCTATTATAGAACCTAGAGACTTAAAATTCAGCATGCATGAAGTTAAGACATTAAAGTGATCTGTTGGTTATGTATTTTAAAATGATTTTTTAGGCAATTGATGCGAGTAGGCAGTTTTTATATGCCCATCTTTAGACGGGACATATTAAGATGATATGGTGAAATATGGCAAAACCCTGTCTGACTAGACAGTCAATTATTTGGTTTAGAATCATCAGACTTGGTCAGTTAATGCATCTTAAGAGGTGTGTCATGCCTGAAATCAAGGTCACTGTATAATTAAGATGATATGGCCAAATATGGCATAACCCTTTTGGGGGTGGGGCTCATGTAGAAAGTCCTAGAATCAACAAACTCTATCAATTTGTGCATCTGTATAGAAATGTAAATTGTAGCTTAATATCAGGTCAATAAAACCTTTAGAATGATAAGTATTTAAAAAAAAAACCAATGTTTTAGGGGAGTTAATCCATACATATGTTAGACAGTAATGCAGTAAATCTATTCATTACATCAATACACCTTGATAAGAGCTAAATTACGTCTGTCCAGTTAAAGATCAATTAATGAGTAAAATGTAAGGCTGTGGAATACTCGCTCCTTTTCTTTGTACAACTTAAAATAAGTAACTCATACCATGTGAAAGAAGTTATCTCAATATATATAATAAAGTAGAAATACATTTTGTGGTTATTTGAACAATTGAAGAGATATATTGAAAGTCAATTACAATGTTCAATAGACACATTACAAGAAATAATCTTGATTTTAGCTCAGACCTAAAAGATATTGGGTGCAATCTTTGCACCAATTAAAATTGACATGATTTTGTGTCACACACATTTATTTGTTTATAGTGGAAAAAACATCTGATGGGCATATCATATGTCATGGTGGTGCACTTTATTTATATAGGTCAGAGTTCCATCTCTTTATTTATGGTTATGAGGAGTTTCGGGTCAAAATGGGCTTAACCCCTGTGATTAGGAATTGATTGATTATGCAAAAGCCATGTAACAAATAAAAGATAGATATTCCAATAGATTGATTTTACTTAGAAGTCCTTCTGAACAAAAGTCATTGAAAATGGTGTTCAGATGTAAAGTCTGAAGTATACAAGGAGCGTAGGGTCATTAATTGAGGGTCATACCTCTAAGAGAAGTAGTTATCCTTGACTATTAGATATGTCCCTTATTTTTCTCAGTCATTATAAACATTTTAAGTTTAAAGTAAATAATGCACACAAAAGAGGGTATACATTTTAATAACTTTTCTTGTTTATTTCCCACTCCATGCTTGAGGTCATAAAATAGCTAATGTGGAAGTGTATAATCTGATACAATGGAACTGAAATAAGATTTGTGTGTCCACTACAGGTAAATGAGGCTGAACCCCCTGTGATGTGGCTGTCTGGGCTTCACATCCCAGAGTCCTACCTGACTGCTCTGGTGCAAGCCACATGTCGGAAGAATAGCTGGCCACTGGATAAGTCCACACTGTACACTTCAGTCACACAATGGCAGAATGCTGATGATGTAACTGAAAGAGTTCATCAAGGTAAAAGATGATTATATAAGCAATTAACTGTGATGTAAGAAACTGAGGAAAACGTATATGTTCCCTACTTCTTTAACTCCTCTATAGCAACTGATGATTTATATATTTTTTTCTTTATATTGTTCTTGTAACATATTTTACATTCATCTTTGTTCACTGGTTTTGTTTGTAAAGATATACACATAGTTTGGGAGCCATGAATAACTATTTGCATTTGATTGGTAGGTTGCTTTGTGGATGGTCTTTATCTAGAAGGAGCTGCCTGGGACAGAGAAAACTGCTGCCTGATCCGTCAATCCCCCAAACAGCTGATCCAGGAACTCCCCGTTATGAAGGTCATACCCATCGAAGCTCACCGTCTCAAACTTCAAAACACATTTAGAACACCAGTGTATGTGACATCAGAGAGGAGAAATGCTATGGGTGTTGGTTTGGTGTTTGAGGCTGATCTGGCCACAACAGAACATCTCAGTCACTGGGTACTCCAGGGAGTATGCTTGATCCTCAACACAGACTAGAAAGAGAATATAGAATCTGATCTAAAAAGCAAACCATGTTAAAAGGACAACAGTGCTGAAAAACCACATCTAGGAAATACAAGTGAAAAATATTGATTAAAGATTTCTGAACCTGAACTGTGTGGTCCACACCTGAAAAATGTTATTAATGTTGTACAGGGTGTATTTTAATTGGAAACATTTTGTCATAAGGAAGTAATTATGCAAAATTGAAATTTTTCCTACATATTTTTTGATCTCAAATGAATTTCAGTCCAGTAGATTTTGCATTCTTATCAAATTCTAATTTCATTCTTAGATCTACTGTAATATGGTTTTCAATATGTTATGATGAAACCATCAAATATAGAGCTCATTTAGATATGTATAATTTTAATGAAGTTATTTATTGTTTTGCTTTAAATATTTGTTACTTTTGAAATGTAATTAGATTTGATGTGATATAGAAATGAAAAATTAAAAGCATGTATATGATTGATTATATATTGTTTAACGTCCCGCTCGAGAATTTTTCACTCATATGGAGACGTCACCATTGTGAAGGGCTGTAAAATTTAGGCCTATACTTGGTTCTCAGGGCCTTTGAGCAGGGAAGGATCTTTAACGTGCCACACCTGCTGTGACACGGGACTTCGGTTTTTGCGGTCTCATCCGAAGGACCGGCATGTATATGATTGATTGATTATTTATTGCTTTCCGCCACACTCAACAATTTTTCAGTTATCTGGTGGCGTCCAGTTTTTGTTGGTGGAGGAGAGAACCCAGATACAATGTACCTGGGAAGAGACCACCGACCTTCCGCAAGTAAACTGGCAAACTTGCTTACATAACGCTGCGGCCGAGATTCGAACACGCGCCGACAGAGATGAGAGGCTTTGTGACTTTGAGCCCGAAGCTCTAACCACTGGGCCCCAGAATGTATATGAAATAGACTGTACTTGTATTAGTGTGTTAAGGGATTGATGAGATTTTGAAATGTGAATTGGTATCAAATGAAAAGTTAAGGTAACAAACAGTACTGAATCTCGCAATTCCCATAGAAAATACAAATCAGAGAGCTGGGCAAACACGAACCCCTGGACATACCAGAGGTGGGATCAAATGCCAAGGGGGAGTTAGCATCCCCTGTCGACTGATCACACCCGGTATGAGTCCTATATCCCGATCAGGTAAACAGAGTAATCCGCAGACAGAATCAGATCATTGTACCAAAAAAATGACCCAACAATTGGTATGAAACACGTCAGACAGCATTTGATCTAATGGAAGGTTGTACTGGCAAACTAGATTGTTATAAACGACCGTAGAATTTGCGAAATGCTGACATTAGATAACACTGTAGAAACCCCTGAACACCAACTTGTTTGACGGTAGCCTGCCTTGATTTAAAAACTGATCATATGCAGAACGAGCTCTTACATATTGAATCAGTTGAGAGATATAAACACCATATGCAGTTGATAATGGAATATTGCTACAAAGATGAGGGAAGTTGACAATGGTGTCTTTTCATTTCAAGTTCAGTGGGATATATCAAATCGTCATATGAATGAAAATGATCATTGTTAATAGATACGAGGGACACTTTTAAAGTTCGTAGGGTAGGGCGGTCTTTTTGAAACCGCTTGAAATATCAAAATTTTATTTATCTAAGACCTTTGAAATATGCCCCGCCTGCCTCAACACACATTTTACATCGATCTACCCATTTCCGGAACGCCGCACGGTACTCCTCTTTAGGTATATGTTGCAGACACTGGTAGACCGCACTGCCTACACGACAACGGGATTCAAAACGGTGCCCTGCCAGCATTTCCGTTAGTCTTGGGAACAACCAAAAGTCACAGGGGGACAGGTCAGGGCTGTATGGAGGATGATCTAAGACATCGAGGCCAGATTCTTTCAGATATTCCTGTACCGTAGCGGATTTATGGGCCGGTGCGTTATCATGGAGTAATTTGATGCCGCGGACACCGGTGCGCGGTCTGCATTTCTGATAGAAGTCAACAAGTTGAGTAAGAACACTTTCTCTGCAAAACTTTTCAGTGACAGAACTATCTTTAGGGACTGGAATTTGAAGGACTGGACCTTTCGAATCAAAGAATATCGCATACAACATGCGATTTGATGTTTTGCAACGGCGCGCAATGACAGGTCTGTCGCCGTCAGATGAAACCCAAACCTTATTTTTAGCCTTAGAATCGGGTTGAAAATGATAGATCCAGGTTTCATCACCTGTAACTATCTTTTCCAAACGACGTGGGTCATATTTATCATATTTTTTTTATAACTTGCGATGCAAGGCCTCTCGCCTCTAATCGGCGCGGGTTCGATTCTCGCTCGCGCCGATATATGTAAGAAAGTTTGCCAGTTTACTTTCGGAGGGTCGGTGGTTTCTTCCGGCTAAATTGTATCTAGGTTCTCTCCTCCATCAATAAACAAACTGGACACCACCAGATAACTGAAAAATTGTTGAGTGTGGCGGAAAACAACAAACAATGTATCATTAAAGTTTAAAGCCGACATGAATTCTTGAATACGTACATATTTCGACTACCCGCCATATTTCTGTCGTACAGCCTGTTTTACTCTGCCTATATATACCCCTTATGTGATTGTTGCACCTTAATGCTTTTGTAGTCTGCTTCGACCTGTGCAAATCTCCGATAGTAATGTATAGGAAATGAGAAATAAATGAAATCACATTTGAAAACAGTTAAAAATACTATACATTGTTCAAAGTTACCATAAGTATATAGTAAATTGATCAATTAATATAAGTTTTGGATAAATAATTTTACACAAGAATTCAAAGACAAGAGGCCCATAGGCCTTATCGGTCACATGAATATTACACTGTAGTTAAAAGTATAGATCACTAGCCCCAAGGGCTATAAAATTTAAGAAAAAAAATTCCTGTTTTGCATAGCTTAGCTAAATTCTAATATCCAGCAATGGTACAAAGCAAGATGTGTTCTTCAAATTTAGATGCCAAAGAAGATGAAAGACTACATACAAGTAATACATGTAGCATTAACTCTTCGGTAGCATGAAGGGCCTTAGACGCCTGACAAGCCGGAAAATTGGAATATTTGACTTGCCGCTTTATATATTCTAAAAGTACACCAAAATGCAGGTGATAATGTTATTTTGTCGAAACAATATGATGTATATACAGTCGGAAATATATATGCCTAATTCTAAACACCCTCTGATTGCAATGTTGGGCCTCTAAGGCCCGGACCTTATTAATCAGTTTTAAAAGTGAATATAATAATATCTTTTATATCTAGCTAGTCAGTTTACATAAGAAGAATATACAGAAACATCTTTATAGGTATTTGAGGTAAATCTTGGTGAGAATTAAGATAGTTTGGAGCTTATATCGAAACTAGGAAATTTGAACCAGATTATATTAAATATTACTAAATAAATGCTTTCTTGAAAACGAAGACACAAAACAGTTTTAGTCTCTCTTTTTTTTTAATCACGCTACAATATGAAAATATTATCTATTTTATGTCCTCAACACCAACTCTGATTGGCAAATGATGTTACTGAAACTGGTGATTTACAAAATGCATTGAACATATTTTTCCTTCATTTGTGCTGAGCATAAACTTAATGGTGAATTTAACATTACAAAGATTTTAGTATTCTCGAAAAGGCTTTACTGACCAATGGGAATATTATTGAAAATGAAAATTAATTCAAATATCTGGGTATAATATTTTTTCAGACTATGCTTCGATTTTTTGGGGGGAGGAGGAGGGGCCAAGCACAGAAAGCCATGTATGGTAATGTAATTGCAATTTGATGACAAAAACTGTATTCGTTTAACAACTGAATTCCATCTTGGCCATTTTGATAAATTTGTGATGGCTGATTTGTGCCATAAAGTTACATATGTATAGGCATATGAGGTAACTGAGGTACCGACCGGCAAGACGAGCAGTAAGTAAGAAAGCATTGGGTGACTGAGATTTCATAGAACGGGCATGTATGTGCTGAATGTTTTTGAAACATAATTTGCAATTAAAAAGTTTTAAAACTATTATTAATTGTGTGTATAATAAAATGGTTTCACATTTCATATACTTATCAAGAAATATGGCGAGACATTTTATTAAAATCCTGTGCATTATTATTTCATATAGGCCAGGCACATGCCGTATAGAAATAAATTTATATTTTGTTTGATAATTTAATTTGTCAAATATTTGAACATAAAAATGTTTTATTTTAGTAAAATATATGTAATAGTCTATCCGCAAAACACAACACATACTGCTCCATTCTTTTCATTGTATATCATTTTATTATGCCTTCGTCGTAATGGCACAATTGTTATATATTATTTTATATAGTGCTTCATATTTCATGGAATGTGGATTGGATGAATATAATTACTTCAATGAAGACAACTGAAATTATTTGTAAAAAATAAAAGTTTCTACGAATAACGTAAGAAATTTAATATTTGAAGATTTTAACAAAATATAAAACTGACGTTTTACAGGGTTATAATGAAATTTTCCAAAATTATCATAAATAGTCATAAATATACTTGTGGGTTATTAATGGAGCAATTTTTAATGCCGGGCTTCAAAGTCCCCTTCGTGCAATATGTAAAAGTTTTTTATCCTGCTACCGAAGGGTTAACACAATATGACTAATTTGGACCTGGGGATCATGAAATATACAGTTGAAGATTCTATGAAGGCGCTTTAGCGCCTGATATGAAATATTAATTATACTTCAGAAAAGTCATAATTGCAATAGTTTCCAATAATAGGTCCAAAATGCGCAAAATCAGCTGTTCGTAGCCTAAACATCCCGATGAAAATTTAAACTCGTCCAAACTCAGATAACACGCCACAGTGACCAAATCGATCGCTTTCAATTTTTATTTACAAATCCTAAACACATTCTTTACACCATCATTTATTTGCAATTGTTTACAATCGCTATATCCATTATCAAAATACAGTGTAATATATAGAAAATAAGCGTCCCGATGAAACCATGGCTTGATACGAATCATCAGAATGGAACATTGGAACCTTCAACATCACCTAAAATTGCAAGAAAATTATTCGTTCTTTAAACTCTAAAAGTGAAAATATGCTAATAATAATGATGACAACTTATATATATGAAAGGTTAGTGTGTGTTGGGATTACAATGTTATATCTTATGACTCTTCTTCGTATGATTTGTATTTCATATCGGGCGCTAAAGCCGTTTCATGTAATCTTCAGTTATATTTCAGATAAGTCATAAGATATAACACTGCATGTTCAAAGCAACTATGCACTTACCACAAGACAATACAGCGTTTCCAAAGGAATTGGTGACAGAGATTGGTTTGCAATAAAAAAAATTCTAAATGTGGATACATTTGTCCAATCCGCCATATCCAAAATCTCAAGAAACACTTTATTATTAGCCTTACTAATAGAGTGAGCCTGAAACATTTCAGTATTAGCCTTACTAATAGAGTGAGCCTGAAACATTTCAGTATTAGCCTTACTAATAGAGTGAGCCTGAAACATTTCAGTATTAGCCTTACTAATAGAGTGAGCCTGAAACATTTCAGTATTAGCCTTACTAATAGAGTGAGCCTGAAACATTTCAGTATTAGCCTTACTAATAGAGTGAGCCTGAAACATTTCAGTATTAGCCTCACTAATAGAGTGAGCCTGAAACATTTCAGTATTAGCCTCACTAATAGAGTGAGCCTGAAACATTTCAGTATTAGCCTCACTAATAGAGTGAGCCTGAAACATTTCAGTATTAGCCTTACTAATAGAGTGAGCCTGAAACATTTCAGTATTAGCCTTACTAATAGAGTGAGCCTGAAACATTTCAGTATTAGCCTTACTAATAGAGTGAGCCTGAAACATTTCAGTATTAGCCTTACTAATAGAGTGAGCCTGAAACATTTCAGTATTAGCCTTACTAATAGAGTGAGCCTGAAACATTTCAGTATTAGCCTTACTAATAGAGTGAGCCTGAAACATTCAGTATTGTAGACAAGGCTAATGCTTATTGCTTTTTTTCATCCAATTTGAAATAGTGTTTGTTGTTATTCCTTTATAAGGTTTGACAACTGCAGGAAACAATGGATCACTTGCCTCAAAACTGTCCTTATTCCTGAAACTTCTAGTGGCATCCAAGTATACACGTCAATACCCCAGGACACAAATGCGGTCGTCAGAAAATCCGTGATAAGTAATCTCTTTTAAATTGGATGTACAATCCTTCCGAGTTTTTAACAAACTTGACATGTTCGGGTGTTTGAGTCATGAAACGTAAATCTAAACGCGCCAATTCAGAGACACGTTTTGGCACTGCAATAACTAACACCTAACACTATTGCTAATTTTATTAATAACAATTTCAAAGGTAAATCTTTGTTGCCTGGTAATCCCTTCAAATAGGAAAGTGCAAGATCTAAATCCCACAAAAGCCTGTATTTTAGCAAAGAACGTTTTTCTTTCAAAATTGCTCTCATTAGATGTTTAACTAGATAATGTTGTCTCACAGGTAAATTCTCTACAGATTACCGACGAATAGCGGACCTGTAAACATTAATTATACGACACTGATAACCACTACGACGTAACCAGCTCAAAAACTCTAACATGGAAGCCAGAAATACTGAAAAAGGATCATTTTGCTTCTCCAAACGCCAGCATGTCCACTTATTCCAGGCCGAGTCATAAGAACTGTTTGTTCCTTTAGACCATGAACTGAGAAGTAAATTTTTTGTGTCCTCTGATAGCGAATACGATCTGAATGTTTTCCTGAAACAACCCAACCTACTAATTGTAGAGAAGTGGGTAAATCTGACCGTTCAGGACTATAAAAGTTTGAGGGTGGATTGGTAGGAGAACTGGGACCTGAAAAGACATTTCTAGGAGGCTCGCGTACCGCTGTTGTGTTGTCAATGCAGGGGTTATTATTGGTAACGTCACCTTCTCTAATCTCACCTTTTTGGGACATCGAGCAATGAGACAAAACCCTTTAATTTGTCCCATGAGTGGAGAAGAGCATCGTATGCCACCGTGTGGGGATCTGGAAGCTAGGCGTTTGTTCGGTCTGCAAAAAGGTCTACATCGCAATGCATAGTCGTTAAACAAAGTTTCTGAAACAATTCTGGATTCAGTATCCAACTGCTGGAATCAACATGATGCCGTGATTCCTAATCACATAATTGATTTAAGTGACCTGGTATGTGATCTTCTCTTATTGTTAGGTTTCTCTGAAGACACCACTGCCACAAATGCCAGACTATTTGATTGCACTGAACAAACTGAGTCCCCCTCCCCATTTTGTTTATGTATCTCATAGCGGTATTGTTGTCGGTTTGAACTAGAACTTGCAAATATGATTTTTCTTTCAGAAATGCTTTTACTGCGTAAGTAACAGCTAAAATTTCTAAATAATTCATATGATGTTTAGATTCCACTAGAAGTCATAAACCACCTACGCGTACGCCCTCGCATACTGCACCCCACCATCTTTTGATTGCGCCGTACTGTATGGTTACCGAGAGGTTTGGATTTATGAGAGACTGTTCCGCACATCTACTTGATTTACCCACCAGTGTAATTCTATAGTTTGGTCGGACAGCGTGATCATTGTATTGTAACTTCCACCTTTTCTCAGGATTGTGGGTTTTTTTTCTGATTGCAAATGACGATAATGTAATGGTGCCGGAAAATATAGCTTGAATTGGTGTTGTTAAATTCCTCATGAGTTCTGACAGAGATCTTATAGACAATTGATTGCTCCAAAGTATTTGAAAACTCGAATCTTTTTCTTTTGAATTTTCAGCTTTGGTTTGTTGGTATATTGTTTAACGTCTCATTCTGCTTTGGAAGTGAGTCATTTCTATTGTATTAACTGTAAACCCTAGAAACTCCAGCACATTTGATGGAGCTAACCCATATTTTTCTGAATTTATTACAAATCTTAGACTTTCCAATACAGCTACCGCGCATTTGCAATCCGCAACACCTCGTTTTAATGGTTCATGATTAGGAGGTCGTCTAGATAAACTACTAGTCGAATGCCCATCTTTCTCAAAATACTGATTGGAACTTTCATCATTTTTGTGAAAACAAGAGGCGCTACCGATTTTCCAAATTTTCCAAATCCGAATTCACAAATTTTGTTTCTCCACTTGAATTGTAGAAATTTCTGAAAATCGTTGTGAATTGTATTGTAAAATATATATTTCATAAGCCAATCTCCCTCCTGAACTATATCCTTCACTAAATGAATGTCCTACATTTTGAAATGTTGGTATTTCAGAAACCCATTGAGTTCCTTTAGATTTACTGCATTTCATTGTCCCCCTCCTTTTTTCAGCACACGAAAGAGATAGCTCAAGAATCGTTATCGATCGTTTATTTCTTTTATTGCCCTTTTCTCTAACATAGACTTTATTTCTTAGTTGATTAGATCTGGTTTTATTTGACTGAAAGACGGCTGAACAGGGAGGTGCTTTTGGAATGGAGTTTGGACAAACTCCAGTTTTAAACTTTGAACTACTTGTGAAATCCATTGATCTCTCGTGACTTTCCCAATTCTGATCAAAATATTTCATTCTTCCTGCGATAGGTACAGATATTTGTTGGAGGTTTGGGGGAAATGAACACACTGTGCCAACCTGCATTATTTCTTGACTGTCCTTGTCTGGTTCTGGTCTTGTGGTTGTGACTTCTTCTGACATCTACCTCTGTTTGACTGGTCACCAAATCGGAAGGAGCTGTTGCTTGGGGGCCCGTACTGAAAAAAACTGCTTCTGTTATTGTTTATTTTATGAAATAAGACTTCTGTCCTGAATTATAATTTTGTCAGGTACCCTTTTCCGCTGTGGAATCATCTCATACAATTCTTTGTAATCTTTACCATCATTTGTAATATCTTGCGGAATTTCTTGCAAAACAGAATATTCCTTGACTTAAATAAGGTTTTCTTGCCTACACTTTCATCAAATAAATCTATACATTCTGGTAGGATTCTGCTAAGGAGACCCTTTTTTCTATCTGTCATGAATACAAAATGTACGTTCCCTATCAGGACTAGGGCATTGAACAATATTTATGATATCAACAGGATCAAGACCTTTATTGCGTTTCTGTAGTTTCTCAGCGTTGTCCCATAAAATTGCCAATGGACCATTTGCGTCCAAAATTCTTGACAGGTATTTATAATTATTCTCTCTTTCTTACCCAATAGAGGTTGATTAAATTTTTTTCTGAACTTTTTCTTTACAAACCTATCTGTTTGTTTTAGTTTTAATTGTTTGCTACAAGGGTGAGTCAATTGGTATTCAACCTATCCCATTTGCAATTGACCGAGATGGTCACGATTTTCATGACTTGTTTCAATACAGGTTTTATACTTGGGTGCAAAATTGCACGCGTATCCAGTAATTCTTTAATAAGATATTGAATGTCAAACGCGGCTAGTGATGCAAAGGCATGCTTTTCATCTGAAATTGGGTCCCGTGCTGTAATTCGTAATTAAAAAACCGTAGAACGTCTTTAGAAGGTACAGCCAGATCTGGATGCCCACTGGATGCCACTGACGAAGAAGTGTGCCACAAAGTTCGGGATCTGGTATACTCTGATAGGCGAATTCAGGTGGAAGAAACAGCGCAGGCATTAGGCATTTCACATGGTAGCATTTTAACAATCTTACATGATTGTTTAGGTATGCGGAAGCTAACAACCCGTTTGGTCCCCAAACCCCTTAGCGATGCGCAAATGTCAACCAGAGCATCAGTATGCAGCGCCTTGTTGAAGCGTATAAGGTCAAAAGATGATTTTCTTTTGTGTCTGGTGACTGTAGATGAGATTTGTGTTCATTATCATGAGCCAGAGAATAAAGCTCAGAGTCGTCAATGGGTAGGGCAGGGATCCCCGAGGGCAAAGAAGTTCAAGACGCAACCATCTGCTGGCAAGTTGATGGCCACAGTATTTTGGAATGCAAAAGGCGTTACTATGTTGGACGTTTTACCCAAGAGAAGTACAATTGAAGTGTACTTTGCAAACTTGCTAAACCAGCTGAGAACCGTCATCCGTATGTAACTAGGTGTACAAGGGGATACAAGCAGGAACAAGAGAGTGATATATTTATACAAGGAAAATTTTCTTGGATACCAGACTTAAAAACGGTGTGTGCATACAGTTGTTTTTGAGTTCCAGATTTTAAGTCTGTGTGTTTCTGAGAATTTTCAAACTATGAATGTGTTGCCTTTTTGTTGCTAATTGAAGGCCCCATCTCACATTTCCAATTATATCCCCTTCTCCCTATTTTACAGTACATATATTTTTTCCTTTTCAATTGTAGACCACAGGGGTCAAACACTTTTCTGAAACATTTCATTCTCTTTCATATTCATCTATGGACACCCCCCCCTCCCAATTGATCAGAAAATTTTGTTTAAAAAGGTCAAAGTAATGCTTTTGAGGGTTGACCACCACCATCACCCCTTGAGAACTAAAAGTAATTGTAGAACCTCCCTTTCAAAAATTCCAGGATTCCCACCTGTTAATAGCCTTGATCCTCCCATTAATATTCTCTTTTCTCCTCAACCTCTCCATCACCATCACCCTCATGTGTAACTTCATTTTTTCAACAAGTTACATATATTTATATATTTTGTATTTCATAATGATAGTGTAACTTATATTTTTATTCATTTGCTTAACTAGTAGCATCAACTATATTCTGATATTTCTGAGAAGTGTAAAAAATTTCCTTTGTGTATTTGTGAAAAGGATTGAGTAATTGCGAGGTCATGGAATGACAGGATAAATTTAGGAATGTTATGGGTTTTCGAGTTACTGCATAATCTTGTGGAAGTTCATTTATAGGTGTACATGGGATACTGTAAATTAGGAGAGAGTAATATATTTATACAGTGACTATTTTCTTGGGTACTAAATATAAGAAAGATATATTTAAGTCTTCTGATGTAAAATGATTTCCAGTTCATGATATTTGGAATTTGATAAAAATCAATAAGTACACAAAGGGATACAGTTAGTAACGAGAGAGTGATATATTTACACAATGAAATTTTCTTGGATACCAGACTTCAAAACGGTGTGTGCATACAGTTGTTTTGAGTTCCAGATTTTAAGTCTGTGTTTCTGAGAATTTTCAAACTATGAATGTGTTTCATAATGGTAGGATAACTTTTTTTTATATTTTCATCCATTTGCTTTACTAGAAACATCAGCTATATTTCCAGAAACATTTTCAGATCTATCTAGTCAAATGTAAAACAAATTCCTTTGTGTATTTATAAGAAATACAGTGTAAGTTTGAGGTTGCCAAATGACAGGATAAGTTTAGGAATTTTACAAGTTTTTGAGTTTTTGTATAACCTTACCGAAGTTTATTTATGAACGTGAATAAGTGGTGTACAAGGGGATACTGTAAATGAGGAAAGGGTAATATTTCTATACAATAACCATTTTTGTATACTAAATGTAAGACAACTAAAAAAGGTTCCTATGTAAAAGGATTTCAAGTTCATGATGTATATAACTAGATGCACAAAGGGATACAATTAGTAACAAGACAGTGATATATACATGTATATATACAATGAAAATTTTCTTGGATACTAGACTAGATGCTAGATACTGTGCTTACAGTTGTTTTGAGTTCCTAGAATGTTAGCTTTGTGTGCCGTTTTAGTTATGTTGGATCTATCAGCAGCATTTGACATTATAGATCAAAAGATACTCTTCCACTGTTTAGAATATTCCTATGGCATAAGTGGATCTGCTTTAGCATGGATAAGATCATATTTGACAAATCGTTCACAACATGCGCCAATCAGATCCATCTGTTCAAATGAAATGTATCTCAAATATGGAGAGCCCCAAGGATCTGTGTTGGGCCCAAGACTTTATTTTCTATTTTTAAAATCGATTGCTGACAACATGGTATGGAATATCACTGCTATGCAGACGATACTCAAGTAAATCTTGTGATTGAACCACTAGATAGTTGGACTGACATATTAAGTCGCATCGAAACAAGTTTGGACGATATCAGTGACTGGATGTGATCAAATCTTCTGAAACTGAATCAGGATAAGACTGAATTGTTTTCACCAGTGGAGAGACTTTTTGAACTGTCATCTTTATTTCATTGGTACTGTTGTCAGCAATGTTTCCTGTGTCAGAAACCTTGGTGTTATTTTTGATAAGACATTCACCATGGAGAAGCAAATAAGTACCACCGCTAAATCGTGCTTCTTCCACATTCGAAATATTGGATGCCTACTCTCATATATAACGAACAATGTCTGTAAAACTTTAATCAACTCACTGGTCAGTTCAGGATTAGACTATGGAAATGTGATGTATGGACTGCCAGCCAACACAACAAATTACATGTTCAGAACACAGCAGCTCGTGATATATCTAGAACTAAGAAACATGACTAGATCACTCCCACGCTTGTTACTCGTCATTGGCTACCTGTGCGCTACCAATACCAGTATAAAATTCTGATGTATGTTCTTAAATGTCTCCATGGCAGTGCAACAACTTATTTACAAGACTTAATTCATGTCTACCAACCAACACATTCACTGCGATCAGAGAACTGTGTGTTACTAGTGTAACCTCACATTCGCAACAAGACGTATGGCGACAGGCATTTTGACAAATCAGCTGCCACACTGGAACAACTTGCCAATGGAACAACTTGCCCAGTCATTTGAGAAATGAACAATCTTTTTGTATTTTTAAGAAATCTCTCAAAACACATCTTTTTAGACTGGTATATCAAGATTCTTAATTGTCTTTTATTGTGTATGAATTACTATTAAAACTCATATTTATGATTGTGATTTTAAGTTATGAGCATGTTTTATATGTATTGGACATTTTTTTTTGTTTTATAGAAGTATAAGAAAAAAAATGAAAAAAAAAATGAGAAAAAAAAAGAAAAAAAAAGAAAAAAGAAAACAAATATGCAAAAAAAAAGTAAGGTGTGATGTATATGTAATGTGAAAATTTAAAGAATGTTTAAATGAACCATGTTAGTCTTCTTATTTATCTTTGTGATATTAAATCTATTGTTTGTTTAAAATACTCCATTTAGCATTTTATGTGTAACTTTGCTTTGTTTGATGTGATATATTGTTTTATGCAAGTGCTTAGAGTAATAGTTGTAATGTTAGATAATGTGCTATATAAATACTTTGTAATAGTAATAATAATAATTTTGTCGCTAAATGCTCATATTTCCAACTATATCCCTTTCTTCCTATTTCACAATTACATGTAGCACTTGAAATAGAATAGTAGTTATTTAAAATAGAGTTCTAGTAAATAAAATGATACATTAAGAATAGTGGTGACCTGTAGAGTTAATGCATTGGGTGAAATGTTGAGTAAATGAAATACTGTACAGTAGCAAATATGCTCGTCATTTTTTTTAAAAATTATTATTATTATTTTTGCCCTTTTTGCTCTTAGTGTCAATGAATGAATTCAGGACTACATGGGTGAAACTATTTTCTCTCCTGGAAGATTTTTCTACTACACTTTTAAGATAGAGATATAGTTCTGTAATTACTAGCAACTTCCTTTGACCCTTTTAGTATACTAGTATTGCATTAGATACTTTCCATTAATTGTTAAAGTGACAAATTGAAAAGTGTACTAAATGAAGATCTGCAAGTACATGAGAAGCTTGAATTAAGTGTTGGGTTAACATTGTAGGAACCAGCTGCTTTATTGGTATTGATGTTTTGTAAAACATTTTCCGTCTTGGGGAGAAATTTGTATTGTAAAAATTGTCGGAATTACCATTGTGTACAGAAGAGAGGAAGTCAGTATTCAAGTCATCGACAACCGATTGAAAACAAAAGTATATACTGACTGATTAAATAGATTTATCTCTTTCGTTGTTCAATGGCAGGCAAACTGATTTATTAGCAACTATCAGTGGAGGATATATACTCTGTTTTTTTAATATACTTTTTTTTATATTTAATTATTTTTTTTATTTTTTTATTTTTTATAATTTTTTTATATACTAAGTTTTTTTGTATATCTTATATACTAAGTAATTTCAAGACTTAGTAATTCATCAATATGAATGACACAGTGCATAGGGGAGATATAGTTAGTGCCATAACTGTGAAATTTTTTTTTGGATACTATTAAGAAAATTTTGTGATACCATTTGTTTTGAGTTCCAGATTATAAGTCTCAGTGTTTTTTAGAATTCAAACCATGCATGTCTTGCCAACTCCACCCCTCCTCCCTATTTGATATTTCAAAACTATTACTGAAGGAACAGTGCAGGTAAAACATGTATGAATTTGACATGCGTTTGATAGGAATGAAAGGGATTAGCATCCTTATGGGTCCATTGAAGTGTCTGCACATATTATTGTTACTCTGATTAAGATGAGCTTTGATTAATTGTGGGCTTTTAGAGTTCCAACACTGGTGGCCCTACCACCTGTGATTGAGGTTTTTCTAGAGATTGGAGTCCACCAGGAGACATGGCATTACTTGGTGGAGGATTGTGGGAAAATGAGTTCATCAGGAGGCATGGCATTACTTGGTGGAGGATTGTGGGAAGACAGTGGGTTCATCGGGAGACATGGTATTACTTGGTGGAGGATTGTGGGAAGACGAGTTCATCGGGACACATGGTATTACTTGGTGGAGGATTGTGGGAAGACAACAAGCTCATCAGAAGACCTGGTGCTACTTGGTGGAGGATTGTGGGAACACAATGTATCTGGGGTACATAACTTTGAAATGAGCAAACAATATATAACACCGAAGGTATCCATGGCAACCCCAAAACGGTAATAATTGCACATCAGTATGATATTGTACATTTTGAAATTCCAAGTACTGATCTAAAATATTTAGAACTAAATGTATTGAGATTTCTTTGACACAAGTAAAATAATCCATATAACGTTGAAGGGAAATGCCAGGACTGTCCATTAACTATTCATCATATTCTAAATAGGTCATTGAACAGTCTATTTTGATTCTGCATACCACAGTAATATTTTACGATCTGCAGCATCTGTTACCTTGCAAATTGTTTTTCCAATGACATACTTAGATATATTAAATACAAATAATTGAAAAAAGAACACTTTTCTTCAAACCATCTCTTACAACCTCTAGCATGGTTGCAGTGAGATATATATGATAAACTATGTTGACATACCAGGGCTGCGTAAATCAGTCCAGTGACCAAAAGAGGATGATCAAAACGATTTATGAGGCAGCAATGCCCCCCTTCTCTTCGTCTTTATTTGATACGGAATTTGTATGTGCTGTTGAGTCGGTTAGTATATTTTACCTAAAGTTGAAACTTATTGTACATGGTTTTCTACTAAAAGAAAAAAGCACACTTGGTATTGTAATTAGTATTTTGATCTGTATGGATTGACGCTGTAATGCTTATTCATAAAATATGAATTGAATTGAAACACCAATTTCAGTGAATGACTTTGTTTAAACTAGTGTACAGCAGACTAAAAATCTGTCATTTATATCTGCCATGTAAGCAACTGAACATCTAGAGGAAGAAATAGCTAGAAATATATACTAGGAAAAATATCAATTTTGTTATGATGCAATATGGTTGGCTTGTGGAGTGTCAGGTTTGTGAGGGTTATCTGGAAATAATCCTAGATAGAAACATGTATTTTACTAGGTAAAAACTGTATGAATTTTTACACATCTTTGATAGGAATGAAAGGGATTAGCATCCTGTGTTGGTCCAATGAAGTCTCTGTACATATTATTGTTAATCTGAGTAAGATGAGCTATGATTAATTGTGGGCTTTTAAAATTCAAACACTGGTGGCCCTGCCACCTGTGATTGAGGTTTTTTTAGAGATACGAGTCCACAAGGAGACATGGCATCATTTGGTGGAGGATTGTGGGAAGACAATGGATCATCAGAAGACCTGGCATTACTTGGTGAAGGATTGTGGGAAGACCATGGATTCATCAGGAGACCTGGCGTCACTTGGTGAAGGATTGTGGGAAGAAAATGAGTTCATCAGGAGACATGGCATCATTTGGTGGAGGATTGTGGGAAGACAATGGATTCATCAGAAGACATGGCATCACTTGGTGGAGGATTGTGGGAAGACAATGGATTCATCAGAAGACTTGGCATTACTTGGTGGAGGATTGTTGGAAGACCATAATTTCATCAGGAGACCTGGTATCACTTGGTGAAGGATTGTGGGAAGACAATGGATTCATCAGAAGACCTGGCATCACTTGGTGGAGGATTGTGGGAAGACAATGAGTTCATCAGGAGACATGGTATTACTTGGTGGTGGATTGTGGGAAGACAATGTATCTGGGGTACTTGTTTACATATATTAAATACAAATAATTAAAAAGATAACACTTTTCTTCAAACCATCTCTTACAACCTCTAGCATGGTTGCAGTGATATATATCTGATAAACTATGTTTACATACCAGAGCTGTGTGAACCAGTCTAGGGAGCAAAATAGGATCATCAAAAAGATTTATGAGACACCAATTCCCTCCCCCCCCCCCCCCCCCCCCCCCTCCCCTCTGTTTGTCTTTATTTGATACGGAGTTTGTAGAACAGCTTGAATGTGCTGTTGAGTCGGTTAGTATATTTTACCTAAAGTTGAAACTTATTGTACATGGTTTTCTACTAAAAGAAAAAAGCACACTTGGTATTGTAATTAGTATTTTGATCTGTATGGATTTCCGTTGTAATGCTTATTCATAAAATATGAATTGAATTGAAACACCAATTTCAGTGAATGACTTTGTTAAACTTGTGTACAGCAGACTAAGAATCTGTCATTTATATCTGCCATGTTCGCAACTGAACATCTAGAGTAAGAAATAGCAAGAAATATTTACAAGGAAAAATATAAATTTTGTTAAGATGCAATATGGTTGGCTTGTAGAGTGAGTGTCAGATCTGGAAATAATCCTAGATAGATATTTCCGTTTCGTTAATGATGAGTGCTGACATGCAGACTGTCTCTATTGCAGTTTCTACAGCACTCCTTCAGAAGAATGAAAACTGCATTGTCAAAGATGACAACATTTACAACAGACAAGACTAAATCAGGTACATTTCATGAGTGCTAGTTGGTACTGTAAAAATATTCTGAATATTTCTCTACTCAGTTTTATTTTCTCTTTTTAGCTCACCTGTACGGAAGGGTCGAGTGAGCTTTTCTGATCAAAACTTTTTGTTGTCCATCATTGTTGTCATTGTAAACTTCATATTTTTATTTTCTCCAGAACCACTGGGCCAATTTCAACCAAACTTGGCAAAAGTAATCGTTGCATTAAGGGGGTTCAAGTTTGTTCAAACGAAGGGCAACACCTTTATCCAAAGGGAGATAATAGCAAATAGCGAAAGTACAATAGCAATTTTAAAAATCTTCTCCAAAACCAACTGGCCAATTTCAATCAAATTTGGTATAGTCCATTGGTAAATGTGATTCAGGTTTGTTGAAATGAAGGGCTGTGCCCCCTTGAAATGGGAGATAATCACAAAAATGCAACAACAACAAAAAAATGGGTGGAGTAATTTGAATTTCTTCTACTTAAAATCTACTGGGCCGGACAAATTCAAATTTACATGGAAGCTCCTTTATGTAGTGGAGATTCAAGTTTATGAAAGTCATGGGCCCCAGGGGTAGGGTGGGGCCACAATAGGGAATCAAAGTGTTACATGTGAATATATAGGGAAATAACCTTTGCATCTTCTCAAGAACTACTGAGCCAGACAAATTCAAATTTACATGGAAACTTTCTGCCATGGTGCAGATTCTAGTTTGTTAAAATCATGGCCACGGGGTAGGATATGGCCAAATGGGGAATAAAATTTTTTGCATACTAATATACAGAGAAAATCTTTCAAAATCTTCTCAAGAACCACTGGTCCAGAAAACTTCAAATTTACATAGAAGCTTCCCGACATAATGCAGATTAACGTTTGTAAAAATCATGACCCATGTGGGAAGGCTGGGGCCACAATAGGGAATCAAGGTTTTACTTTACATTTAGATATATAGGGAAAATATCTAAATACAAGTCAAAGTGACTCAGATGAGCGATGTGACCCATGGAGCTCTTGTGTCTTTCAACAGAATTCACATTGACTGGAGTTTGACACAGGGGGAGGTAAAAGAGTTTTCTACTTAAAAACCTTTTCATTAAAAAAGGGGAACAACACCCCATCCTTGGGTCATTAATTACAATGAGACACTTTATCGATATATTTTATCTACTTAATGACTATTTAATTACTTCTAAAAAGTAATCATACTATAGTTCATCAAAGCTATGTTACAAACAGTTGATAGATACACGAGGAAAATCTTGGTCAGGAAGACATGTGTCAGTTACGTATTTATAGAACCGGTAGTGTTAGCTGTGGCCCTTTTCCTCCTGGAAGACTGACTATATGGTGCCTCCAAGCTGTAGTATTTTCCTCACCAGAAAGCCAAGCTCTCCAAAGTTAGGACCAAATCATCTTGGGGAAAACTCTGCTATAGAGTAGCCCCCCCCCCCCCCCTCCCCCATTTAGTAGGATAATGCCGATTCCATTTCCTGCAATTAATGTTAGATTTGCAAAGGGGTTAAATGACGAGACATTCAAATGATGTGAATGGAGTTCCCACAAAATGTCAGGTTTTATACTTTTTTTTCGTATTCCTTAAACAGAATTTTACACCCCTACTATAAACCACCACAAATGGTTTCAGTTAAACGTGGGTATCCGGGTTAGAATAGGTCCCCAGTACCCCCTTGCTTGTCGTAAGAGGCGACTAAATGGGGCGGTCCTTCGGATGAAACCGTAAAAACCAAGGCCCTGTGTCACAGCAGGTGTATCAAGACAAAGATCCCTCCCTACTCAACGACCATAAGCGATGAGCATAGGCTTCAATTTTACGGCCCTTCACTGGCAAAGTTGACATCACCATATGAGTGAAATAATTCTTGTAAACAATATACAACCAACCAAATGATATCAAAAAAGGTCACTGCAAACAAGTCATAATATTTAAATACCACCTAATAAAACAATATTTAAATACAACCTAATAAAACCGAAATTATACACAGTTGCTGAAATTCTGTCGCCAGTTGAAAGACTGCTGTTCACTGAATTTAGGAACTTTTAGTATATGTGGTCTTTATTTTTAACTATATCAACATTGCCATCAATGACATGTCCAGCTAGACTCTAGTTAAAAGAAGACGAAGAACAAGAAAACGTAGGTGGATTGAGTATAGGATGGTGTATATCTAGGCACTGCAAAGTTTGTTTGTAGTTATAAAGTTTGGATGCGATAGTGGAAGTATATTTGCAGGAAATTCAAGGTGTAGACTTGGAACTTGAAATATTTTGGAATACAAGACATATTTTTTCATGAAGAATGTTGCTTATGTTGACGGCATCAATTCTTTTGTTAGTAAATTTGAGTTTAGGGAACTCGCTGCTTGATTTGAAAGTAATGTCATCCAAAACTTGTGGTGGTTTAAAGAGCCTGTGATGAACAAAATCCATAATCATAGAATTCAGTCTATATTCTGGTGTGGAAAAATTCACGTATGGACTAGTTTTGGTTTCAAAGTATATTTTTGTGTTTATTAATATATCTTCTATTACATAACTAATGCTGGTAAATAAAGAAATACATTAATTAAATCATAAAACTCCCGAAACCCCCTACCAAACTGCAGATTTGCAACCCTTCTGAAATTCATTAAATAAACAAGCATTATTAGAGTATTGCAGGCAATACAAAGTCCTCCACCAAGAGGATTATTCAGTCCAAAGTAGGTCAAGCATAAGTAACCTCAAACTTGATCTGTAACTATCCAAGACAAAGCCACATATAAAATTTCATTTGAATATCTTCATCCAATTCGACGAAAAGTCCAGAAAACTGATTGGAAATGACTGACAGACCGACGATAAACGGTGTGCTGCAAGAATATTTACTGGAATTAGGTAGATTTTCCTAGAAGTTTAATATCTAAGGAATTTGGAAGAAAATTCATTAAGTTTAGTTTCATTAAATTGTCTATCAAAATTAAGATAATAATATTAAGAAATTAATAATCATGATTTTCATTCCTTTAAAACCATACTTGACTGATTTGGAAGATAAATGCACGGCAGTGGCAGATTTAGAGGGGACCAGTCCCTTGTTTTAGCTACAAATTTGCGAAATAACATAAGTGAAACTTCAGATTTGGCACCCAAATTGCTGAATATTTTTACCAATACTTGACATTCACATGTTCCCCCCTTTTGAAAATCTGGATCCGCCACTACACGGTATACAAGAAGAAAACCACAACACCGAGATTAAGATATCTTGTGTATTACTAACACCGAACACTGCTATTTTCCCCAAGTTTTCAACATCTGAACAAAATATGATAGCTTAATGCTGAAGTTTCTAGGAAAAGATAAATGTCTGGTGTAATCTTAAGGTCATTTCAATAAATTTCCATATAGGTGCACATTTTATCCTTTTGTGGTGTAAACAGATATTTTATCACTTGCAGTTCATTACCTCTTTCCATGCTGTATTCTTGCAGCACTTTTACCCTTTCCATATTGCACTATTCCTTTCCATATTGTATTCTTGCAGTACGTAACCCCTTTCAATAATAACTATAGATGTGTATGTATTCTGCAATAAATGTTATCTCCGTGTCTCTTTTTCTCTCCAGTGTCTGATTGTACATTTTGTCATATTGCTTGAATTCAATTCTTTTTAAGATTTATGGAGAAGTTTCGGCATGGTTATATATACTACAGCTAGATTCATAACCGGTGTAATGCAATATTAAAGATAACTAATTGACATTTTTCAGACTCCGAGGTGACCTGCCAACAAAAAACTAAGCGGATTCAATCTTCTTTAATGAAGGAACAGCTTCATATACTTCAAGCCAACTTTTGTACTGAAAGCAACCCAGACAACCAAGCATTGAACAGAATTGATCTTAAAGCAGAATCAGTAGACTTGTAGCCAAGCAAAAGAAGCAACCATTGTACATCAACAAGACATCTCTACTTGACAGTTGTTGTGAGTGTTAATACAGTGTTATTATTGTTACAAAAATGAAGCATGAAGTGCGACTGCCCAGAAATCTGAAGTTACAAGTTCATGAATATTTATTATTTCTTTGTTGCAGATCATGTTCAATGACCAAGTGGACCAGAGTGCCAGTTCAGCGATTCTGCAGTTGTGAAGTTTGAGCTGCGTGGCCGTATTTCCGTGGATTGTTTCTAAATATCATGAATTGTGTATATAGCAAGAACTATTTATAATACCAGGTTTTTGTTTGACCTAGGAGTTCAAAGATCGCCACTACGTAAACGCACTTTACGTACAATTTATTTCGTATAGGGACAGAACAAACGTCTTTTCTAGTAACTTTAAAAACAAAATGACAATGAAGGCAACCGATACCAAATCTCCATCACTGAAACTCGGACACGGTCAGGTATAATCTGTGAAGCTGGGAAACCTGTTGAAGGGTGTACCATCAACAGCGTGTGGACCTATGATGCTCATTCAGAACTCTTACGGGATAAAAGGTCATAATATTCACCTTCAGCGACCTTGGGGATTTGAAAGTAACAAAGGTTACATCCATGGCACACAGAGGAACAGTTTGCAGAACACCGTGTGTAGATATACTGAATATGAAAATAATCATACATTAAGATTTGATATCATGCTATTGACCAAGTGCTTCCCATGTATTTGAATCGAGTCTTTTAGGACACACATGGGTATGTTTGTGTGTGTGTATACATTACTTAGCATCTCATTCTGTGCTATTTATAATTGCATACATTTTATTATTTATTTAGCCTTTCATTTTTCTTTCTACCTTTTGATACCAATGAAAGTTAAGGTAGCTCACTACACCAAGACTTATACTCTTTATAACACAACGTCACAAGATGGCGATTTAATTGTTTTGTGAAATTGTATGTATCAATCGATTTAGTTGTATGCTGAAGTCCTATGATACCGCGATACTTAAAAATTTCAATTCATTTTAATATCTGTCGGCCAGATTTCACTCAATTGTTAATGTTTTGTAAATACCTTATAAAACTGTTTTTATTCATATAAATAAACAAACAGATATAAATGTAATTGCTTGTCGATTCTGAGGCCATATCTGTATACCTTTGAAAACGAGGGTACTACGATACCGTGCTATTTACAAAAATGCAGCGAATGGTGTCCTAATATTGCTACTTTTGTTTAAAAGGATGTTATTTTGTGAAATGTTAAATCGGGGTAAAATTAATAAACGAATAAATAAAATTCAGCAATTTTAATAGAGTGAAATAAAATGTTCCAAAATGTAAAAGAGCAAAAATTAAAAAAAGTGACTTTTAAAATGCTGAATCTTCACTCGTTTTAAATTCAAAGACCGTATTTTCCAAAATTTTGAACATTTTTACTATATGACTTAAGGGCCTCTTCTTTTTTGTATTGCAATTCAGTATGTTGTGAATATATTTATTTTTACATATTTTATCATGTACATTTTTTTTTATCTATTTACAATCTCTATACAGAGTTACATTTACAATTACAGAGTTCCTTACACTCGCATTCATGTACACCGAGCTCTGTGAATGTGTCTGGTTTTTCAAGATTCTTGTAAAATGACACACAAAACACACGAAACATTTTTAATCGTGCGGAAATACGAATACTTGTAGATGCACTAGGTCGATATGCATTGTAATGGAAATTAAAAACTACAAGTTAATTGCCCTTTATTTTCTATTTCTTAGTTTCATTTTATTAGTCATAAATATTCAGATTTTAACACGAAATAACTTCTTTTTTTTTTTAGACGTTGACAATAGGTACATGCGAGTGTAAGGAACGATAACTCTGGTTATGATCCTGAAAGTAAAGTGACTTAATTTGATGTCATGGAATTCAATGATGTTTTAATTTTTGATACATTTATCATGAACCCTCATTATTTTCAGACTGTTAAAAAAACATTTGTTGATATTAGGCTGTGTTGATTAACAATCAATTACAAAATCTTTCAGCATAGTTCATACTAATAATGTCTGCAGTTTACTTTGAATGTTAATCTGTTACCTGGTGTGATGTAATTGCACACCTTGATGAATCTATAGGTAATGGTGTTCTTGCTGCCCCCTTGTCTGACTATCACCATTTTCTGTATTATGTGACTGTACTTACAGATGAATTTAGTAACCCCCCCCCCCCCCATTTTTCATACGGAGGAAGTGTAGAAAATTTGAATATTTAGTTTTTTACCATAGCGAATGCCGAAATATTCTAATATCTAATTATTGTCTTTCAATTACCGATTAGAATTGACAATAGTAAAAGACTTAAATATAAATACTGACATCCTTTATTTAGGTTTTTAGTCAGATATCTTGCATGTATTTATTCATTTTTTTTTTTAATAACAGGCGTGCAGTGTGGTACACATTAGTGGTTATAATATAGGTACTTATCGTATTCTATCTCTCCAGCTTCCTGACCATTACTGAATATTGATCAACAGTAGCTACATTTCCTATTGTAGGAACGATCCTTACAGTATTATGAAATGATTTGATAATTCCATTAGCATCAGGTCTGCTTTTGATAAATACTTTTTGTATCTTGTTGCTTTCTGTAGACAGCAATGCGATGATAGTGCTAAGATATTTTTTTATGGTTTTTGTTGTTTGAATGCATGTAATGTCATTTTATTGTTCACGACATTAAGTTTATTGATGAGTATTCATTGCAGTAGTGTGAAGTGGTGTTGTGAAGGGACAATGAATCCTCTTGATGTTATGTTTTTCCTATTTACATGTAATGTGTTTTAAATGATAGTAATGTATTTGGATACGGCCTGCTTTTAATTTATATTTCACACCACCTCGATGTTTGCAGATGAATTATAAAATCTTATCTTTGTAAAATAAAGTGAGAAAATGAATTACAGTCATTATTCTTGATTTATTTGAGGCTACGGAAATACTATAGATAGAATTGAACTGTCGACGGAGGTTGCTAGAAGTACAATGATCTAACAAAGTGATCCAATATCCAATAAAGAAAAACACACGCACACAAAAATAATAAAATACACCCCCCCCCCCCAAAAAAAATTAAAAAATACAAGAACGCTTCAGTTTGAATTGGCCTAACCGCCGGGTACAACATTCTGATTAGCTAACATGGATGCCCATAAATACATTCGGTCTGAAATACAAGATATAAAATTGGCCATAGCTCAGTCAGTTCTCCATTAATGAGTGACAATTTGGAGGTATGAACTATAAGATATGATACATTTGATTCCTTAATTCAAATTTTTCAATAGTAAGGTGAATGTACTGAAATCCACAATCTGAACTGAGAGATTAAAAGAACTTTAGCTTGGACCCTGACAAAACTCTCAGGATCCACTCCTACGCAGTAATGTTTTGTGTGTACCCTAGACCCCCATAACAGCAAAGAAAGAAACCTCAGAAAAAATTACGACTTTTACTCCCAAGAAATCAACTTGACGCAAACTGCAAAGGTATCAGGTCGCAGAAGATACGAAAGAAATTATATTCTATTATTATTATTTAGATCGGACTGACGATATGAAGTTTGTACGTAAATTCCTTCGGGATGAAGAGTTAATTGTAAAGTCATGACTTCATACTTTAATTAATTTAATTTGTCGGTAGAAACAACTTTACAGAGGATAACGACTTTAAAAAGAGTTCTCGTGCAGTTGACTTGACTCAACTCCCTTTATCACCTAAAGATCAATTCCATATATTACTAGTTGTGTAAAATCAGCATAAATAGTCTTGAAAATAGCTCCCCCCCCCCTCCCGATATTTAAAAAAAAATCAGTATAGTAAAATTCACATACAGTATAATGTATAATTATTTTTAAGCAGAAAGTTCATTTAATTCAATGAGACTCAGAATCAGTCAGTGTGACTGTCCTTTACCTTAAATAAAAAAAAAAAATATATGAAAAGCACTTAATGCTTTAACATTTCTTAGGGCATCATCCAAAAAGTTGCAATTGTAATTCAATAGTTTTATATAGCGCTCTATTGACTTCCATCTTCTAAAGCGCTTTACAGATAATATAATAAAATATATGTGAACATACGTTATACATGTGAATAGAATAAAATTTAGCACCTTATGTAATGAAATGATTATCATGCATAATAATATATAAAACAATTTAAAACAACCCTTAGGAATAATTGAATACATATAAAGGATATGATCATAATACTAAACTACAGGTTTTTTTTTAAAGTAATCCATTTGAGTAAAACAATCACAAATTAAAAGCTAATCTAGAGATTAACTTTAAAACTTGACAGTGAAGTACTAACACTGCAACACTCTCATTATCCTGAACAATTTCTGTCACATAGAACAGATACATGTTACACTACAAAACTGTAATTATCCTGAACAATTTCTGTTACATAGAACAGATACATTTTACACTACAATACTGTAAGTATCATGGACAATTTCTGTCACATATAACAGATACACGTTACACTACAATACTGTAAGTATCCTGGACAATTTCTGTCACATGGAACAGATACATTTTACACTACAATATTGTAAGTATCATGGACAATTTCTGTCACATAGAACACATACATCTTATGATACAATGCTGTAAACATCCTAGCCATTTCTATAACGTGGAACAGACACATGTTACACTACAATATTGTAAGTATCATGGACAAATTCTGTCCAACAGAACAGATACATGTTATAATACAGGACTGTAAGTCTCTGGTATAATTCCTGATGCATAGAACAGATACATGTTACATTACAATACTGTAAGTATCGTGGACAATTTCTGTCACATAGAACAGATAGATATGATACAATGCTGTAAATATCCTGGACAATTTCTGTTACACAGAACAGATACATGTTATGCTACAAACTGTAAGTATCATGAATAATTTCTGTCACATGGAACAGTTACAGGTTGTACTATGATATTGTAAGTATCCTGGATAATTTCTGTCACATAGAACAGATACATGATACATTACAATATTGTAAGTATCGTAGACAATTTCTGTCACGTAGAACAGATACATGTAATACTACAATATTGCAATATGCCTGGACAATTTCTGTCAAATAGAACAGATACATGCTACACTACAATACTGTAAGTATCCTGGATAATTTCTGTCATGTAGAACAGATACATATTGCAATACAATACTGTAAGTATCCTGGACAATTCTGTTGCATATACATGTTACACTACAATGTTGCAATTAGCCTGGACAATTTCTGTCACGTCGAACAGATACATGTTAAACTATGATACCACAAGTATCCAGGAAAAGTTTCCATCACAGAGAACAGATACATGTTACACTATAATATTGCAATTAGCCTGGACAATTTCTGTCACATCAAAGAGATACATAATGTAATACAATACTGTTACAATGCTGGACAATTTCTGTCATGTAGGTCCTACAGCTGGTGACGTCTCAATATGAGTGAAAAATTCTCGACGGGACGTAAAACAAACAAACAAACTTCTGTCACATAGAACAGATACATGTTATAATACAATACTGTTAGCTTCCTGGACAATTTCTGTCACATAGAACAGATACATGTTATAATACAATATTGTTAGCTTCCTGGACAATTTCTGTCACATAGAACAGATACATGCTACACTACAATATTGTAAGTATCCTGGATAATTTCTGCCACATAGAACAGATTCATGTTTTAATATTATGCTGTTTGTATCCTTGACAATTTCTGTCACATAGAACAGATATATGTTACACTACAATATTGCAAGTATCCTGGACAATTTCTGTCACATAGAACAGATACATGTTACATTACAATATTGTAAGTATTGTGGACAATTTCTGTCACATAGAACAGATATATGTTACACTACAATATTGCAAGTATCCTGGACAATTTCTGTGACATAGAACACATATATGTTACATTACAATACTGCAAGTATTATGGACAATTTCTGTCACATAGAACAGGTATATGTTATACTATGATACAATAAATATCTTGGACAATTTCCGTCACATAGAACAGATACATTTTATAGTACAATATTACTACGGTATCCTGGACAATTTCTGTGACATAGAACAGATACCTGTTACACTACAATATTGCAATTAGCCTGGACAATTTCTGTCACATAGAACAGATACATATTATAATACAATACTGTAAATATCCTATACAATTTCTGTCACTTTGAAGAGATACATGTTACACTACAATACTGTAAGTATCCTTGACAATTTCTGTCACATAGAAGAGATGCATGTAACAGAACAATCCTGACCAACTACACATGTGAAGGAAAGCAGGATGGCCTCTACCAAAATTGTAAATTTTATGATCCCTGTGGTAAAGTTCTGACTCCAGAGCAGGACCAAACTTTGTATATAATATTTGTGTAAAACATTTAGCAAATATCTTCTGTAGCGTTATTGATATTGAATTGAAATTGAATAGATATATGTTATGAGCAGGTAGCTGTCACTGTAAAAATCTTTTATCTAAAGGTTCTCAATCGAACACGTCAGCAATTTTTTATTTAGCTGTGGTAATTCTCTGATTTTCACCGGGGACATTTAAATCCAACCCGTTTATACCTCTAAACACTGGGCCTTTAAAATCTTGCTGAGTCCGTGCTGAATTCAGTTTGGGACACGACAGTCCTGGAAGATGGACGTATTTATACTTCTCCTGTAGTAGCTATGGCAGACAATTGAGGGTATTTCAATCCAGCACTTTAACAGCATTTATTGTTCCAACGTCTCTGAGGTAAGCCTTGTTTTATTTTACCTTTTAGTACTGCAGTATATTAAGCTGTAACTATCTGAAAACACCCAGTTACGGAATGACAAAATTAGTTAATGTAAACTTACTTTGCTGACTGATATTTATTACTCTTTAGATGTTAATTCATTTTTTATTAACTGATGTGTTTCAAGTAGTAGTTATAGTAGCCTGTTTGTGTCTTTATATTCTGTATTCCCTATGTTCCTTGCTAACTCTTGCTAGAGTATAGTAACGTGTAGTAAAGCATCATTATGCTGATGTACGTCATTTGTACATTTATACACTGTATGTGTAATGTGTATATCGTCAATTGATATTATACTGCGTATTATTGACAGGTCTTATCCTGTATGCTGGAATGTAGTATGCAGTGTGGATGTTCCGGCACCATATACCGGTTCCAAAATTTCACAAAGTGTATGTAGTCTTGGGCACAAGACGTGTGTATGTGTAAACCTGCTCGTCACTGGAGAGAGGGAGTAAGCCTCCAAGCAGTCTGGAGCACTGATAGTGGGACAAGAGGACACAGATATTGGACACAAGAGACTGGCTAACACATTGTTTTATTGTATATTTGTAAATTAAAATTGTAAAGTAATTGAAAATAGCACTTGTTATAAATTAAAGGGTGAGGTTTGGACAACTGTTCCCAAACGCAAGGTCAATATTTTGACAGTAGCCCTTTAGAAAAATTATAAATTTCACGATCACAGGGGTAGGGTCTATGGTATCAGGGTGGGGCCAAAAATATATATGTTAATGAGTTAACATTTTCAACTTTTTGATAACTTTCATTCTGTCTTTCAAATTGGGCATGAAGATATCTTTGGGACAAGGGGAATATAAATTAGAAATTTCCAAACTCCTGCACCCTCTGGGCCTTAGGGACAGAACAAAAATTGACCAATTTTCAGAAATAGTATTGTCTACAACTGGATATCTCAAAGAAAAAATAAATGAATATTGATGTAGAGCAAGAAGGCCTCTAATAAAATTGTGAATTTCATGATACCCTTGACTCCAGGAGAGGTCCGAACTTGGTGTATATATATATAGAGAGAGAGAGAGTAAAACATTTAATGCCATGGATACTAAATTGAAACTAAATAGATATGTAAAAGGAATAAGTAGTCCTTTTCCAAATTTGTAAATTTCATGATCTTAGGAGGTAAGGATGTAGCCAAAATTATTATTATAGTAATTATTGTCTTTATCATTTGAAAGACTTCTTTATGTTTGCTGATACCATATCAAAACTAAATGCATATTAGGAAAAGGATGTACTAAAATTGTGAATTTTGCAACCCCAGGGTTTTGACTGTAGGATGTGTCCAAATTTACCATGTCATTTTTATGATACATATGTTATGTAAAGTCTTCCATTGGTATAGACACTTTCAAGAGCATTTTAAGATTTAAGTATACACCTTCTTTTATACTGTTGTTGAATATTACAATTTAGCATAAATATTCAGATCAGGAATATTTTCTAGATTTCATAGCCTTTGGGACTATTGATACTTTTAACTAATACTCAGGTGACTGATAATGCCTGTGGGCTTCTTGTTCTCACTCCTATTTTTACAGTGATGTATATTACTCTTTCAAATGACATCACTTCATTCACTTACATATAGATATGTTTCAATGTTTCTTTATGCACCATTTATAAACATGATAAATAAGAAACATTTCAGAACGACAGCTATATACATAGCAATGAACATTCTTTGAGCATGTTTGAAAATGAGTATTGATGATGTTGGTAAATATATTTGTTGATTTGCAAGTTTGAACAATTATCCCTTTATTTAATACCATGAATATCTATACACATTTAGGAATGAATGCTTAAATCATCGATTTTTTAAATTCTTCTAAATTTGAACTGATTTTTCTTCATAGTTGACATTGATTCAGAAGGTGTTCAGAGAGTAGAGGAAAATATGGAGGAAGACTTGGTGGTTACAGGGGATGTGGAGGTTGATATAGCAGAAGAGGAAAGTATAGCAGAACAGGATGGTCAAACACACATCAATTGAATTGATTTAATGTGGGCATCAATTCAATTAATGCTCTCATCAATTGAATTGATACATGCATTAATTCAATTAATGAGAGCAATAATTGATTTGATGCATGCATCAATTCAGTTATTGCTGTCACAATTCAATTGATGAGAGCATCATTGTGGTGGAAATATTGTTTGCAAAAATTGATTTAGAGCTTGGTATAAATGATTTGTTGATCTCTTTGAAGTTATCTTTAATTAATTTGCAATGCTTTTGTGTAAGGAATTAATGCACACATCAATTCTTTTAAAGAGAGCAACAATTCAATTAAAGTGATCATTAATTCAATTGTGTATATGTTGAATTGAAGATATCTCTAATTATATAGTTGCTCTCTCTAAAAGGATTATTGCATGCATCAAATGAATTAATGATATCATTAGTTCAATTGAAGAGAGCACTAATTCAATTATTGCTCACATTAATTGAATTGATGCACACATTAATTGAATTATTGCTCTCTTCAGTTGAATTGAAGCATGCATCAATTCAATTGTTGCTCTCTTCAAAGGAATTGATAATATCAACAATTCAATTATAGTGCCCATCAATTCAGCAAAATAATTAATGCTATCATCAAATCAATCCAATTATTGTGTGCATCAAATGAATTGGTGATATTTTCAAATAATTAAAGATGTCTTCAGTTGTTTGAGTTTATGTAAATTTGGTGCTCCATAGAACAGGAAGGTGTAGCAGAAGGGGAAGAGGAAGGTGTAGATTTTCTTGAGATCTAGAGAGTAATTATTTTTGTTTGAAAAGTCATGCCAAAAGTTTGGGTTTGTTTTTTTTTTGCACATTGCATTGAAGCATGACTAAGAGTTTGCTAAACCATTACTCCACATTAAACTAACACATTTATTTTCCATATAATGTTGATATATACCTGGTATTTTATATGTGCAATACTAAAGAACACCAAATTAACATAAAGTCAAATTACTGGGTAAATAACTAATGTCCTGAAGTAAATCAATGGTAAAGAAATTTATCTGTTTGGTTCTCAACTTCTTTGATTTAAAAGTGATCCCAGATCAAGAAAAACCTGTTAAGTATAACTAATGTCCTAAAGTAAATCAATGGTAAAGAAATTTACTTATTTGAATATCAAAATGACAGAACAGAACATAATAAACAGTGATATAAGCAGGGGATTCCAGTAAGCAATGGCTACTGTATTCAATGTGCATCTTTGGGGAAAATATAAGGTTATTACTTGGTACAAAATATTAAACAAATACAATATTTCAATCTCTGTGTCTGCCCTACAATAAGTGCATTGTTTAGGCATGTTATTATTTTGTTTAAGATTATTCATGAGTATTTGGTTGGGGTTTTTTTTGTGTGTGTGTGTGTGTGTTTCTTTTTTGGGGGTGGGGTCCTCATTATCAGTCACTTGGATCAGTATTTAGATATCAATGATTTTGATTAATCTTTAGTGTGGATTCATAATTTTATTTCAGGTGAATGAGTATTTATGCATTTCCTATGTTTCCATGCATGGGAAGAACTGCTCAAAAACATGGTATTTTGGTATTATTTAGGTCAGAAAAAAATTTCTTGGATGCAAGTCCAATGGGAAGATGTACCAATAAACTGAATGGACATTTAACCACCTTAAATTGTGATTCCACAGTATTTTCTTTCAGAATTTGAATTTTCTGTTACAGTAATACATTTGATGATGTCCACATGCAATGCTTTGTCGTTTCAATGTAAGGTGAAATATAAACTTTATTTAAACACAGTACCTGCTATTGTTCATGAAAGGAAATTAGATTATGTGTAAATACATGTCTATCATACATGTAATACCATTTTATGTGAAAAAGTTTTGCAGCAAAACTTTTAACTTATCATTCATATGGCTGAAAAATATAAGTAAAAATATGGCTGGGAGTTTCTGTCCTTTAATATATTCTTACATATACTGTTATGTTATTTAGAGCTGAAAATCCTGCTCCTGAAAATGTCGGCTGTTTTCTTTGATGCAAGTATCTCTTTATCTCAATGAAAAGACTAGTTTCATTGAAGAGTTTACTCAATACTTATCAACATTAATTGTAACATCAGGAGAACTTCTCATCTCAGGCGATTTCAACATCCATGTTGACAATTTGAACAATGCGGACACACAGAAGTTTCTAAACTCTCTTGATGAGTTTGGTTTAAAACAACATGTTGCTGACCCAACCCACATCAAGGGTCATATACTTGATCTGCTTATTACAAGGTAGCCTAACAAAATCCTATTGTCCAAGCCGGAAGTGAAAGATCCTTTACTGTGTGATCTTAGAGGGAATATATCCGGAGATCACAAGGGCATATCTACTGTCTTGAAATCTCAAAACCGGAGAGATCAAAGAAACTAGTGAATTTCCGTCAATTTTCCAAAGTTATTACCGAGGATCTAAGTTCTGACCTCACAAAATCGCTTAGTTTCTTGAAATCAGATGACATGCCGCTTGAAGACCATGTGGAAAACTACAATTCCATCGTGAGCGAAGTTGTCAATCTACATGCGCCTCTGTTAAGTAAAGAAATTAGGTTAAGACCGAATAAAAAATGTTTCTCCCCGGACCTACGTAATGCAAAGCGTGAGAAAAGAAAGGCTGAAAGGGTCTGGAGACGCACAAATCTAACAGTGCATTATTTAATTTTCAAAGAAAAGTGCTCAACATACACGAAACTGCTCTTTGAAAGCAAGCAAGACTACTTTTTGTCCAAAGTAATGTCTTGTGGTAAAAATCAAGGACAGTTTTTCAAAATTGCAAATTCATTGCTTGGAGATTCCGGTGTTCCAACTCTTCCAGATTGCTCATCTGATCTGGAATTGGCGAATGATTTTGGATCATATTTCAGCAATAAGATCAATAATATACGGACTAGGCTGGTCAGTGAAAGTGGTGGCAACAAAACGGATGTCATGACATTTGATAAACCGTTTGAAGGTCAACCCCTGGCAAATTTTGATTGTACCTCTTGTGAGGAAGTTCTGAAAATTTTATCAAATTCGCCATCTAAAACATGTTGCTTAGACCCGTTACCAACCAATCTACTCGAAGAATGTGAAAGCTCGGTGTTAGTTCCCCATATTACTAATACCATCAACAGATCCATATCCGAATGTTCTGTTCCACCGAGTTTTAAGGAGGCAGTTGTGAAACCTTTGCTGAAAAAACCTGGTTTGGATAAAGAAAATTTCAAAAATTATCGGCCTGTGTCTAACTTGCCGTTCTTATCTAAAGTTTTGGAAAAGGTTGTTGCCATTCGGATTGATCGTCATCTAGAACAAAACCATCTCAATGATGACCTTCAATCTGCCTACAGGAAATACCATTCCACCGAGACAGCCCTTCTTCGAGTTCATCATGACATTGCTGTTGCATTAGACAACAACAGCTGCGCAGTTCTCGTTATGTTGGATCTTTCGGCAGCTTTTGATGTACTGGACCATGACATCCTGCACAAACGACTTGAGCACACGTTTGGTATCACGGATAACGCTCTTTTGTGGATCAAGTCTTACATGAGTCAAAGAACGCAACATATATCTATCGGTTCCGAAAATTCAAATTCGTTGCCGCTTGATATTGGAGTGCCCCAAGGCTCAGTGTTGGGACCAAAAATTTATTGCATTTTTTCCCGTCCTCATACTGAGATTTGTTTACACCACGGTATGCGTTATCATGTATACGCCGATGATACACAAGTATACCTTGTCGTTGAGCCGTCCGACAATTGGCAAGATGTGTCTTCAAGGTTAACATGCTGCTTGAATGATATGAAGAAGTGGATGTCGAACAACATGCTGAAATTAAATGAGGAGAAAACTGAAACGATTATATTTGCTCCAAGGAGTCGTATAAAAAACTTGACAGAAACTAGCTTACACTTTGGCGAGAACATAATTCATTGTGTTCCTAGTGTAAGAAATCTTGGAGCAGTTTTTGATCAACTCCTTTCTTTTGAAAAACAGTGCAGTGCTGTCTCAAGGTCTTGTTACGCACAGATTCGAAAGATAGGACGCATTCGGCATTTTCTCACGGATGGAGCATGCAAAACATTTGTCCAGTCTCTGGTAACATCTAGGCTGGACTATGGTAATGCGCTTTTATACAACATAAATAGCACCCATTTGAGCAAGCTGCAGAGGGTTCAAAACACAGCTGCACGACTCATTGCAAGGAGAGGTAAGCGTGAACATATTCAGCCGATTTTGGCTGATTTACATTGGCTACCTGTCACATACCGAGTGCAGTACAAACTTTGTGTATATGTATACAAATCGCTACATAGTCTAGCACCGGCGTATCTATCCGAGCTAGTTTGCCAATACAAACCCACAAGGTCTCTTCGTTCAGAGTCTACAAACCAACTAACTGTGCCACGAGTCCGATCGAAAACGTATGGCGATCGTAGATTCGACATGGTCGCACCAACACTTTGGAATCAGCTTCCCGTAGAGCTTCGAACAGCCGCCAGTCTAAACATTTTTAAATCACAACTAAAAACTCATCTTTTTAGAAAGGCCTTTCTTTAAGTGTATTAAATTCTTAGGCCTTTTCGTCATTAAAAGACAGAGCTTCAGACGAGGTATGACTAGTGTTCCAACAAATCTGGGATTATGCTGATTCTGATTGTATTAAAGTATCACTATGGGAAATACATGTACATTTCATCAATGCTATTGTTATATGCCCATCTTCAGAACGGATGTATTATGGTACAGCCATGTCTGTATGTTCGTCTGTCCATTTGGGGTTTTCTGTTTCTATTTTCCTTTCTCTTTCACATATCAAGCTGAAACTCGCTATGTAGCTTCTTTATGGGTCACTCCAAATCATATTGCAATTTTGATCCAATTTGACTTCTCCTGCCTGGGTTTTGCCCCCTTTTTTTGGAAATTAATGCTATATGGAGGGTACATGATTTGTTTCCATGTAAGGACCTTCATATTTTACTGAGTGTTTATATGGGTATTGATTGTTTGATTGATTGATTGTTTATTGTTTTCCGCCACATTCAACAATTTTTCGGTTATCATTTATCAGTTTTTATTGGTGGAGGAGAAAACCCAGATACAATATACCTGGGAAGAGACCACCGACCTTCTGAAAGTAAACTGGCAAACTTTCTCACATATATCAGCATGAGCGAGAATCGAACCCATGCCAACTGGAGGTGAGAGGCCTTCTGATTATGAGCGCTATGTTCTAACCACTCAGCCACGGAGGCCCCTATAGGTGTTGAAGGTGTGTATATGCAAAGGATTTTGATGTTCTTTAATTTTTTGAGAAAATTACACGATGTAGAACTTGGTCAGTTTTGAGGAAATATTACATACAGAGTATATGATTTGTTTAACTCCTACATAGTTTTAAAGTGAGAATCTTCTTATTTTACAGGGTACTGTATGGGTATTGAAGGTGTGCATGTGGCAAGGATTTTGATTTCCTTCAATCTTTGAGAAAATTATAGGTTGTTGAACTTAGTCCATTTTAAGGAAATATTTTACATAAAGGACTTTGTCCTTTTATTCCTCTCACACTTTTAAAACTAGGGCCTTTGTAAATGACTTGGAGATGTGCATAGTGCAAGGATTTTTATTTTTCAATAATTTTCAATTTTCTTTGATCTTTAAAATATGTACAGGTTGTTGAACTCATATATGCACTCTCTTTTGAGAACAAAGAAGGTGAGAAAGAAAGTTGATTTAATTTAATTATTTGATCTTTTATGCTTTTAAAACATGTATTAACTGATGTATATGCTGTCAACTATAGTGTACCTATAGTAATGATTAAAATCAACTACTGATTTTATCCGACAGTGGATTTATATTTGACATTACAGTATATATTATGAAATGAAACACTTGTAATATGCAGTGTTGTTGTTTTGTTTTGTTTTTTATCCACATATTACAAATTATTACTGATTAATATTTACAACAAAATTCTATGAACAATTCTTTTCAATTACTTGTACTTCCATATTTTACACTATATGTTATGATATGTATATGTGTACCTGTGTAATGAAGCTTTAATAGATTTTATATGTGAATTTTATTTTTTATTTAAGTCGGAATATGATTATATAAATGGTACAGTCCTCGGTATGTTACTGCATAAAGGAAATCAGGATAATATTGCTGATGTAAGTCTGTCAAGTCTATCAAATTCATTTAATTATGCAAAAGTTCAGTAGCACAAAAATAACAAGATCACAATTATTGGTATTCAATATGATTGAAAGTTTAAAATTTGAAATATCCCATGCAAAAACAACATCCCCAAAGATCTCCAAAATCTGTTTCAAATACATATATATTGCTTATAATGGTACTTTGATATTTTTATAACAGAAGTAAGTGTATTTATAGAAGGTTTCACAATTATAATTTTTTGTGAAATTATTAAATTATTGAAACACGTGATTACTAGTAATCAATAAAATGCACTATATGGAATATTTTTCAGTATGAAATTTCATCACCATTCTTGGTGGGATTTTACAACATAGGCAGAAGGCATTAAATTTTTATTGTGAGTATGAATATTCATTTGATAGTTTATTTTTTCACTTGTGTAAGCAATGTCATGCATGCAATTTTATTTCTTCACTGAAATAATCATTTAAAGTATTGTAGAGGTTGTTTAAATCTTAATGAATACTGTAAATTCCTAATTATAATTTA